>VWZV01011715.1:0-61495 GCA_013397155.1 Irena cyanogastra
CTCTGCTGCCCTGGACAGGCTCCCGGTGCACCCACACTGTTGCTGGCCACCAGTGAAAGATCATCTTCCAGATTGTTCAAGCAAATCAGAGTGGCAGCAGCACTTTTAAATCTGTTTAGGGACATCATATCCAGGAGAGAGCAGTGACCTGGCACAGGGCTCAGTGTGAGGAAGACAAGAGATAAAGCACAGTTTTGTCCCAAAATATTTAATGAGTAAGAAACCCCAAATTCACTTCTCTAACCAGTCCCATACATTCTAATCACACAACCTCCCCACCCTAAACAATGGGGGGCTGCCCGTTCCCCTCTCTTCCCACAGGGCAGGTTCCCTGTCTGTACACCCCTGCCTTTCAATTTTTGGGGTTCTCTGGCCTTATCTGTATCCCTGGCTGCTGCCTACCACCTTCCTGGGCAGATGCTGGAGGCAAGCACCCACAAATTCACACCTGCTCACCCCTAGTCTGGCTCTGTGGTCAGAAAATTTGGCTGTGAGCCAGCAAGGTGTGCTCAGGGCAAAGGCAGTGGAGGAAGGGCATCTTTCTCTTCTGCTCAGCCCTGATGAGGCCTCACCTGGAGTGCTATGTCCATTTCTGGTCTTTCTGGTACAAGAGAGACATGGACATACTGGAGAGAGTCCAGTAAAGGGCCATTAAGGTGATAGAAGAGGAGGCGTATCTTCCATATGAGGAAAGGCTGAAAGAGCTGGTGGTGTCCAGATTTGGAAAGAGAAGGCTGAGAAAGATCTGATCGGTGTTTGTAAAGATGTGATGGAGGTCAAGGGGTGACTTCAGAATCTTCCCACTGGTGTTCAGTGACAGGACAGGAAAAGAGTGACAGGCACAAACTGAAACACAAAATAAATCCCATCTAAACATGAGAAAACCTTTATTTTTTCCTAAAACTGAAGGTGCTCAAACACTGTCACAGGCTACCCAGAAAGGGGATGGAATCACCATCTTCAAAGATATCCAATATCCATGGTCCCATTGTTGACCTTGCTTGAGCAGTTGTTGAAACAGATTGTCTCCAGAGGTGCCTTCCAGCCTCTCCAGCACTCACTCTGTCCCTGCCTCATGCCCCCTTTGCTGTCAGCCCAGGAGCTGGCTGCAGGCTGCTTACAGCACCTGACCAGGAGGATGTTCTGCCAGGCCTGGGTGGAGGTTGGAATACTCCAAAGGGTTGCTTTGGGCTGGGTCCCACAGTCTCTGACTCCTGTCATTGCCCCTCCAAGGACCCTCCTTCAGACTTGGAACTTTCTCCTCAGGTTGACAGACTTGGAATGTTTCTCCTCAGGTTGACAACTTCTGAATTTCAAAAGCACCTTTTCTAACTCCCTCGTCACTTTCAAATCCTGCTGCTGGTCATATTACTCCTTTAATAAGCAGTTGGGGCAAGCACCCTTCAGACAAGTATCACCTGGTCATTATCACCTTCTTTTAGCAGGGTTGCTCTCTAGGCCAGCTGCCATAGTTGGGCTGGGTGAGACCCCTAGACCAGCACAGAAGAAGGTGAGTTTTCAGACAGAGCACATGAGAAATTCACCCTCTCTGGATAAACCCATCACTTATTCTCCTTCTCCACTCCTCAAAACTGCCCAGATCAAGGCAGCTTTCCCATGGTGCTGCCTGCAACCTGTCTGCCCTCGGGGAAGGGGCTGGAGTCACCATCCTGGGCCTCCAGGAGTGGTAAGGACAGTGGTGGCAGGGCAGGATTGGAAAGTACCTGATAGACTCCAGGCACCTCCTCACCACCACACTCAGTGGTGCAGTGGTACCTCCAGCCAGCTCGGGTGAAGGCCACGGGGAGGCACAGAAGAGATTGCACAGAGCCAGGAACATGGTGTAGCTGAGCCCCAGCTGGGCTGGAGCCAAGCCCAGCCCCATGGCCATCCAGCCCAACCAGGACTGGTGGGGGAGAACAGCAGAGGAGAACAGCAGAGGAGGGACGTGCCCCGGCACTGCATAAAAGGCCCCAGCAGGGACAGGGAGCAGGTGACACTCTCAGAAGAGCCCAGAGCAGCGCTGCCAGAGCCGTGCAGGAGAAGGGCCATGGAGCAGTACTTCTCAGCCACGCAGAAGATGGAGCAGGAGGTGATGTTCCCCAGCCTGCTCCGAGGCGTCTTCCCGCAGCAGGAGGGGTCAGCCCCGGCTGCCGAGAGCCGCACGGACCTCTACGAGCGCTACCAGCTCCTCAAGGCCATCAAGCCCATGGTGGAGAAAGGCCTGGCCTCCGTCGGTGACCAGAGCCCGAGCGATGCCGACACCAACACAGACACAGCCTTAGATGAGGGTGCAGATGGCAATCTGGAAGAGCGCCTCTCCCATCATGTCAACGGATTGCAGCAAGTTCTGACAGACCTCACCAAAAACACCAAAGCCCTGACTCGGAGGTACAGCCAGATCCTGGAAGAGATCAACCTTAGTGAAGATCAGTCCAGCTCTTGAGCCTGATTTCCCGTCTCTGAGGTAAGAGCTTAGGGACACACAGTGCCAAGGAAGAGCTAGCTGAGGGGTAACATACTTTGTCCTCATGCTCCATAAGCTGTGTGGTGTTATAATGTTTACATCACACCCCCAAATCCCAGGAGTTCTGAATCTGCACTTCATTGCTCAACAGAAACAAATCCTCCTGGATTTGTCTTTCTCAATTGCCATCGGTGCAAGCTGTGGCAGTGAACAAAGGCAACTCTGTGAGCTCCACGTTGTCCCCAAGACTCCCCAGTTTGCAGCACAGGAAATGCCTTTCTGCTGCTGGCCAGACATAAAAGGCCCCAGGGACAAAAGGGGTGGGTGGTTGAAATACCATGATTGGACTCCAGGAGCTGCCAGACACTGGTGCTCCAGTTATTTATCTTTTTTTTTTCTCTGACAGAAAATGCAACAGTCATTTTTAGGGAGAAGTTTGGCACTTTCAGGTTTCCAAATATATAACTTTAGCACATCACCTGAAAACAGCTCAGACACTTCAGTCTTCCCGTAGCCTGAAAAGCAAACCCATTCTCCGTGCTGGTGGGACTTTCATCCCTGAAGCCCCTTGGGGAGACACCCCTGTGATCCATCAGAGATGGGGCTCATGGCCAAGGTCATTGTAGTGAAATGGAGAGTGTAGAAAAATGATTGTAACAACAGAGGACATTAACAGGACTTACCCTTATTTAGGAAGACACCCAGACAGGAATGAGAACATCCTGACCATATGTGTTATCCCCACAGGGTCTGTTCTCCAAGCCCAGTGGCACTTCTCCTGCATCAAGTCCCACCCAGGAGTGTCCTTTGTGAGCAGCACAGAGCTTGGCTGTCTGCCTGCTGCGTGCTGCCTGTACCACCTGACTTGTCCAGTGGCTGATCCTGCCGGCAAGCTTCCTGCTTCATTTCACTCCTGTCCTAGGGGGATTTCTGCGGGGCAGAAATGAGTGGTTTGTGTAGTTGCTTTGTAAGAAGGCATCTCTAACTTTGAAGTGATGCTTTTTTCTGTGTGTGCCTAAACCCCTCCAAACCATTCTCTTTGGTAATGTAAATGAAATACAAAGCCTTGTGCAGATGTGTCCTGTGTTTCCTATCAGCTGTCACTTCCCTAGAACTACCGTCCCCCAGCACATGAGGATGAAGGACCTTGGCCACCAAGGCCAGGCTTCAGTGCAGGGAGATGAGCTCCATTTCTTTGGCAGGGCTTTGAGATTAATGTTCCCCCAGCTCTCTGTCTCTCCCACCTTGCAAAACCTCGGTGTAATCCTGCCACCATTCTGTGCTTGGTGCTGGATCCCGACCTGCTCCCCAGCATCCTTCCTTCCCTCCCACAACATCCTCTTCTCTCCTGGATTCCCAGATTTTCAGTGCCCCAACCTCATCAGTACCTGCACATCTCATCCCTTGTCCTACACTCATCCAGCCCTCTGTACCCAGCACCGTGTCCTCTCCTGTGAACAACCTGTTGGAATCCTCACAAGCCCCAGCAAAACAGGGGAGGCGGTTGTGCTTCTCCCTGCTTGGCCATGACACACTCCGGAGCTGGGGACAGAGGAGGAGGTGGGGATGCTCAGCTGGGGTAGGAAGGCAGGACCTTGATCACCTCTGATCCGTGTGGGCTGTGGGGACACCAGGGTCAAAGCCCTCACTGGGTGGGTGAGCAGGAGCTGCAAGCTCTTCACAGGCAGGTTGGAGCCTTCAGGACAGATTGGGTCCCACCTCCAAGTGACTCATTCCCTCCCAGATGCACCACCCTTGGGAAGTCCTACCGAGCTGGGCACTAGAAGGAAGTGTCCCCTTGCCAGTTCAGGACATTTAAAAAAAACCTCAGCTGTTGAAATAGTGCTCCTTTGGCTGAACAAACACTGGTTCTCCATCAACTTTCCACTTTTGCTTATAAAACTGGAGATCTCTGAACATCTGTGGTGAGAAGAGGATTGTCACCATGCCCTGTGCTGCAGGCTCTGGTTGTGTTGTGCATGTTGCTACAGGTGCTCTCTGAATGTGCCGTATCACAAAAGTGAAATAACATCCTTCAGACTGAAATCAGAGACTCATCAGCTCCAAAAGCCTCCATCTAAAATGAACAGATGTTCTGCAGGTGGTATGCCTGTTTCCTCCATGCACCTCCAGGCACCTCCATGTCTTGCTCATGTATTCATGTTGACCCCTTTAGTGGGGTCCTGATTGCTCGGCAGCAATTGAAGATCCACAGCATTGCAAAAAGAAGACAAGAGCAAGACCTGCCTGCCTTGCTTTTATTTTAGTGGAACTCTAATTGCACAGAAAATAAAAGAGAAAAATTGTTGTGCTATTTAACAGTGGAATGTACAGATCAGATCAGTGGAATATCAGCTCAGATCTCAGATACAAGCCTTCAGCCATGCATCCTGAGAAGGTGGGTGGAGCTGATAAATGGCTGGAAGGCACAAGTTAGGAATGCTGACAGTGTTTGCACAGCACATGGTGTTTGATTTAGGAGTGGTTCTTGAATTGCTGAGTCTCTTAAACAAAGGCTGCCAATTCAATACATTAAAGAAATAAATATTTTATAAATACTTTTATGGATAGTATTATTTTCCAAACTGATGCACAGTCACAGAATCATGAAGTGGTTTAGGTTGGAAGGAACCTGAAAGATCTCCTAGTTCCAAACCCCCCTGCCATGGGCAGGGATGCCACCTACTGGATCAGTTTCATCAAGGCCCCATCCAACCTAGCCTTGAACACATCGAAGGGGAGGGCAGCCATAGCTTCTCTGGGCAACCTGTGCCAGTGCCTCAATACTCTCTGAGTATGTATCAGCAGAGATGTTCCAGCTCACTGTTATATATATATTTACACAATTTTCAAAAAAACACATATTTATTCCCCACAGGGTCACTGTCAAGTTATTCTTCTTTGGTAAACCCAAGTTTCTAAGCACTAATATGATTATTCTTATGATTCATATTGTGGTTTCTCATCCAAGGTCCAGGCACAGGCTAATTCTTTCATGAAAAAACAGGGCAAGGATGGTCTGTGCCTGAAAGGGCTTACAGGCTTGGAAATATCCCCTTTATATCAAATAAAAACTATGGGCAGAGGAACCAGACTAATATGTTCATCACACTGAACGTGGTTGGTGTAGTAGTGGAAGAGAGTTGTGGACATGAGCTGGCAACTATTCCTTTTGCTAAAGTGGTACGGATTTTTGTTGTAGCATTGAAGGTTTGGCTTCAAATGCCATTAGCCACTGGTCATTTGGCCTTGTTTCTGATTTGGGGAAATCTCTCAGATGAGCAAGGTAAACTCATCTACTGCCCTTCATCCTGCCCTGGTGAAAAGCTTGTGTAAGCAGAGAGGTGACGGTCCACCCATCTTTCCAGTTCTGCAGCTGCAGAAGAAAAGGTAACCACCTCCAGCACCAAAGACATGGTGGATGTGAAGTCTGTCAGCTATATCCAGGATATTATCTGAAACACCTACATAAGCCAGCCCAAAGAATGGGATTTGCAGCACTTAGAGGTCCGGAACATACAGATCTTCCAGGTCTCTCTGTTTTCCAGTAAGCATTAATCTTTTAAAATGTATTACAAGTCACAAAACCCGGAGTCCCAAGGAGACCTTACTGGTGCATATCAATTTTGCTGGTCTGGCAAAGGGAATATTCAATAATTTCTATTCAAAGCAGCAGAGATAGACAGAGGTTATCACTGAAGACCCCTGAGGATGCTTCAGAGAACCAAAAGCAAAATATAAGATGGGTTCAGTGATAGGTTTACCCAAATGCACAAAGCATTCAAAAGAGTCTGGGCCCAGCTGTGATGGAGCCTTTCATGAGGACAGGCTTCAAGGGAAGTGAATCAATCCAAAGTCTGACTGGTTTTCCCTCTCTGCCTTGAGCTCCTGCTCAGATCAATGCTATTTTCTGAGAGGATACAGATCCAGCAAAATCCCTGGAGCACTCAAAAGCAACAAAGCTGGTGTCTAAGAGCATAATGCAGATTTTGTGAAAATTATTTCCGTATATACCATGCTCAATTTTCATCGTTAGTATCTCTCCCAGGAAAATTTTTAGGAAGTGCTGTATTTGTCTGAGATTTTACCTTTGGTTGCTGGCAGAGGGAAGCAGCTTGAAACAAGAGAGAGCGAGGCAAGGTTGGTAGAGGAGACAACGCCTTTTATTGGGATTGGGAAGGCTGGGGAAAAAATGAAAAAAAAACCCAAGCAAGCTGAAACAGAATCTGACAGACATGGGAATGCCTCCTATGCCATAAAACATGGATAGTTTTATCCATCTGTATCAGCTGATCTAATAAAAGATATTGTCTCTCATTACAAACATTGTTACATCTCTGGACAATCATGCCCATGGCAATTTTGCCAGCATAATGAAACAAAGACACAGAAGTGATGAGTTGCCTGAAGACAAATTTGAAAGCAACAGTGCACTTAGAATCACCTAGAATGAAATAAAGGAAACCCTGCAGGGCTGTAGTCTGGTTCTGGAGAGGTTATTTAGGCTAGCTCTGATGTAATACTCTGCATTTAATAAATTAACACAGACAGAGAATCATCACAGACTCATAGAATGGTTTGGATTGGGAAGGAACCTCAAAGATTATCTAGTTCCAATCCCCCCTCCATCATGAGTAGGGACACCTTCCACTAGAACATTTGAACATTTCCAGGAATGGGGCATTCACAGCTTTCTCAGCCTGTGCCAGTGCCTCATCACTCTCACAGTAAAGAATGTCTTCCATATATCTAATCTACATCTCTTGTCTTTTATCTTCAAGCTGTTCCCCCTTGTCCTGTCACTATGAGCTCAGGCAAAAATTCACTCTCCTTTTTTTATAAGCCCTCGTTTAAGTACTTTCAAGTTCACCTTCACTGCATCCTTGTGTTTTGATTTTATGATAGTCTTACAACCACATTCTATATTTGGTGGATACAGGATATTAGAAAACAATGTCATGCAAAGATAATAATCAAATATTTATGGCCAATTGAAGAGTTTATGTTCAAGCAGAGATTCAGGTTTGGTTTTATTTACTTTGCTCAAATTACTCAGTGCCCAGAGATTGTATGGGTGAGGAAGAAAATGCCACCACCTTGGACAGGTTGTAGACACCCTGTAGATCTGCCATCGATGTGAGTGAAAAATGGGATCAATGAAATTGTTTGGGATAAACTGTGCTTTAATGCAGCAGTGCATGGAGGCCAAAAAGCTGTGAAAATATTTACTGGTTTTGATACAACCAGTGGTCAAGGCGGAGGTGGACAGACAGGCACACCTCACGGGGCTCACTGGAGGTGCCCTGGGCCTCCCTTGGAAGGGATTATTCAGCCCTTAGTCACCACGCAGATAGCAGCGCACGAGGTGTGTGCTGGCAGCCAGCCCGAGTCCACCCTGCACCTTGCTGGTTGCCAGAAAACTAATGAGCAAATACTTCCGCTTTCAGGCTGTCCCCTCCCCTCTCCCTACACCTGCAGCTAGAACCAGGACTCTGCCTGGGACAAACTGGAACCTCCATGGCAGCAGCTGGGCTGGCAGCGGGGGAAAGCTGACCCAGCAAAGAAAGACCGAGTGAAAGAAGATTGGAGCACAGCTGGGAGCCATTCTGCTTGTGGGGTAGGACACGAGCACTGAGCAGCAGGTTTTCCCAGCCAGCTGAGTCCTCAGCTCCTGGGGAAGATGAGTATTTCATCGGAGCACAAGGCCCTTGGGAAGCAGGTCACCAGCAGCCTGCATATGGTGAGTAAGGTATGTCCTTAAGGGCACAATTCTCTCACGCGGGATCAAAGCACCCCTGTTGGGCTACATTTGAGTGGGTTTTTCCCCCCATATGCTAATTTGAAGACACCAGGCCTTGCCAAATATATCCCTAAGGAGAAGACTCTAGTTAAAAAGCTGTGTCTGCCTCTGGCCTGTTTGCACCTGTTGTGTTACAGGAGGGCCAGGTCTATCACAGGCATGCAAGACCTGACAACAGCAAATAACCAGAGTGGTTCTTCTCATTTGACAAGAAATAAAATTCTATTAATAAGAAATTTAATTGGTCAGATCCCTAAATAAAAGCCTGTTGTAAGTTTTGGGATTTTCAACAAGTCTTATGAGTCTGTAATGATGCCAAAGCTGCCTTATGTTGTTGAGATGCAGGATCATCAGGTGGGAGCAGTAGTTTTTCTAGCTATAAGGAAAATTAATGGCAGTCTCAGACAAGCAGCATGTTACTAGGCAGAAATCAGTAATGAGATTATTTCTTTTTACTCTCCTCTGCCCTCAGTCTATTGCCAACTAGCGTGTCTTATTGGCTAAAGCTGAACAATCTCTTCTCCACACCTCTCTGTATTAAGAAAACCCAACCTTCCTACGCTGCACTTTTCACATGTAAATTGCAAAATGCTTCCCTATGGAAGTAACTGTTTTACAGATTAGCAAACTGGGGCACAAATAGATAGGATGACTTTCCTGAGTGTCACCTTGCTGAGTAATTACAGAACTGGGAATCAGCTGGTGCCTGTACTTCCAGTCTGCTGGGAGCCACTTTGATGCCAGGCTAAAACCATTAATCAAGATGCAAGAACATGAAGTTAGTTGGGCTACTGTATTAAGGAATAACATGTTATCCATTTGTATTAGTGACAAACAGCATGAAACATCTGACCTGCCATCTGAAAAAGGAGCAAAGGCTCAAAAGCCCAAGACTCTCCTGTCAAATGGTCCCTGGTGGGGAGGGCTGTTGGCAGCTCTTGGACTAATAGCAAATCTCCTAGGGAGAGACTTGACTACAGAAACAGCTTTGGGCTGTGTTTTTCAGTGGGTGGAAATCACAAAATAGTCTCAGATAGAATAGTGCTTGTCTTCTTGATCCATGTGTAAATGATTGCTGCTGAGATGAAACTACCCACACTACTGCAAAGCAATATTCCAGCAGGGTCTTTGGCCTGAATCTCCCATTGCTTCCCTGGCTTGCTTAGAGTGTGAGCAAATTTCTGCTAAATCTGATAGTTTGCTCCTGTTTAAAGGGAAGGTCTCCCATTGCATCAGGCTGTCTGCTCCTAGTCCCATCCTTTTGTCAGCTCTGTGCTCGTTAAATCCTCTGTCAGCCAATCCAGCTCACTAAGATGAAAGAGAAGCAGAGCTGGCATGAGGTGAGCAAGAGAGCACGTAGGTAGGTACAAGAACAGGATGGGGAGAGGGCACGGGAATCCCCCCCTTCTCCTGGTGTGCACTGTGAGATCAGCTCACGTCATCCTGTGGGTCTGTACCCGTGTGATCCAGCTAAGCACTTAGGTACACACTTCACCTGAGGCATGTGACCAGCAGCACTGAGGCAGCTCCTTTCATGATCAGATCCAAGAAAGTGCAGGTGAGCTCCTGGAAAATAGAGTTGTTTATTGACTCACGCCTTCCCAATGCCAGGTGTGGCCCTGGCCTGGCTTGTGACTTGCATTGCAGTAGTGCTAGCAGGAGGAAAATAACTGTCTTCTTTTTTCTTTCTTTCCTTTTCATCTGCTGAGTACTACATAAAATGACCAAGTGCAAAGGGAAGCTAGTAAAATTTTTCAGAACTGAACATACAGGAAGGTCAAATAAAAAAGTCCAGCTTTCCAGGTATTCAGACTTCCTTCAATTCACATAATGGTGTTAATACAGAGGATTAAAAAAATGCAAACAAACACACAATCTTTACATTTTCCCCTCTTAAGTCCATGTCAGTTGCATGAAATATTTTCTTTACTTCCTAACTAAAGCTACCATGCATTTTTAGGTGCTTTGCTGAACAGCTTCTGTCCTGCGCCTCTGACATGATGGATTTTTGTGTCTTACTTCAGTGTTTGTAGCTGAAATCCCAGATGAGTGGAAGCCAATTCCACCTATTTATGAAGTTTAAAGAGCTTTAGTTTCTCCTTTGAAGAGGAAAGAATAGTTCAGATGATAAAAATGAAGTGGGACAGCTTTGGGCTCTATCTTTGTCCCTCTGCACATGGGGTGAGTGAGAGCTCACATACTGCTCTTGCTGTAGGTGGCCCACAGGGACAATGCTTGTGAGTGACTTAGGAGATCAATGTTGGATCCTATAGTCACTCACAGCTTCCCTGGGCAGGGTACTTCTTTTCCCTCTTTCCCACTGGGAAAACGACACTTTCCTCCATCCCAAAGATGAAGTGAGGACTTAGCCATTTAGAAATGTCCGAGTCTCAGCTGCTCTGGTTGCAAGAGCTGTATAAGCATCCTGCATCTGCTTTTTGCAATAAAGCAGGTGGAGGTTCCCATTTGATACCCACAAAATGGAAGCTCATACTGCTCTTCACTTCATCATTCCATCCTCCAATTACAATCATCTGTCTTTTCCTTGATACTTCCATGTTGATGACCTCAGACTGATAGTGCACATGGCTTTTTGTCACTTTTTTTTTTTCAGTTGTCACCAATTGTGGAGTTAAATGTTGGCGGGGAGATGTACACTACAACGCTGAGCACCTTGAAGAAACACCCTGGCTCCAAGCTGGCAGAGATGTTCACCGGCCAGCCCAAACTCAGGACTGACTCTGAAGGGAGGTTCTTCATCGACAGGCCAGGCACCTACTTCAAATACATCCTGGAGTACCTGCGCAGTAACCAAGTGCCCACCCAGTGCATCCAGGATGTCTACAAGGAGGCACTGTTCTACGACATAGAGCCTTTGATCAAGCAGCTTGAGGACTCCCCACAGATCTTTGGGGAGCTCGTGGCGAGGAGGCAGTTTCTGGCTCGTGTGCCCAACTACAGTGAGAACATCGAGCTGATGATCCGCATCGCGAGGGCGGAAGCGGTTGCATCCCGACAGTCCAGCGTCATCGTGTGCGTGGTCAGAACTGAGGAGGACGCAGCCAGGTGTCAGGATGCCTTAAACAGTTTGGACATGGATAAAAAATCTGTGGTGAAGTTTGGCCCCTGGAAGGCTGTGCCAAGTATTTCTGATCTGCTGGACTGCATTCAAATGGATGTTGAAGCCAAAGGGTATAAAATATCCTTTCAGCCCCATGTTGCTGAAAAAGGTTTTCGCTTCAAATCGCATGACTTCTTCTACAAGTTCCTGTTCACCTGGTGGTAGCAAAGTGCCACCATTGACAGGGAACATTAGAAAGCAATCACTGGAACAAATTAACCTGGACTGTGGAGACTAAACCACGGGCTACCAGAGAGACAGGAAGAAACACACAGGCCAATGAAAGGATCTCCTTTGTCTGTGTGCCATATCAAAGAGCGTTTAAGAGCTACTTTACTTGGGCTTTAGGGGATAACTTTTTAGGGGATTTAAAAGGCTCCAGAAAAAGGAGGAATTTTACTCTTCAGTGTTGCTTACTGTTCATTCAGTTCAAAGAGATGGATGTGTGAATTGAGCCAACCTCACTCAACCTAAGGGAAATGAATAATTGCAAATATGTCTCGTGGACATGTAGAGTTGCTCTCTCAGTGCAAATGGGAGCAGGCCATATATGTGCAAATCCTGACTGAAACAGTGATGTTACCACATACTCAAATTAAATTTGGTTTCTAAATGGGAAGGCAAAAGCTATTCTTCTCCCCCCTTTCTAAACTAGAATCTGGGTTAAAAGGAAGGATTCAGTGTCCTATGATCTCTTCTTATTCCTCCAGCAGACAGCCTACTCTCTAGTCAATGTATTTATTACCATTATTTATTATTTGTTCTAAAGGAAAAAGAGAGAACTTCAGCTACGGTCCAGGATCAAGAAAAGGCAAAAATACCATCACTGATGTGAGGAGTTTATAATCTAAGGACACACACTCCTCTTTCAGACCACACAATCTTAATCTCTTTCATATAACACTCATTATTATGATGATACTATTTCTAACTACTTAAGATCCTGGAAGAATTGGGAAAACCTGCCATAATTTGGTGGGAAGGAGGTGGTACTGAAGTAACAGCCAGCAAATTTTCTTTTACAGAACACAAGTTGCATTCTACAATGTGTTTTAAAAAATATTAGAGTTTGAAAGTTTATTTTTATACTGGAGATGGCTTGAGTTTAATCCCTCTGAGAATCATAATGGCTGATTTGATAAAGATCATATTTCCTTTACTTCTCAGAAGATGGATACCCACAGAATCATAGAATGGTCCCTGGGATTTCAAATAAATAAATAAATAATAAATTTGTTTTGAATGATGCAGAAGTGCTTTATTTACTGACATATTTCCCTCAAGATCTTCAGGTCTAAAGACCTGAAGTTTTGTCTTTAGGGTAACAGATTTGAACCATTCCTAATTAACTTGTGTTTCAGATATGCTTTTCCTAGCATGGACCTCCCCCCAGTGACAGTCATGAGTCACTCCAGTGACTGCAGGGCAGTTCTGCTGTAGGTGTGAAGGGACTCTGAGATCTCTCACATTCATAACCTTGGTAAGAATGGATGCAGTCAGTGTCTGAGAGGACAAAAAGGTTTAGGAAATAGGCTGTTTTGATCATAACCAAGTGGTTGGTGGTGCTCAGCCTGGAAGAAGACAGATTGAGGAGGCCTCCCAATAGACAAAGGCTGCTTTAAAGAGATCTGTTACCCTTTGTACATACTAAGGCTGGGGAAACTCGCTTAAGTCACAACAAAAGAGATGAAAATTAGATATTAGGAGAAAAAAAACTCAGTATAGAATAGTTAAAGCCTCACGCCAACCAACCTCCTAAGTCTACAGGACTGCTGCCATGAGAAACTTTAATTGGCACACACTCGAATCCTGTGTTCAGTTTGGGGCTCCTCACTTCCAGAAGGACATTGAGGCCCTGGAGTGTCCTGGAGAAAGGCAACGGAGCTGGGGAAGGGTCTGGAGCACAAGTCCAATGAGGAGTGGCTGAGGGAGCTGGGGATGTTCAGCCTGGAGAAAAGGAGGCTTGGGAGGACTTTATCACTCTCCACCACTGCCTGAAAGGAGGGTGCAGCCAGGTGAGGGACAAGACAAGAGAAATGGCCTCAAATTGTGCCAGGAAAACAATCAGGAAAAAAATTTATTCACTGAAAAGGTGGTCAGACATTGGAACAGGCTGTCCAAGGAATTGGTCGAGTCACCATCCCTGGTAGTGCTCAGAAAATGTGTGGATGTGGCACTTGGGGACAGAGTTTAGTGGTGGGCTTGGCAGTGCTGGATTAATGGCTGAACTCAATGGTCTTAGAAATTTTTTCTGACTTTAGTGACTCTACGATTCTGATGGAAATTAATTTTCTAATTATTTTTAATTAATTGTTTTAATTAATCATAAGCAGTATATTATTTATTAGCATTGTATTAGTCTTCAGTCACTTTTAGTCAGCATGTAGATGAGTTTCTTTACACAAACTGTTATTGTTAGAGTTTGATTGGGAAAATCATTGAAACTTTAAGTTTTGCTAAACTAGCCCTGATATGCTTTGATGAACGAAACCTGCAAGAGAGAGATGTATTTCTGAAAGTGGACACAAAAAATGCAGAATTTATAGACTACAAGAGCATTTTGCAGAAACCAGAAGATAACAAGAGACTAACAAAGACTCTTCAGTATCTGCTGCAAAACTCCCTACCTGGGGAAAAGATAACAAAAAGACTGAGAAATGGGGACTGATTAACATGAGAAGCAAGAATAAATAACCAATAGAGGACAGAATACTAATTAAGGAAGAGAATGATACAATTTAGACCCAATGAACATTCATTTCTTTGTTTGCTAAAAAAGTAGAAACAGGTGGGAAAGTCGGCTTAAAATCGAATACTAGTGAAAACTGGGTGTACTTTGGGGGGAAATAGCTCGGGGCAGAAGCCCTGGGGCGGGGTGGGAGGGTGGGCCTGGCTGCGGGGCGGGCCGGGCCGCGGCCGCCATGTTGGGCCCGCGTCCCCTTGGCAACGGGAGGCCGCCGGGCCATCGAGTGCGGCCTCCGGGCGGAAAGAGAGGCCGCGCCTCTGGCTCCTCCCCGCGGCAGCTCTATGGCTCCTCTTCCGGGTTGCGCGGCGGCGTCATGGCGGCGCACCTGAAGAAGCGGGTGTATGAGGAGTTCACCAAGGTGGTCCAGGTAATACGTCCCCTCTGGGCCAGGGTGGACGGCTCCGAGCTCTGCCGTGCGGCGGGAGGTGCCGGTGGGTGCGCCGAGCCTGGGAGCGCCGCGCCTGGGAGCGCCGCGCCTGGGAGCGCCGCGCCTGGGAGCGCCGCCCGCTCGCCAGGCGTCGAGGCTGGGGCGGCCCCTGAGGGGTTTGGGGAGGAGCGGGACGGGTTGGCCCCGAGTTTAAGAAGGCTGGAGCTGCCGAAAGAGAGAGATCTGAGGGAAGGTGGTCCCCTCAAGGTGGGAAGGAAGAGAGGTTGTGGAGTCTCCCTGACGGGAGATACTCAAGAACCGTCCGGCCGCAGTCCTGTGCAGTGTGCTCTGAGGTGACCCTGCCTGAGAGGGAGGTTGGACGAGATGACTCACTGTGGTCACTTCCAACCAGACCCGTTATGTTGATTCTTCGACGTGAGTAGGGCCGGGACTGCTGCGGGGAAGAGGAAGAATCCCCCAGCTCGCGATTGGGCAAGGAACTACAGCGAGGTTCTGGGCTGCTCCAGCCGGTGGAAGTGGGGGAAGTCGTGTTTGCCCTGGATTAGTTGTTTGGTGTTGGAAGCAGCAGGATTTGACCTAGCCAAGGGTGGGGAGAGGATGCGTTTTGCGGGCAAAGGGACTACCTGGGCAGGACAGAAACAGCCACAGCGATCTGAGGATGTGTTTCTTCCTGAGAGAGATGAAGGAGAGGCTGGTGACTGCCGTGGGACATGGGAGCTTCCGTAGGCCTCCCCATGTTCAGTGTGGAAGGAGTGGGTGAGTATGCTGTGTTTCTGAGCCGTGTCCCTCTGCCCACAGCAGCAGCATGAGGACCTGTCCACTAAGAAGCTGCGGCTGACCAAGCCCAGCAAGTCGGCCGCGCTCCACGTGGACCTGTGCAAAGCCACCTCGCCTGCAGATGCCTTGCAGTACCTGCTCCAGTTTGCCAGGAAGCCTGTGGAAGTGGAGAGCGTGGAAGGGGTTGTCAGGATCCTGCTGGAGCATTATTACAAGGT
Source organism: Irena cyanogastra (assembly GCA_013397155.1). NCBI lineage: Eukaryota > Metazoa > Chordata > Aves > Passeriformes > Irenidae > Irena > Irena cyanogastra. The sequence continues at coordinate 15,518 of VWZV01011715.1, forward strand.
GGTGAAGCTGGGAGCCAAACATGCTTGCTCTTTCTGCTCCTGTTTGCTTGGTGTGGGATGTTGAGCAGGGGCTCACAGGCTCCTGTGTTGCTGACTCAGTTGCCAGCAGCCTGGGCTGAGAGTGAACAACTGTAGCCCTTGACCCAAGTGATTTCTGATTGTGTTGCTTGGTCCCTGTGCTGATGGTTTCCGGAGCCTTTGAGAAGTTATCCCTGCACATGGCCTGTGTGGAAGTTAACTTGGCAAGGGACAAAAGACACGTCAAGTTTTTTTGGGAACCCAGCTGTCCAGGGCTGTTTCAGCTTTATCTAATTATTTCCTGACTGATGTGTCCTTACCTTGTTCTTAATTTTCTGTAGCAGTGGAGAAACCTTTTAGCTATTGCTTATGTGGTAAAAATCAGCACTTTTAAAATCACAGAATCATGGAATGGTTTGGGTTGGAAGGAACATTAAAGATCATCTACTTCTGACCCCTCTGCCAGGGCAGGGACACCTTCTGCTGGACCAGGTTGCCCAAAGTTCCATCCAGCCTGGCCTTGAACACTTCCAGGCATGAGACAGCTTCCCTGGACAACCTTCTCTGGGCCAGTACCTCACCACTCTCTCAGTAAAGAATTTCTTCCTAGTATCAAATCTATGAAAAAACTGTCAGGGATCGTCTCTTCTCCAGTTAGCAAGCAATAGAACAAGGTAATGACCTCAAGCTGCTCCAGGGAGGTTTAGATTGGACATTTGGAAAATTTTCCACACTGTTCCAGTGCTTGATGTGATCAAGCACTGGAACGGGCTGCCCAGAGCGATGGTTGAGTCACCATCCCTGAAGGTATTTCAAACGTATAGATGTGGTGTTTGTGAACATTGTTTAGTGGTAAACTTGTCAGTGTTGGGTTAGGGGTTGGACTTGATGATCTTAGAGGTTTTTTCCAACAGAAATGATTTTCTGATTCTATGAAATACAGAGTTCCTGGTCAAATAACACAGATTATTTGTGCTTGAAGTTTGTTTTGTAGCCTGTGTTAGAAGACAGACGCATGAACCTGCAGATGAGATCACACTGGCAAGAGCATAGCCTGTTACAGAATCCAGCTTTTAAAAATACTGCTTTCAAAATGACTATAGCTGACATTATTTTACTTACAGACAAAATTTTCAGAACTTGTTTCTTAGTGCTTTGTAACACTTGCACTTTCCCTGATCATCCAGAAACCTGACCCTGAAACTGCAGAGGAAGTTATGTGATGATTTATTTGTTTGTAGTGTCATTGTTTTATTTAAGATGGTCCTGTAGCCTCCTGCTCCTTCATCCCTATATTTTTTGGTAGGGCAGTCTCCATACAGTCCTGATGGCAGTATCCATTTTTCAAACACATAACTTCAACCCTAAAATAAAAAGTGCTTCTCAGTTCAGTTGAGAAAGGGACTACCTTGAGTGTCACATTTGTCACTTAGAGGCTGTGTGTGGCACTGAAGTCTCTCTTAAACACTTGACAGATAGAACAGTTGTAACTGTAAAATTTCTTGTTGAAAGATGGGATATTTGTCACTGTAATATTTCCTTAACTCTGTGTTCGGTGTTGCACAAATGCTTGGTAAGATCCATGTATTACATGCAGATGACTTTTTGCCTTTCTACTCTGCATTGGATATTCTTGGCAATACAATGAAAGAGGGACTGTCCAGTTATGACCGAAAGTGTCAAAAGAAATCTTTAAAATGCATGAACTTTTGAAATTAATTTTAAAGGGATATTGATTGATGAGGTTTACTTATATAATTATCACCTGTGACAGCATTTGCTGTTTCTTAAATGAGTAGATGTACATAGGTAATATATGCAGTTCTCTTTTTTTTTCTTTACCTTTGCTGTATTGGGGATTTTTTTTTTTGAGTGTTGTTTCCTTCCAGGAGAATGATGCCTCTGTAAGACTGAAGATTGCATCCTTGCTGGGATTTTTGTCAAAGACTGCAGGATTTTCCCCAGACTGCATTATGGATGATGCCATTAACACCCTTCAAAATGAGAGTGAGTCTCACTTTTGATGTGGTGCTTGAGATCAAGGTGGAATCATGCTGTCAAAGCATTTGGGACAGTGGCAAGGCCTTACATCTCTGGTGTATCATTGGGAATTGCTGTTTAGAGTATTCATTTTGTGGTTTTGTGAATGATGACAGATAACACCACATTCTGAGGAGGAGAAGAATGCTCCTCTGACCTGCCTGCTCTATATCTTTGTTCTAAAGGAGTGCAAAATTTGCTTTTGCATCTCCATCTGAGATCTGTTGCTTCTGAGGTTCTCTGTTCTACAGGATAGTTTTGCTTAAAATGGAAATATGTTTGAAGAGGAGTTTTTTGGTATCATGTAGAGGCCAGCTCATCAAGGTGTATCGACAGGAGTGTAGCCAGCAGGTCAAGGGAAGGTATTATACCCTTTTACTCAGCACTGGTTAGGCCACATCTGGAATACCTTATCCAGTTTTGGGTTCCTCAGTGCCGGATTAGTGCTGGTACGGTTGGGGGAGTTCAGCAGAACCACTAAGGTGGTAGAGGACTGGAGTATGTGATGTACAAGGCATAACTGGGGGAGCTGGACTAGTTCAGGCCTTGAAAGGAGAAGGTTTGAGGATAGCCTTCCAATGTGGATCAGTCTGTGATCCTGTACCTGGTAAGAGTTCAGCAAAGTAGTGCTTAGCCATTCACTCTTCTGTTTTGCAGAGTCTCACCAAGTCCTTGCTCAGCTGCTGGACACTCTGTTAGTGATTGGCACAAAACTCCCAGAGAATCCATCTGTCAGGATGAGGCTGGTGGAGGTAGCCTGCAAGGTAAGGAGGCCTCCCTGTGCCAGGGAACTTTTGTCACTGCCACAAGAGAAAGAAGAAAGGTAGTCAGTATTTAAATTATTTTCACTTTTCTCAACAAACTGTTACAATACTAACATTAATAACTTCTAGGAAACATAGCATGATATTTCAAAGGGCTGAAAGAACCATAAGAATCCAGTTACATCTGCTCATCTCTTGTTCCACAGCATCTGACAGATTCTTCTCATGGTGTAAGGAATAAGTGTCTTCAGCTAATTGGCTGTCTTGGCCCAGTGGAAAAAGGTGTTGCAAAAGAGGCTGAAAGCCAGGCAGCCAAAGATGTCCAGAAGATAATAGGAGATCATTTTAATGATCAGGATCCTCGAGTTAGGACTGCAGCCATAAAAGCCATGGTAAGTGTAGCTGGTACTGTGGAAGAAATGGTTTGGGGTTGTATAAGGAAGCTGAGAGAGGGCTGCAAACTGATCCAAAGAGATTTAGGTTAGAGATTATTTTAATTAACTTAATAAAAGCCTGTTTAGTGTATCAAAATTACCTGAAAAAATAAGCTAGGTCTTGAAATACTTGAGTAACATGAGATCTCAAAGGGCATTTGAGTGATTTACAACTTCTGTTTCGGGTATAGCTGAAGAAGCTTTTCAAATTGTTCATTTTTTGAGTGTGTGTAGGCTCTTTCTTTTAGTGACAAATTTATTTATTGGTTTAGTATTGGATACCAGAACTACAATAAACCACTGGTGCTCCAAAATGCAATAGGCATCTGCTTTTGATAGGAAACCTGTGTGATAAGTCCAGAAAGAATTTTGTTTGTTTGTTTTAAAGCAAGCATTTATGTTTTGCCTCATGGTTACATTCATTACATTCTCTAACTGTTCATGAGATATACTGTATACTGGGCTTTTTTTGTGTGTGTGGGGATCCTTCAGAAGCTTTTAGCTTTGCAGAAATGCAGGCAAAGACAGTGCATTTCAAAATATTGCTTAATGTGAGTTGCCTGTGAGTGTATGGGGATGCAGAAGTTTCTCTATTCCCTTAAAGTTTATAACAGTGCTCCGTCTAATGCGATGGTTGACAAAGATCTTTGAATTAATGTTATTAAACTCCAAAGAAAGAAGGGAGATGCATTTGAGGAGATCAGATTGCATTTGAATCTCTCTGAAATCTCCCTCTCCTGGACGTTCTACTTACTCATCCTTCTAAAAAGAAACAATGTAGGGCACTTTGCTGTCCCTATGGTTCAGTAACAGAAAGATTCACATGGCATGAAAACTCATTGGCAATGCAAGTTTTGGATCCATGTTTCAGGAATGGTAGTAAAGTAATTAATTATCTGTTTTAATCGTTGTTGAATATGGCTAACACTAAAAAATTATTTGAAGGTTAGGAGAATGAAAAGGCAGTGCATTTGTATAAATTGTTTTTCCTAATATAAGTATGAATAACTATGAAGCTAAAATATTGTACTGAACTCAAGAATGTTATTTAAAATACTTACGGGCAAGGCAATGCAGTATTTTAATTATAATAGCAGTTGAGAAATGCAAGTAGCTCAAACAGAAAAACAGTGGTGAAAACTTAGTCTGTGTCCCTTAAACCTGTACTTACACTTTCTTGCGTTGGTTTTTTTTTTTCTCCTGTAGCTACAGCTGCATGAAAGAGGAATAAAGTTACAGCAAGCTATTTATGGTCAGGTAAAGTATTTGTTTTGTACTTGTTTGCACATCTTTCTTTTTGAGTTCTCTGGCAGTGTGTTTTGTGAGGAGGAGGGCACTGAGCAGAGGAGGAGTATTTTACACTTAGGTTGCCGATATTCCTTGTTGTCGTATGACAATAGAAATAAAAGGATATTTTGCATCCATTGTTCATAAATGCACTAAAGCATATGCTTTGTTATATATTGTTTGCTGGGGAGGTGATCATGGGAAGGGCAAGGCATGATGAAGCCATTCCTGTCATCTGGCAGTCATAGTCTGGAAGTCTTAAACCATTATTCATTGGAGAGTACCCATGAAGCTTGTATTTGTTATATCAGTAGAGCTGTGCAGCTGCAGCCTCTATCAAATCAGTTGTATTGCATTTCATTCTTCTTGTGTAGTACAGGCAGTTCTGGAGTTTATAACATGTGCCTAATTGACTTGATTAGATCTAGTCTGCCTGATCAAACTTGGAAATACTAGGGAGTAGCAGGGAAGACTCTAGGATTCATTTTGATTTTTAATCTGTCCTAACTGTCTTGTGGTAAGGCTGTTGCTGGTGTTGTGGGAAGTGAATGACAGCTCAGGTGGAGATGTTTGGGGCATGTTGGACTATAAATGTTTTTTCAGGCCTGCAAGCTGTTGGCAGATGATTACGAGCAAGTGCGCAGTGCTGCAGTTCAGCTGATTTGGGTCCTCAGTCAACTTTACCCTGAAAGGTATGTCCTGTATGCACTGTCCTGAAAGTACTGGACAAGTAATCATCTTAATCTTGAGAGTTTTGTGCTAGTAGGTCTGAGGAGGAGGTGTTAGGAAATTGATGTGTACAAATGGCTGATGCCTGATGACAATGTACTGATGGCAGTGAAGTTTTGGTTCCTGGTGTTGTTGAACATTCGTAGGAATTCTGCATGCTTGTTTCTTATTGATGCCATCCAATATGGAATACAATCAACAAACTGATTTCTCTATGTCAGCATTGTCCCGATTCCTTCTTCTAATGAAGAAATTCGCTTGGTCGATGATGCCTTTGGAAAAATTTGCCATATGGTTAGTGATGGTTCCTGGGTTGTAAGAGTACAAGCTGCGAAGTTATTGGTAAGTTGCATTCTTTTCTTCTCTAGCAGAGAATAGTTTCTCTTAAGTTACTTAGCTTTACATATATATTTGAAAAAAAAGAATGGGAGGATGTTTAAAACCATATAGGTAAATTTCTCCCAAAATTCTGAGGTGAAAGAAATGAGGGAGGTTGAGGAAACATCATAGTTTTTCAGCTCAGCTGTGCAGTGATTCTTTTCCTTGAGAATAGATGGTTGAGCATTAAAGAAAAAAACAAATCCTTGTCATAGTTCTCTCCCCCTACTTCTCTACCACAGGTCATGTGAACCAACTGAACTCAAGAAAAACCACATTAACTTCAGTGGGAAAAAAAATGTTCAGATTCTTAAGTTCACTTTTTTAAACTCTGGCATACAGTAGTGTCAGGCATTGCATAAAGCTGTTAGAATGAGTGGATAAGATTGGATGCTGTATTGGGATAAGTCAGGAAATTATATAGTGCAGTTTAGAATAATCCTATTTCTTCCTTTTGATATTATTTTTTTCTTTAGGGTTCTATGCAACAAGTTAGCTCCCATTTCTTGGAGCAGACCCTTGACAAGAAGCTCATGTCAGATCTGAGGGTATGTAAGTGTTTTGGTTTGTTTTCCTGTGTGTAGATACTGAAATCACACAAGATGTGTGTTAATATAGACTGTGCTCGTTCACCTTGTCCTTGCCTGAGGGTTGCTGAGAGTTAATTGATGATGACAGGTTTTGTTTTTGGTTAAAGTCAATGGAGCAATTGCTAGTTTTAAATTTCATTAACCAAGCATGTAAGAAATAGCTCTAGGCTATTCAAGTTTTGCAGCAACTGAGAGGTAAACGTTTGTGGTTTTCTGATAGTTTTTTGGCTAAAAGCTTTGTTTATTGTGCCTGGAAAGATCTCATCCTAGTTCTAGGAGCAAGCTCTTGGAAACATCCTGCAGCATCTAGTCAAAAAACATCAACATTTCAAGAAACATGAGTAGCTAAAGGCTACTCAGTCCTGTGAGCAAAGTTTTCCAGTAACATTCCTTCCTGAATCAACATGCTCAAGGTTATGTTAATTTTTTTCTGTCTACAAAAGAATGATGAAGAGCTGCTAGTTTTTGTGTGCTGCTTTGTAAAGGCTGTTAAAGTGCTGCACAGCTGTATTTAGAGCGTGTGGGGAAAATGAAGCAGACTAGCAAGCACACTGAATGAATATCCCATTTTACATTTGCTGAACTCTGGATAGTATTGATAGCATTAAAGTATTTAATTGCAGTCTAACAAGTTGAACTGCAAAGTGATAGCATTTTTGCAGATTACTTATTGGCTTCTTAACTAGATGGGCCTTCGTTCTGACCGAGTTTGGCTGTTTTTATAATGGATTTCTAAGAATATGTTAATTAAAATGTATTTGTTATCCTTTCCCTGCATCAAAACTACAAAGAGTTACTGGCAGGTTAGAAATAGCCATAGAGGCGTAGGTGCTGTTTGCTTTTCTTAGCACTTGCATGTGTGTCAAAGTCTCAGCCTCCAGCTATATCTATTTTCAGATCCAGTTTAATATTTTGTTCAATCATCTTTTGAAGTTTACATGGTTGTAACTGAAATGCTTGTTTGGACAGAGGAAGCGCACTGCACATGAACGAGCCAAAGAGCTCTACAGCTCTGGGGAGTTTTCAAGTGGCAGAAAGTGGGGAGACGATGCTCCCAAAGAGGAAATTGATACTGGTGCTGTGAACTTGATTGAATCAGGCGCTTGTGGGGCTTTTGTTCATGGCCTGGAAGATGAGATGTATGGTAAGTGTTAACTGGCCATGGGTAGCTGAATGGGGGAGATGTGTGTTGGCTGATAAGCATCATTGTCATCTCTGATATGGCAGTTGTTTCAAAGGTACTGTAGTCTTGTGCAGAATTTTGGATAGAAGTGTTCAGTTGGGTAGCCAAAAGCAAACAGTACAAATGGTAAAGTTTTAGTAACATATATGATAATAAGTGGCATGCTTCTGGTCTGCAGAAACCCACTGGGATTATTTTTTGTTGTTGTTAAATTTAACAGTTGCATGTGGCCGTAAATTGGCAGAATTATTTGCTGATGTTTGAAATCGGTGTTTTGTCAGCAGGAAGGAAATTCATAGAATCGTTTAGGTTGGAAGATATGTCTAAGGCCATAGATTCCAAATGTTAACCCAGCTTTACCAGGTCCACTACTAAACCATGTCCCCAGGTGCCACATCCACTTATGAACATTTTCATCCATTTATGAACACTTCAAAGGATACTGATTCTTCCACTTCCCTGTGAAGTCTGTTCCAATGATTGACAATCCGAATGTGTACCAGGGGAGGTTTAGAAGGAAAAGTATGAGGCTGGTATTTACATAAACCATGAAGATTCCAAGCTCTGAATGTTATTTTTGAATTTGCCTTTAATGTTACTAGAAGGATGAAGTTAAGTTAAAACATATAAAACTACCATAACAAAAACATTGTTGTAGATTGTGTTGTAAAAGTGGGTTTATTGCTTCTGCGACCTGCAAATAAATGCACATTTTCCCACTAGCTAACTTCCTGAGTCTTGAAAGTGCACCTTTTTTTTTCCTGGCTTACAATAAAAAACATTTCACTGGTTCAACCCCTTGGCCTGATGAAACGTTCTCCAGTTTCTTGTGCCACAGGTCTTGTGTCAGTATGATGCTGTTGAGGAAGGTGGATAAAATGAACAAATGTTAAATATACACAGATCTTTCTCCACTGCAGTGTTTTTAAATACTGCTGGGCTCTCCATGACTGGCAACACTGCTTCATGTCTTGAATTCCATGTTGTAACTTGAATCTGAATTAGTATGTCAGCTTATGAGAGCAATATTGGCAAAATGTTTCTCTTCTCTTAATATCTGGGTCTTAATGACCGTGGAGTCTCAGAGCTGTGACAAAAGCATCATTACTGAGCAAGCAGGGGTCTTGCTGTCTGTGCGTTTTTGTACTTGATCAGAATCCTGAGGAGTCTGATGTCTTCTTTAAGAACAGTAGGCCTAAAAGCTCCACACCAAGTTCAAGTAAATGTTTTCAAGATGAGCTAATTTGAATGAAAACTAGAAGTATGTTTAAAACAGCAATGTTTGCAAGACATCAGATTAATTACCGTTCCTAGCACGTAAATGTTAGGGAAGCTAATGAGGATGATTATAGGGAAGAGAATCTCATCTCTGCCTAGCCTTGTTATATTTGGGTATTTTTCAAATTCCTGCAATGTTTTCAGCATAAGTACACTCAGAATGCTTTCTGATGCTTTTTTTACTTTAATTCAAATAATTTTAATATTTAGGTGGCACCTTTTTCCTTTGTTTTGAGGAATCTGAAGTCAGAAAGCAGAAGACTTTAATTCTGTTAACTGCCAAAACATTGATTCTCTGGGGCTTTTCAGCAATTCATAAAGTGCTCCGTAGCAAGTTAAAAATGCAGTGAAAGCTCCAAGCAATTGAAATGTCAGGAAGAATAAAACAACCACAGTTTAATTAACTAAATTAGTTTGCTTAAGATACCAGTGTTGCTGCTGTGCTTGCAAAACGCACTATGAAATACGCAGTATTTATTGATGTGTTGGAGACCTGTTTTTCACCTGCAGGTCCCTTTTGCAGATGCTAATGGCAGCAGCAGGGGCTGTATCAGAAGTGAGACTTGGTTTGAAGATTTGCCTGTGAAAAGGTCCCCAGTGGATCCCTGCTTAGGCACTGTTGCCCTCAGCATTTCCTTAGTATCTCCTGTCCTTAGCCCAGCCCTTAAATAGTACAAGACCTCACTGTTGGGTGAATGTCCTTTTAAACCAGACAGTTTCAATTAACTTACAGGTAATTCTCTGCTCCTCTTTTAACAGAGGTTCGAATCGCTGCGGTTGAAGCCCTGTGTATGTTGGCTCAGTCCTCACCTTCTTTTGCGGAGAAATGCCTGGATTTTTTGGTTGACATGTTTAATGATGAAATTGAGGAGGTCAGATTGCAGTCAATACACACAATGAGAAAAATTTCCAACAATATCACGCTGCGGGAAGACCAGCTGGATACTGTGTTAGCTGTCTTGGAGGTAAGAAATTCTTGAGGAGGGTGAGAATTGCTCCCCTGCTTGCTTAAGGGTGCTTAATTATGTACTGTTAATCAGTCCCTTCCTCTGAGAGCAAACCCACTCTTTTTTTGGTTTTTTGACTCTGAACTCTGCCAAAGATTCCTAAAATCTGGTAGCTTGTTGGCACCAGGACAGCAGAATACTTCTGAAATAGACAAATTTTAGATAAAAACTCTTCATTTAATCACTGTGCTGTTTCCTCCATTTGTTTCCTTCTGTCTTGTGTTGAGGTCCAGTACTCCATGCACTTCATGTTGCATGCAGCTTCATTTTCTTTCTGCTTCTTTGACTCAGCTGTTTTGGCTACACCTTTGCTCACCAAGCAGAGCTGGCCATGGGCCTGAGATCTTTTTTCTGTTGAGAGTGTTTGTCAGTGTGCTCTGCCATAAAATTTTGAGTTTTCCCAACCAGCATCCTCCCAGTCAGTGTTCAGCCAGGATTCAGGGAATAGCACAAATCAGCTGCTCTTCCTGGTTGATGAGGTTGATCCAGGAAGAGATTTTGGTTGTATGAATGGTACTGTGTCAAACTGCTTCCTCTCAGACCTGATTTATTTGCTGAGCTATAGTCCCTGAGGCATTTTTTTTAATCTGCTGCTCCTGGTAAGCAAGTTCCTGTTTCTTTTGGGAGGTGCTGCAAATCCACTGTTTCAGTCTTTTTGCCTTTTATTTCCTTGACCCAGGGCACCAATTGCTACTGTCAGTTGTGCCTCAGGAACTAGCAAACTAATTAAACCTATTTTATCAGTCTGTAACAAATACTGTGGAATATGACCTAACTCTGCAAATGCAGCAATGAGCTTTAGGTGCCTCACGCTTTTGTCATTATTTACATTGGTTTAAGCTGGGAACCTGTGCATTGAGGGATGAAAATGTCCTGGTTAGGCTAGGCTCTTCTGTGCTGACTTACCATGTATGATAAACCCTACATGTATTGTAGTTTATATTATCAGCCATTGGGATAGCTTAAGTGTAGAATTATTAACATTTTCATGGATTTATCTGATTCTGAAAGATGCTTCGTGCTTTTCTGTAAAATCCATCTTCCAGTACAAAAATAAAGGATGCGGAAAAATACCATTAACTTTGTTGCCTAAATTGGTTCCAGCAGTGTAAATATGGAACACTGGGGTGTTAAAGGTAACTTCTGTTTTCACTCCACTGCTTTTACTTTATCAGAATAGTTGTACCAGGTACTCCTTGCTTTTCTGACCAGACTTCGGAATTTGCTTTCCCTGTTGTCCTTGGTCTCAGTTTCTGTTGAGTTGTGCTCATCTCTGTCCCTTCAAGGTCTTCTGCCTTTCTTGTCTCTGTACCACATTTCTGGTGGGTCTTATTAGTGGTCTGGAGTACTTTATGTCTGTGGTCATTCCAGTCCTTAGAGTTTGTCTTCTCTATGGTCGTAGTCTGTTTTTGATGAACAAAACCCCTTTGATCATTCGAGTATGTTGGCTGTCATTTAAGAGCCTTTACAAGAGGATTGCTCTTTCTTCTTCTGAGACAGTGATAAATGAGCTGTTGATACTTAGCAAATTATAATTTAGAAAGGGTAAAATCCACCACTGAAAAGCATCCAGTTCTTGTATCCTATCAAATTTTCACGATGTGTCCAACAGTGCCGGGCAAATGCTGATAGCCAGGAACATGGTGATACATGGATATGGAATGTCAAGGTGGGTTTTGGCAGAAAGAATGTAATTAATTCAGCTGAATATTCTAGTCTGTCCAGCCATTGACATGTCCTCAGTGCTTACTCAGAGCCTCTGGAGGCTGGTGACTGGGCTGAAAGCCTGTGGGGTTGAGCTCCCTGGGTTGAAAATGATAAAAGGCTGCTCTGAAAGTGCTAGAACAATCTTTGGTGATTGTTTTACTGAGTTGCCCAGCACTTTCCTTTTCTGTTACTGCAAAGATACAACATCACCCAAACCAAGTAGTGATTTTTGCTCTTCTTGAGCAGGTCAGCAGTGAATCAGTTCCCATTCATTCCAGTAAAGGAAGCACACAGGAGGATGAGACCAGGAGTCTCTGCAGCACTTGCCTGGTCTGTCACTTCACCTGTGCTTAGCTCTGGTGACTAGAAACAGGCACTGCTGTTCACAGACCTCTTTTATTAACTCAGCCAAGGAACAGAGGCTGCCACCTTTAAAGTAAATGTGTGTGCAGGCATGTTTTGCTCAGTGGTATCTGGTTTGGGTTTTTATTTTAGGATTCTTCAAGGGACATTCGGGAAGCACTTCATGAACTGTTGTGTTGCACCAATGTTTCAACTAAAGAAGGCATCCATCTTGCACTGGTGGAACTGCTGAAAAACCTGACCAAGTATCCCACAGACAGAGAATCCATATGGAAGTGAGTGTATTCAGTGTCCTTGTGTGTCTACTTACCTTCCTCTTCTTTTTAGTAAGTGAGGTGCTAGGAAATACTGAGCTTGCTAAGGAGGTAACAGGTATTGCAGGTGTAGAATCGTGTTACTCTGTAAGTATGTACTTATTCATGACTGGTGTGTAAATTCTGTGTTGTTCTTGCTTGTCATACTTGAATGAGGAATCCAGAACTGATGACCACTCCTGGAAATGTCCCCCTGTTCCAGGCACTCAATGCATTCACAGGAAAGATGAATTCAATTTTCAGTTTAAAACTTCATCTCTTCTACACAAGTGTTTTTGCTCATTGGACATTGTGTTAAATAGTAATATTTACCAGCAGTTGAATATATCAGTTTTGATAAGTGGACTGGCCATGTGGCATTGTGCTGTCAGAGGAATTTTTCTGTCTAAGTAGAAAGAAGGAACTTCTGTGTCAGATTTTTTGGTTGTTTAATGGAAGCAATAAAGGGAATGGTGCTCCACACACATGGTTTGAGATGGAATTCTTAGATATTACTAGAAGCACTTATGTTAGTCTGCTTTGACTTCCAGTGTACTTTTACATTGTTTTTGGAGTTTGAGGATTTTGAGGTTTTACCTCCTATCTTCCTTATTTCTGAATAAAATAAAATGCACTCATTCATTAGTCTTTAGTATAAAAGCTTCCTGGATGGTATAACTCCAAGTGGTAACTATTTTGTAGGCACTTTAAATTAAAAAAAAAAAATACTGCTTGTCCTTTCAGTTTTCTTGGTTCCTATAAAATATTAATGCAAATGGTCAGTTGTGAAGAAACAGTGAGCTTGGACAGCAGGATTTTCTTGCTGACTGTCTAAAAGTGTTGCTGCAACATAAAGTAGTAATGCTTTAGAATGTTGTATTTTGAAATATGCCTGTTTACTAATATATATTTCAATCTGTGTATTTCCAGATGCTTGAAGTTCCTGGGAAGCAGACATCCCACTTTGGTGCTTCCATTAGTCCCAGAGCTGCTGAGCACACATCCGTTCTTTGACACTCCGGAACCAGACATGGACGACCCAGCCTGTATCTTTATTCATGGAGCCCGTTGATAATTTTGACTGCAGTAGATTTTACTCATGATTTCTTGATTCTCACATTTCTTCAACCATTTCTCACTGTAGCAGACAAACAATCCTGTGCCTATTTCTGAATCCCTTTGCACTTATTTTGTTACTCAGCAAGTGATGGAAAAACTGTTAACTGGAGCCATCTTCATAAATATCAGTGGACTATAATTGTCTTTCTTCTTATGCTGTGATGAATAATCAAGCAATTTGTCAAGGTTTAAGCTTTGCAGATAAGCCCTTTGATGTCAAAACATTTGTCTAGTTTGCATTAATTTTGAAGCTGCTTTAGCTTTTAAGTAAGAAGAGTGTTTTTTCATGTCTGTTTTCCTTTTAGGTAAAACTTTTGCTATGCTCACTGCTGTGCAGTTTATAGAACAGCACCATCTCTAAGTACAGCAGTGCCTGAATCCCCATAATGCCTTGAATTTTTCATCTTTCTGAAATAATTCAATATCAGAAATCCTTATATTGTTGTTAGTTCTTCCAGTGCTTTAGGATACAAACCATTATTGATACACTATTCTCCTCAACAACAGGAGATGCCTTGGAAATGCATTTTTCTGTTGTTATTCCCATTGCTTCTTTTCTGTGCAATGGCAGAACATAATGTTATTTCTGATGCATGCTGTGACACATTGTACTGGAATCTTCCTCTAGAAGCTGCTCCTTATTTTTCTCACCAGTCACAGGCCATTGACCAGAAATTCTATACAGATTAAATGAATGCCTTGTGAGAATTGAAACGGGTTAGAATCAGGTGGAGAGAAATGAATCTCTAATTACATGGTTTACTAATAATTTGGGTAAAGTTGTCCTGTGAGTTGAGAATTAAAGGAACATTGCAGGGGGAAGAATGCTGTTATTTAACTCAGTGCACCTTCCTGCCAGGAACCAGAGAATATTGTGTTAGAGAATGTTTTGCCACCAAATTTTACAGGGGCATATTATGTGACAGATTATTAGGCCTGTGAGACAGAAGGTGAGGTAAACCTGAACAGCATGTTTCCAGTGTAAACTGATATTTAAAAACATGGTTTTGTTTGCTTCAAAGCACTTAGGAAATTTGAATCAGAGCTTATGCTCGGGATCTGCCCTGTTGCAGGTGTCAGCCTTTGGGCTAACTTTGAAAGCCTTTGGCTGCTCTCTGTTTCTGCAGGTCTCAGACTGTGAACATGTGTTTTCTATTTCAGAATTATCTTTCCATGTTTGGTTCTTTGGGTTGCTTAAAGTCTGTGTAGAGTGATGTTTTTCAGGGCATCTTGGGTAATGCAGCAATTTTCAAAGACTTGGCAGTAAATGTATAATTTTGGATGCTGTTTGGGCACCAAAAACTTGAGCAATCTGGTCTAATGGGAGGTGTCCCTGTCCATGGCAGGGTGGGGTTGGAACCAATGGTCTTTAAGGTCCCTTCCAGCCAAACCACTCTGTGATTCTGTGGTGCAAACTGGTGAGCACAGTGTAAGCTGTGAGGAAGAGTGAAACTTCACCTAGTGTGCATGTTCGGCATTTGGGATCCCTGGCTCCTTTCCTTTGTGTTGCCTCTGAGCCATCCCATGTTGGCAGTAACATCCTTTCTCCAGTATGGCTCACCCTGTAATGTTTGCACTTTATACTTGGTTTTTATCTGCTCAGACAGCTGTTTCTTTGGGTTTTGCTCAGTATTTTCCAACTATAAAGAACTTCCTAGACAAATCCTGACCAAAGAAAGGGTTGTTGACTTGTTGTTTTAACTTCCCATCTCCAAGGAGCTGTTACTTTTCTTTAACAATTCATTTGCAATAGACATTGCTGTTCTGGTTCTGATTTTTAATGCTGCTAAAAGTTGCCCGACAATGCCTGCCCTGTTCTCTGACCATACATTCAGACATTACGCGTATCTTCGGGACAGTCTCTCTCACCTGGTCCCTCCATTACGAGTAAGTTGAACTAGTTCGGTTTGGACTTTGACACCTGTTAGAAATATTGCCAGTCTCTTCCATGTCTGTCTGTGTCTAAAAGGTTTTTCTCCTGTGCACGATGGGAATTGATATTGAAATGTGCATTAAGGCAGGAGAGACAAATGTTAAATTGTTGCAATATGGAATTTGTAATATTTTGAGAAGAATAGTAACATTTTGCTCTCAAGTGAGAATAGTATGTGGTTTGCTGGATAGGTAAGAATACTGGGAGGGCAGTATTCCTGGGAGTTTTCTGTAGCTCTAACTGTGTGTGTGGGAAAGGCCTTCATAGATCTTCCAACGTTTCACTTGTGCCCTACCTGAACAGTTTATTCATGGGTGAAATGTGTTCTGCTTTGCAACATGCTTTTCCTGCATGGAAGTATGTGTGGGATTGAAGTTGGCTGTAAGTCTTATCACAGCTCATAAAATGGGTAGTGGTTTGTGCAGTCTCGGGCTTCCTGTGGCTTCACAGGGTCAAAGTTAAGATGAGGAAGAGGTTTCCCTCAAAGGGATGTTGAAGTTTAACCTGAGGATCTCTAGTGCAAGTGGGTTGTAAGGTGGGGAGGATTGACTAACAGAGATGCAGATTTGAAAGCCTTGATATAAATTTTGTATTTGAGAAATGAATTGGAGCTCTCAATTTCTTGTTAAATATATGTTAGCATTTTGCAGCATTATTCCTTGTGTTAGAATTTTCTCTTTTTTTTTTTTTTTTTCGGTTTGCATGTGTTCCATCTCACTTAGTTGCCGGGTAGAAAGCTGGTGTCCTCTGCTGTCTCTCCCAGTATTACCCCACATGAAGATCCTTCCCAGCAGTTCCTGCATCAGAGCCTGGAGAGGGTTTACAACTTTCAGCACCTTGACCCACGGGGCATACAGGAGCTGCTGGAATTTACCATTCGGTAAGGCCTCAAGCTGCCCTGTTATGGAAAGATGTGTTAGGATGCTTGATTACTCTGATGCAGGGGCTTTGCTTCTGAAAATGAGTGTTCTAATTTGCTGTCCAGCACTTAACTTGAGCCTTCCTTTAGAGACTGTTGTGATGAGAGTGTTTGTGACCTGTTTTCAAATCAAATTGATGATGTCAGGTCTGGCACAGCCCCCCCAGAATAACCAGTGTGCATTTTGGGCAGGGGGCATCTCTTCAGAGCATGATAAGAGTTTGGTAAGGGTGTTCTTTTTGGACTGTTCACTTATGCTAAGATGCACTCTCAGTTTTTATGGTTTATGGGTGACAGTCTTGTTTCTCATTCTCAGTTTTGTATCCTTGTAATTTTGATCATATTTGTAAGGTACATGCACAAGATTTTCTTTTGTGTTTTTGGTGGGGGGGGAAGGTATTGTCCCCTTTGCTCTTGCATTTTCTGGGTCCTGTGGCTTTTCATTCAGCAGGAAAGGACGTGCTTCTGGTGCTTTCGGTTCTCATTGCCAGTCCCACTTACGAAGGACTTGGGCATTCCTCATCAGTTTTCAAATCAGAAAGCTTTTCCAGGAATAGAAAACATTCTTGTATGCTGCTGTCTGCTGCTGTATAGATAAGGGTGTGTGGTGTTGCTTCTCAGTGTGGGTTTTATGCTGCCTCTTCTGTTTCATCACTATTCTGATTTGCACAAACAAAACACTTGAAAAGGATCCTTTCAATGTGATTCCTCTGCTTGGAAAGAGCAAAAGAGCCTTATTTTAAGAGTTAGGAAAACAATTCAAAATGCTTTGTTTGGAATGTGGAATTTAAAAAAAAAAGCTTAATTATTTTTATTCCTTCAAAATAGCTGCCTTCTGTTGTGTGTATGTTGCTGTGAATCACTGTCACACCCATCTGCAGCAGAGTAAACAGTGTGCTCCTCACTGAAAACCCAGCTGTGAGAACTGTGAGGTTTGTCCTCAGCTGTTTTGCAGCTGCTGTGTGCCAGCCTAAAATACAGTCTCTGAGCATTTAATGCACTAAACACTTGAAACAGGTACTCTCTAGGCTAAGCATCCAGAACCTCTCAGGCATGAGGGTCTGGGAACCTCTCAGGCCATGACTGTTTTCAGTTTTTGAGTAGATGGAAATTATTGGCTTGGCTTTTTTACTAAACCAGCTGCTCCTTTCCATCTTGAAGAGAAAGGGAAGATTTAGAGAAAGCCAAAAAAGTGTTAAAGGTTATTTTGCAGAGTACAAGATATCCCTGCACCAGCAGGTTGGTTGCTGAGAGCAGAAGGATTAGAAGCAGCTCACAGCAATGGATTTTGCAATGGAACATAACTCCCTCCTCCTTTATCATTGCCATCCATGGAAATAACAGACCTTGTGAAGTTTATGTCTACTTGGGACTCAGAATTGTGGCTGCAGAGCCTGGGGGAGGAGCATTAGTCTGCAGTGTGGTTAGAAATGTAAGGCAGGCTGTATAGAAAATCTATCTGTGGTTTAGTTTCTTCATCTATACAAGAATATTTTTTTTGTCTTACAGGGATGTTGAAATCTGTTTAAGATTTGTAAGGAAATAGAATTAGTGGAATTGGGAACTGTATAAGACTGGGAAATTGAATATCTGTCTAGTTGTTAGCTGAGAGATGACATCCTGTTCCCCATTAGTGTGATGTGATGGATTGTGACATGGGAATTAAGCACCCAGGAGCCTCCTCTTCACTCTGCTCTCTGGAAAAAAGATGAAATGGAATCTCTGTGTAAGGTTGAGGCTGGCTTGGCTGTTGGTGCGTTGTTGTTGAAGGAAAGCACAACTCCTCACTATGAGAGACATTGAGGTACTGGAGCATGTCCAGGGAATGGCAGTGGAGCTGGGAAAGGCTGGAGCACAGGTCTAGTGAGGAGCAGCTGAGGGAGCTGGGGGTGTTTATCCTGGAGACAAGGAGGCTCAAGGAGAACTTACCTTTCTACAACTGCCTGAAAGGAGGCTGTAGCCAGGTGGGTACTGGTCTGTTCTCCTGAGTGGCAAGAGGATAGGTGGAAGCAGCCTCAAGTTGTGCCAGGGGAGGTTTAGATTGGATAGTAGGAAAATGTCTTCATGACAAGGGTTGTCAAGCACTGGAAAGGGCTGCCCAAGGAAGTGGTGTATTCACCGTTCCAGGAGGGATTTGAAAGACATGTAGATGTGGCACTTGCAGTGGGCTTGGCAGTGCTAGCTTAATGGTGGGACTGGATGATCTTAGAGGTCTTTTCCAACATGAACGATTCTATGATTCTCTGCTTAGGAAAGATTTTCTTTGACTGCATATTATACAGATCAACTCATGGATTTTTGTTAATGTCTCAAGGCTCAGCAACTCTCTGGTTTGGCAGACGAAAGTTTCAGAGTTGCATCCTAAATGCAAAGGTAAATGTAAAATAAACAAAAGAAAATTATCGTCTGAAAAAAAATAACACAGTAGGAAATATGGAAGTAAAGTGACAATTTTAATAGACTTTGGATCAAAGCAAAGTGTAGAGAAGAAAAGGCACATGTTGAAACCATGTCATCCAACCTATTTTCAGTTCTGTAAGAAAAATGAATTTCATTTTTTTAATGCACACTTCAAGAAAACATGGCTAGCAATAGAGAACTAAAGCCTTTTGGGTTCCATTAACTGACAATTTTTTTCTATCATATTAAAAGCTGCTTATATTGCTGTACGATTTACAAGAAATACCAGGCAATACACACCATCCAGTTAGGCAAATACCAGTGCATCAGATTCTAGCTTGGCTTAAAAGGGCAGCTCTATTTCAGATACACTTGGTTGCATGAGCTAAACACCAAACAACCTTTCTTAGCCAACATGAATAGTTTGATTTCCCAGCAGTGTAACACAAATGGGTCGTTAGCTGCTGTAGAAGACTGGAGTGTTTTAAGCTAAATCTGGAGCTGCCACTCTGTGTGGTTCCCATGGGGCTGCAGACTAATGTGGGCTGACAGACTTAATGCTTCCACTGCTGTGCTGGTGTCAGCTTCCCAGAAGAAGGGACATGCCAAGTCCCAAGGTGCAAACTGGTTTGTAGTGTGTGTTTTGCTGCTGTTTCTGGTGCTTGCTCTAATAAAAGCAGGCAGCAGGAATAGCTGGCTTTATTGTCACCGCCTTATGAGTGTGTTTGGATTAAACTGTTCTCTGTGTCAACATTATTTTCTCTTTTTTTTTTTTTCCCCACACGCTTCAGTGATCTTCAGAGGCTTGGAGAGCTGCAGTCAGAACTGGCAGGGATGGCAGATTTCACTGCAACTTACCTTCAGTGTCAGCTGCTCCTCATCAAGGTTTGACTTCATCTGGGTTTTTTTGAGCTGTTCTTCAAAAATGCCCCCAGTCCATCACAGTGGCATGCTTTCGTGTTTTGATGTTCCTGCTGCAAAGTGATGTGTGATGAAAGAGCAGGTTCTGTGGATTTCTCATAATCCTGCTTCCTTCCTGTGGCAAATAATTAATGCAATAACTTTGCCAATGCAGACCTCTGCTGCTGAATTTGGCTTATGTTGGTTCATGAGCGTTTTGTCAGTGCAGAGTTTATTATCTGACAGAAATCACACAGAGGGCAACTGTGTTAGGAGAGTAACTTTTCCCTGCTGGTGGCTACTGGAATGTTTTTTGTTAGACTGCTGCCATGAGTGCCATTTTTATAGACGGTGAGATATTTGCAGAGATAGCTTTATTGGTACCAGTGCCAAAGGAGTTCTTAAGACTTGATTGAGCTAAATATCAGTCGTGCTTTCTTTTAGAGTGCTAAAATGATCCATCTATTCAGTATTAGCAGGTCAAGTGGCTACTTAGATACCATTGCAGCAGTCCTTTGCAAAAGCCCCTTTTCAAAGTCAGCTTCTTGCTGTAAACAGGAACTAATTTTTTACTTCACAGAAAATATTGAGTTGGAAGAGACCCTCTAGTTCCAACGCCCAGCCATGGTCAGGGATTTCACTGGATCTAATTGCTCAGGGCTGTAAGCTGGCAGTAGTATTTAAGTTAGTCTCTTGGCATTCCTTGATGTTTGAGTGTAACTTACACACATATTAAGCAAGAATTGAAGCAAGCAGCAAGCAAGTTTCCAGAAGGGACTCAATGAAAGCTTTGTTACGTAAAACCAAGGATGGATTTCAGTTGTTTTTCTAATGCATAGTTGCCAGTTGGCATATCTCATGGCAGGCCTCAAATCCTCGGAATAAATTTATCACCCAAAGGTATTTCAGATGAGCAGTGGTACGGTTCAGTACAGTCCAGCTAAATCCAAAGTGAAATGTGCTGTGCAGGCAGAGGACTAGCACTTGGAGATCGCTTCGTTGCCTTTCTCCAGGGTTTGACTGGAATGAACCAGATGGTTTTTGCATCTGGCAGAGCTGTGCTCTGTTTGGAAGAAGGGTAAAAACTGCATCAGACATTCTTGGCTTGAGCTGTACAGCAGTCAATAGATCAGTGATGCTGAGGAGTCACTAATGTGCATGGAATGAAAAGTAACTGATAATATCAGGAATCACAGAATATCTTGGGTTGGAAGAGATTTTGAGAATCATTTAATTCCAGACCCCTTCTTGCAGGCAGGGATGCCCTCCACTCATACAATGCAATTAGAAATTCTGAGAACCTGAATGTCAAAGTAGCCCTTTTCAGTAGATTTCTTTCCAGTTGCTTCTTTTCCCAACAGGAAAAAAAGCTGCTGGAGGAAGAAGTATCTTAATTTTCCGGCCTTTCAAGGCTCAAAAGGTTCCATACCTTTAAAGGCTCTACATACCCTGTGATTTTAGGGGTGGTTAACTGGGATTCTTGGGCCAGCCTGGGTGAAGGATACAGTATGTATGTTCTTGAACTTTGGCTACAGCCAGCCTTGTGCACAGCTGTGTTTAAGGACAGGAAGCTTCAAAAAGGAGGCAGTGATATAAATCATCCAGTCAAGCGTTCTACATTTTTTAAAACATACAGGAAAAAACAAATAGGGTATGGTAGGTGATTGAGGGTTTTTTGGGTTTTTTTTTAATACCAATATCAGTGGCTGAATTAGACACAATATTCATAGTAACTCCAGGATCTTTGGCAGAGCAGAGGAAAGCTCAGAAATGTGGCTGTCGGAGTAAGTGTGTTTCTGGGGACAGTTGTTATCATTTCCACTTTTTGACTTCTTTTTTGAGATTGCCCTTATCTTGGTCTCAGGGAGTTGATAGCAACTGGGCTGTTGGTTTTCTTTATGAAGTACAAGGAGTTTGGCTTGACGAGTCTCTCAGTCACACCTTTGTTAATATTATTCTCAACTTCCTTTATATTTTCTAGTTGTATAGGTATCTCTGTTTCTTTATAGAACAATGTATATTTTGGAGGCTTTGGTTCCCTGTGTTGTATTTAAAAGCACAAAAGAAAGCTTTGCCATGCTTTTTCAACCAACTATTTAGACTGAGTTGGATACTTATCATAGTTCCATGTTTTTTTCTTGTAGGCCTTGCAGGAGAAGTTGTGGAATGTGGCAGCTCCCCTGTACTTGAAACAGAATGCATTGGCATCTGCTGCAGCAAAACAGGTGAGATGGAGGCAGCTGAGTCTGCACAGAGGCTGGACCTTGGGTGGCTTTTGTTGGCCATGGAACAATTACACACTTCTGACCTTCCACTGCTGTAGTCTGTCCAAGTAGATCTTAGTCCCCCGAACTGGGTCATTTCTCATCTCTTCAGAAGACAAGTGGCGAGGGAGGGAAGTTCATGACTGCTGTAAAAAGGCAAATGTTGCACTCATCTTCCAGAAGAGTTAGAAAGAAGATCCAGAAAACTGTGGGATGCTTGTCCTTGCCTCTTTCCTGGGGAAGGTTATGCACCAAATACTTTAAAAAGCTGTTTGCAAACAAGATTAACAAAGCTACTTGGAACAGCCAAAATGCATTTCTCAAGAACAAATTATGGCTGACCACCACCACTGTTCTCTATGGTGAGAGGCTGGTGCTGTGAACAAGGAGAGGGCAATGGAAGTTGCAAAGCTTGGATGCAGTCTCCCATCATTTCTTTCTCACCAGACTGGCGGGATTGTGGCTGAATAAATAGGTGGTAAGGGTCCTGCAAATTGAGGAACCAGTTGATATGCTGGAGGGCATGGCTGCTAGTCTGGACAGACTGGGGATGACAGGAACCTCATCATGTTCAGTACATTGAATATGAGGCACTGCAGGTGGCCAACTGCAACTGGGATGACTTGGTTTGGGAATTGATCCAGCTCTGGAGAGATGCCATCTGGAGGGCTGTGTTGTGTGTTGGCCTCCCCAGTAGAAGGAAGATGCTGACCAACTGGGGCAAATTTAGCAGAGGACCATCAGTGTGGTCAGGGGTTGGAGTACATTACCTGCAAGGAGAGGCTAAGGGAGCTGGAATTGTCCAGCCTGGAGAAGAGCAGGCTTCAGGATGGATTTACTGCTGTCTAGCACTGTATCATTACAGGATATAAATGAGACAGACTACTCTGGACAGGAGGCAGTTGGCAAATGATGAGAAATTTTGGTCAGTTATAAAGGAAGAATTTCCTGTAAGCATGTTTAAGACTACTCTGGACAGGAGGCAGTTGGCAAATGATGAGAAATTTTGGTCAGTTATAAAGGAAGAATTTCCTGTAAGCATGTTAAGTACTGTTGCCCAGAAAGGTGGGGGAATCTCTGTTGGAAGTGTTTGCAATTTGATGTGGCCCTGAGTTACTGGATCTAATGAGACCTGCTCTGAGCAGAGAACCAGGCTAGATGACCTCTGGAGGTCCCACCCAATCTGAATTATTCTGATTCTGTGATGTATAAATGTGTAAATGATCAAATCCTGGGAAAGGTGAAGCTAAGCCCTAAGAAAAGGTAAAGAAGCAAGCAAGGTATTCAGTAGTCTGGTAACAGATCTAGGGTAAAAGCAAGTTCATGGATCTGTTGGGAAACTGCTGGTATTTTGAGTCTTCAGAGAATTAAGATATAATAGACACGTACTGCTGTGCTTCAAAACCTTCTCTGCTGTTCATGAGTACAAACAAAAGCCATCCAGCTTTTGAAGTCTTCTCTGATTGAAATGTTTGTCTTGGGTGCCCTCTTGAGTAGCGTGTGAACCTCCTGGAAAGTGTTTTCTGTTGTGATGGTGAATGTAGGTCACTTGCTATCAATGCAAAGTGAGGGAGTATTCCCTGTTAAATAACTTGAAAGTTCTTTGGCATCTGCACAGTCATACTGAACTCAACTGTATTAATTTGATCACTTCCTCCTGCTTCATGTGTTTCTTGGTATGAGATAAAAATACCAGAATCTGATGATCATGGTTGTACCAGGGCTTAACAGTCTGATTTTTTTTTTTTATCCCTGTGGTGTCTGTCTGGCAGATTCTGGAAGAAACTTACAAAATGGAGTTCATGTACAGTGGAGTGGAAAGTAGACAAGTGGTCATTATTCACCACATGAGACTGCAGGCAAAGGCCCTGCAGCTGATAGTGACTGCCCGCACCACCAGAGGGTAAGGATGACCTGGTCTAAGGATCTTCTTAGGGTTAGCTCTAAGATTACTGTCCTTAAGCTTTGTTTTAAAAACCAGCAAGGATAAATTAGACACATAACAGGGCAGCATGCCAGTAACCATTTGCTAGAGTAATTCAGAATGAAGAACCTTCTTTTGCCTTTGATACAGCTGTATAGGGACACAATCCTGAATTAGATGAGAAAACTATTAGGAAGATGAGTTTTGGGAGTTGAGTTCTCTCATTTGTGGACATATAAATAGGTTAAAGACATTGCAGAGTTGGTATTTGGGATCTGTTTAAATGAGGAAAAGTCGTGTATCAAAAGAATGCACCAAACATGTTTGCTTCATTAAGTATTTGTTGCTGAATTTTTAGCATCAGGAAAGTGTTGTCCTCCTGACTGATCTGCAACTGCATAGTGTGACTGAGACAGAAACTGCTCCTGTGCAGGCTTAGGTACATGAGAGGCTCTGAGTGGTTTGTTTTGGCTGCTGAAGTTAAAGAAGTGACACATGGTTGTAGAATGAGAACTCCAGCTGATGGAATTAGAGCAAATTAGTTACTGTCCTAGTTTACTTCTGTTTCAGGTTTGTTGTCATCAATTTACTGTGTTACCATGGAGGTCCATAATATATTTGTCTCTTAACCTTCTGTTTTATAGGTGGAAAATGAGTATTTTCTAACAGTGGCTTTGGGAACTTAATTAGTGCCTTATGCAGATGGTGGTTTTTATGTGAGAGGGAGATATAGATAAGTGAGGAATACTTTTTTGGTTCAATAATTGTAAGATCTGACCGGTTTTATGAGGTTTAATGGGATTCCAAACCACCTAAATGTATATAGCCATAGAGCCATTTTTGTTTCTTTTAAAGTAAACCAAGGAATATTATTTTCATTACAGAGTGGAACCTCTTTTTGGGATGTGTGAAAAATTCCTCCAAGAAGTGGATTCCTTTCAGAGGTGACAATCTCCATTGCTTCTTCACTTTATGTTCGAAAATCCCACCACTGTTGTCATCAAGGGTTATTCTCTTTGTTTTTTGTCTCTTCACATCTCCCTTCTCTGCTGTCCTACATTGGGAACTGTCATGGGATAATAATAAAGCAAGAAGAACCTTTGTAGTTAAAGTCCTTAACATCAGGATATTATGCTGGTATTTCAGAAACATGTGCTCTGAATTAATTTTTTATAGAATAGCTAATTTTTTTTCTTGTATTTATAAGGATTTATCTACTTTGAGTGCATGCTGTTTTGATAAATACTTAATTTTTTTGTTGTTGTTATTCTGTCTCTTGGAGTCCTGAGAGCATTTTGACCTTTCAAAAATTAATAAAAAAGCAGATTACCCTTGATGTACTCAACATGTAGCAATAAGTCAGGCAAGATTCTGCAGTATCTTTGCTGGCCCTGTCTACTGCTTTTGTCACCTCTTAGTAGTCACCTTTATTTCCAAGGAGAATAAATGTATTAAGTGTCATTTTGATGATCAGATTGATTCTATTGAAAGGTGTCCCTGCCCATGGCATTGGTGTGGAACTAGGTAATCTTTGAGGTCCCTTCCAACCCAAACCATTCTATGGTTCTGATTCTGTGAAATAGTGATGAATTCTGCTGATCTTGAGACTCAGTGCAAGGAAAAGATACACAGGAAATGAACATTTCTATCCTCCAGCTCCAGCTGGGCATTAGGGTAGGACAGATTTGGTCCCATTTTCTTAACAGTTAACCAGCCACAGCTGCCCAGCTTATAATAAATGTGAATTTAGAACTAGAAATAAAATTCTGCTCAGCCAACTAAAGATACTTCTGTCTGTGGACTAGCTATCCAATTCCCTGCTGAGTCATAAAATCACAGAATCATGGAATCATAGAATGGTTTACTTTGGAAAGGACCTTAAAAACCATCTTGTTCCAACTCCCCTGCCATGGGCAGAGACACCTTCCACTAGACCAGAACTCCATCCAGCCTGGCCTTAAACACTTCTGGGGATGGGGCTTCCACAGCTTCTCTGGGCAACCTGTGCCAGTGCCTCACCACCCTCACAGTGAAGAATCTCCTTCTAAAATCAAATCTAAATATTTTCTCTTGTAGTTTAAAACAATTCTTATTTGTCCTGTCATGATCTGCCTGTTTAAAGTCTTCTTTATAAGCCCCCTCTAAGTACTGAAAATTTGCAATGAAGTCTCCCTGGAGTCTTCCTTTCTCCAGGCTGAACAGTACCAACTCTTTCAGCCTGTCTTCATAACAGAGGTGCTCAGGCCCTCTGAGCGTCTTCATGGCCTCCTCTGTCCTTCTTGTGCTGGAACTCCGGAACTGAGCACGGTACTCCAGGTGGGATCTCATGAGGGCAAAGAAAAGGAAGAGAATCCCCTCCTCTGACCTGCTGCCCACACCACATAGCCCTTGATGGTGTCATTTTGAGCACAAGGCACAGTCCCAACACAAGTAGCCAAAGTAATCTCTTATGTATGAGACATATCAGAAGAGGATGGCAGGTATCTAATTCTGTCATTATAACTAAATGTAAGGATTAAGTTGCTTGCCTGAAAATAACAATACTGTGGGAAAAGTTGAAAAAGTATTTGATCTTTTCTTGATACAGATGTTTCATCTCTGAGCTCCCACATATGCAAGGCAGTTTTGTAGATAAATTGCTGGACTTAATGCCCAGACTTGTGACGTCCAAGCCTTCAGAAGTGGTCAAGATTCTTCAGACAACACTGAGGCAAAGTACCTTCCTCCACCTTCCTCTTCCAGAGCAGGTTGGTTTAACAGAAAATTAAAATGCAGTATCCTTGTGGACTGTCTTGGCATCTGACTACTTGCTAATATACCATGAAGCTTTTAGAATTCAGGGTCTTATCAGACACAACTGTTATTTATTTCTTGTTTGTCTTCTTATCTAGAGTACTCAGGACTACTGCTAAAAACATGAAAAACTTAGTAATTCCTGGCAATATAAAAAAAAAAAATCCGAAGTTTATGCATGTCTCTGTTAAGAACAGTAGTAATTAGGATTTTTTTTCTTTCCTCTTTCCCTCACCTTCTGATTTTTTCCGATCACTTTGCCCCTAATAGCTCCATAGAGCCACTGCAAATATCATTGAGCCTACTGGTGAATCTGATAATCCCCTGAGGTTTACATCAGGGTTGGTTGTGGCACTGGATGTTGATGCAACTCTGGAACATGTGCAGGATCCCCAAGGAACTGTTAAAGTTCAGGTAAGAAGTCCTAAATGCAAAGAAGACATTTGACTTAAATGCAAAGATTGTATCTTGAGGATAGTTTCTTTAAGGATGTCAATACTTTTAGATTGCAAATTATGATACACTTTATTAGTA
The DNA here is from genome assembly GCA_013397155.1 of Irena cyanogastra. NCBI lineage: Eukaryota > Metazoa > Chordata > Aves > Passeriformes > Irenidae > Irena > Irena cyanogastra. Next base: position 42,375 of record VWZV01011715.1, read on the forward strand.
ACAATGCTGGATTTCTGTTTTGACCAATCATTCAGAAACTGGTTTGTCTGTAGTGCACTGAGAGTTGACTTGGGTGCAGTACTGAGAGTTTGCTTTGAGCACTTGGGCGTCATTCTGCGCTTCCACGTGCACTGTGCACGTTATGGACATGAACACCAATAAATGCTGGTGGGCTTCCGGCTGGTCTAGTGGAAGGACAAGGAGCAAAAGAAGTTGTTCCGAGTGGCACAAAAATGCACAGGCTCTTGGCTTTCTGTATTTCCAGGTTTTCTTCCTGCTGCTGAATCACTAGTTTTTGATGCAGCTGATGAGGTAGGAGTGGTATGATCCAAGTAAAATATGCAGCATCACTGCTTAACAAAGAAACAAAAACCTCAGTTACAATGCAGAAGAAGAAGCTGATGTCAGTGTGGGTTTTTTTCCACATGTGCTGTGGGTTTGAATGGCAGCGTGTGGCTGCTATATCCAGGGCAGCTGCACTCCTGGCTCCAAGCTAAAGCCTGCTTGTCTTGCCTGCCTAACTCAGACAGTAAACAGCCAAGTAATGCACTGTTCCAATGTGCAGATCCCCCGTGCAGTTGTCATTCCTTGGTTGTTCTTTTTTTTTCCTTTTTTTGTTCCCCTCTAGGTGTTGTATCCAGATGGACAAGCACAGCTAATCCATCCTAAACCAGCTGACTTCCGAAATCCCGGCCCTGGGAGGCACAGGCTGATAACTCAGGTTTACCTCTCTCACACAGCCTGGACAGGTAACGTTAATGACACGCGTGAATGTGGCTGTGTGGCTGTGCTTTTATTATACACAAGTTACATACCCACAGTCTGGGGAGCTCTGAGGATCCTGGAATCTGCAGCTGTGCTTAGTGCTGCTCTTGGTGTCCATCAGTCCTTTGAGCAGTTACAGCTCCCTGTTTACCAGGCACTGCTGCTCTGTAAGGAAGTAGAGGGGCTGCTGTCTTGGGAGAGCCCTGGGAACCTTCACATGAGAGCTGTGTTCAAGGTGAGGTCACCCACTCGTGTGCAGAGTAGAGTCAGCTCTCAGAGCCAGGTCTGGACCCTCAGGTGAAGACAAAGGATCACGGTAAACTGACTCCTTGTAAGTCATTGTTTCAGGTCTCACAGGTGTCTGAGCATGCCAGGGAACAGTGCAGCAGTACAATTTTATTTCTGATTCAACTTTCACCCTTTTAATGCCCTAATACCCCATCTTTAGCTCTGATGATGATGTGACTACAACATTCACCTTCGGTCTCAGCTGCTGTTCACACTTCCCCATGGAAGCACTTCAGTAATTGGCTTTGTGGACTTCAAATAGCAAAAGCAGAGTGTATTTCATTCACAGCTCCCTTTGTCCTGTTTTCTTTTAATCCCTTCACCTTTATTTAAATGTGGAGGTTTCCTCTGAGAGGTTTTTTTTCTGGGCAATTTTTCATTGGATTTGTTGATTTATTTTTTTTTTTTAACCAACAAAATTTTGTTTATTGCTGTGTTCCTTCATGTACCCTTTTTTTTTTAATATAGTACTTGCATGGTGTACTCACTCATCCTGCTGTCTTTGTTTTGTTTTGGAGAAGAAAACATGGTACCGTTTCTAGGACTGGAAGTATCTGGGTTTAAGGGTTGATCCTATTACTTCACCAGAGGGAGCTGAAGTCCTTGTTTCTGCATTTGCAGTGTTCACTGGAAGGGCATTTTAAGCATGGCCTTGAGGGATTCTGTTCTGGTGTCTCTAGGTATTATTTTAATCATTAACTTTGACATCTACACTTAGGCATATAAAACGGGGAAGACACTGGGCTGGGAGGGGCTCAGGAAACAGGGTCAGAATTCAAAGTGAAGAAATTGCCTTGAAATTCAAGATAATGAAACTCATTAAAGGGCAGTAGAAAGAGTGTGCTTGGGAAGGAGAATGCCCAAGTGCAAAGCACTGATTAACTGCCAGGTGTAGAGCAGAAGTGAAAGAGGTGACTGCAGGCTGCAGAGAAGAGTTCACCAATGAGTGAGGAAAAGGTGAGCTCCGGGTGGTGTTGGCTGAAGCGTGGAGTAACAGTGCAAAAGAGTTATTTCTTGTGTTCTGTCTGGTGCTGATGATGTCTCAGCTGGAGACCCCCTGCAGTTCTGGACGTGGCATCTTAAAATCCTATGGATTTCAGAAAGCAGGTTTCATTAATGTGGTGCTGTTATGGGTTGTGCCTGGTATACAGTTAAGACCCACACGCCACCTGGTGCACACTCCCCAGTGGGACAGGTAGAGATCAGAAGGGCAATGTGAGAAAACTCATGGGTATTACACTGTGCAGCAATAGCTACAATATCCCTGTGTTATTGACACTATTTTGGTCACAAATCCAAAACAAGGCATCATGCAAGCTACTATGAAGGAATATTAACTTTATCCCATCCCCAACCAGTACAGTCCATAAAGAAAACCTAAACAAATCTGGTTTTCAGTCTAGAAAGGAGAATTTTGTTGGGTATGTAAGTCCAGCAGTAAGTCCAGGGTAATACTGTGTGTACTGAAAGTCCAGTTCTGTTATGACCACTGTGAGAAGAGTAAAGTGAAATCATCCTGTGGACAGTATTAGGAATCTTGCTCTGCCCAGCTGCATAGTTGGTGAAAGAGAGGAAGAGGCTGTCTGACATGCAAAAACTTCCAACAAAAGAGAATCTTCAAGTAATATCCTGTGCCACAAGTGTTGCCAAATGTCATCTGGATTGATCCTGACAAATACAGTGAGCAGGGCCTGCTAGTTCTGTGGTGGTTTTAATGATTGTTATTATTTCATTGGAGTTATTTTCCAACAGTTATTTTTGAAAGTTGTAAGTTAGTGGTAAGATTTTTTCAAGTGATGACAGAGAGGGGGATAAACCTAGAACAGTCCTTAGTTCTACTGTGCTGAATGTAATGCCAAAGGCTTGTTTTCAGACACTAGACTGGATTCTTGTCACTCCAGAACAGCTCTGTACATACCCAGCATAAATGAAATTAAAATTCATTTGATGTTGATTATTCACTATGTAATGACAATCACGTTTGGATTGTTCTATTTTTTTTCTCTGCAGAGCCATGTCAGATTGAAGTGCGATTGCTGCTGGCTTACAATTCCAACAGGAGCAAAGCATCTACCAGAATTCCTAAATCTACCTGGAGTGAGAGCTTGGAGGCTCTCCCACCTTCTGAAAATGGCATAGAGGGGACTATCCCTTTCAGCAAACCTGTCAAGGTGTATATAATGCCCAAACCTGCCAGGCGATGAAGGCTGGTGCTGAAAAACCTATTTATGGGATTTGTTGTGTCCAAGACAGCAAACCAAGCCAAAACAGCTTTACATGCATAAAGGAAGTCAATAAAGCTGCTGAAGAACAGTTGGTCTCTTAAGCAGCAGGCAAGTACAGGAGTTACTCAGCTAGCTAGGAGTGGTTTCAAGAAAATGCGGGTTTTTCTATATTGACTCAACAGAAACAGGACAGTTCTCAATCAGCATTCCAGTAGTAATTTCACTGGGCTGTACCTTCAGTTTTTACCTATCAGAAGTCTTTCTCCAAGGCCCCTAGGTTTTCTGCTGTGTATTTACTATGTAAATGCTTGGGCACATAAATCAATGTTATTTTTACAGTACTCTGAAGTGAAGCTGAGGAGTTCAGCATTTTGTGTGGGGTTGTTGGTTTGTTTCTGGGGTTTTTTGGGTTTGGTTGTTTTCGTGTTTTGGGGTTTTTTTTTTTTTTGAATGTCTAAAACTTGCATTTGTGCACTAATTTCTAATTAGTACCTAATTTCTTCACAGAAAAAATAATATTCTGAAAAGTACTATTGTTCTTGTGTGGGAACAGCACCTAGGAAGGAAACTGCCAATTGCTGTTCTACATCCTTTACAGCTGTACTGAAGCTGGTCCAGCTCTGGAGGGGGGCACAGGCTGTTCATGGTGCAGGGGCAGGAGGAACTTGTTTGTGCAGGTGGCAGACCTTCAGTCAGCAGGAGTTTAACTGAGCTACCGCAACAAAGCAGTTTGTCTCCTGTTGCACCTTTGTACAGCTTGAGGACCAGCGTGATTAAGTACCAGTTGGAAAATTCCTAACCACAACCCACTAAGTTGTACAGGATCTGTTTCTGTGTGATGATCCTGGCCTGAACCAGTCTTAGTAGGATGTGAAAATCTATGATTTTCAATTCAGCAGCACTTTTGGCACTCAAAGTCTTTCTTGTCAGTTGAAGTAGCCAAACACCCTCTGTTCAGCAGCAGTTGGGCAGCTTGTAAGTGTTGCCCAGTAGAGGTGAGCATGGAGTAGAGGGACAAGAATTTGGTTAAAACATGATCCATCTGGCATTCCTATCAGGAAGTGTGTCTGTGCATTGCTTCTGTGTCCCAGGCTTAGTAGACTGAGGAACCTCCTATGATTTGTAGTAATCCTTTGGTAGGATTTTTAGAAGGACCTAATGTGTAAATCATTCTAGTGCAGCAGCCAAATGTTGCCTGTTTTCATTAATCAATTGGAGTTTTTGTCTTTTTAAAAAGAGGTGTATTTTTAGCAAGTAAACAAAACACTGAAGAAATACTTTCCAGTTGTATTTAGTGTAAATAACCCCTTACATGCTGTCCTACAATAAAATTGGAAAACCCATGCTATTTTGTTTCTTTTTTTTAATGAGTGAATATGGATGCTTGCATGGTCCTTGGCTAATAAGATCACTGCATGATTTTTGTGATTTAAATTTTTTAGCACTGGTGAGTTGTAGCCCAAAGGCTCATAACCATAAAACTTTGCTGCTGCTTTAGGTATTCTTGAATTAAATTTACTTTCTTAGTGCTTCTGCTCTTACAAACTGTATTTTGGTGTTTCACCTTTAGGGCACTGCTTTGAAAATTGCCGGCCCATCTGACAGCTGAGTTGTTATTATCTGACTTGTCTTTGGCATCCTCAGTTCAGTTCCCAGCAGACAGGGTTGATGTATCTCTCATTAGGAAGCTGTGTCTGGGCAGATATTTGACAAGTTGAATGAGCTCATTAGAGACTTTTTCCTTTTTCTTCCTCTCATTTTTGCACTTCAGTATTTTGTGCAGTTTGTCATCTCAGCAGTGTTTCTAATTTAGATGGTGTCCATAGGCCCCAGACCACAATGGATGCTGTGGTAGGCACAGCAGATATTTTGAATATCAACATTTTGGCATCTTTCTCTCTTTTGCTAAGTACTGGATCAAATTTCTACTATTTTGTTCCCCTCATGCTGTCCTTGACCCCCTTGTATATAACATACCAGGCAAAGAGTGAGTGCCGTCTGTATTGCCACTGAGAATCAAATACTGCAGGGCTGTGGAAAAGTTCTTCCATCTGTAAATTCAAGATGCCTAAAACCAGCAGAAAATGTAAGGCTGCTATGAACATTTCCAGTCTGCTAATGAGATCATTCTGCAGTTGGCTTCTCTTTTGTAGATTTTTCTCTGATTCCTGGTTTGGATCATGGAAGAAATCACAGCTTTTCCTTTCCTCCTTCAGTTTCACCTGGGCAAGCCGATGAGTAATTCATCATCCAGTCTAAACCTTCCCTCTTTCAGGTTAAAGCCCCCCCCCTTGTCCTATCACTTCATACCCTTGTCAAAAGTGCCCCCCCCNNNNCCCCCCTTGTAGCCCCTGAAGGTACTGGAAGGAGCTCTCAGGTTTCCCCAGAGCCATCTCTTCTCCAGGCTGAACAACCCCAACTCTCTCAGCCTGTTTCTACAGCAGAGGTGCTCCAGCCCTTTCAGCATTTTCATGGTCTCCTCTGGACTTATTCCACATGTTGAAATCTGTATGTTGGGGGCCCCAGAGCTGGATGCAGCCCTACAGGTGGGATGTCACCAGAGCAGAGCAGAGGGGGAGAATCCCCTCCCTTGGCCTGCTGGCCACTTACAGCCCAGAAAGGCAGCTGAGTCCTTGGAGCTGCCAGGGCACATTGGTGACTCATGTTGAGCTGCTCGCCCACCAGCACCCTTAAGGTGTTGCCCTTCAGGGCTGCTCTCAATCCATTCTCCACCCAGCCTGTATGTGTATGGGACTGCCCATTTCACACCATGTTCTAGCATATGGGGAATTGGAAAAGAAATTTGTATAAAAAGTGAGGGTTATTGTAGTTGTTGAAATCCAGATGTTGACTTTTTCTTCCCATCCCCAGGTTTGAGACATTAAGGTTTTTCTACTCTCAAAAATACCAGAGTTCATGCTCTTTGTGTTGTCTCACAGGCATTCATGCCATTTACCCATTGTCCTTTAATTCTGGATAATTGTTGGGCTTCTGCACTGCAATAGCCTATAAGATGTTTGATCTCAGAATGAAAAGGAAAACAAAGGGCTCTAGTCATGCACAAAGATAATTTGCATCTTTCATCTCTGTTGAAGGGGGAACAGAGGACTTCAGATGACAGCCACTGAAGTATGGGGAGTTTCTGTTCTCTCGGATGGTTCCAAGTGTAGGAACAGTGTGCCAGTACAGCTGCAGCCACAGAGAGATTGAGCAATCTACAAAGGAAGGGCATATAATTTGCTAAGAACCAATGATGTTCAGACACCCCTCACCTCTGCATTTTACCTCCGAGTTTAGAGGGAAGCAAGAGGGAAAACAATTGGGCAGAGCAAGGGGAATGTTGCCCTCACATGAAAGAGGGGTAGCTTAGTGGTTTGAAAATGTGTTGTCCTATTTACCATTAACTTTCTGGATTTAATTTAAATAAGGCATCTGTGTATGTGGGAAACCCAGCTTTGAATGCTTTCAGTGGGAAATTCAGATTGCTGAAGTCCACTGAAATTCATTACACAAATTTGAATGTAAATAATTCAAGTATTGAATCAAGTGCACATAAAACAATGCACAAGTGTATTGGGAACAAAGCTGAAGCCTATGAGACATTTAACTCAGACCTGGTGTGGCTTTCACCTATATTATTTTAAAAAGGACAAAAAAAAAGGCAAATGGGCAGGGACACTCACTGCAAAAAGTACAAAGCAAGTTCTTGGGAAGATTGATAAACAGGGTATGCATTTAAATCAGGACTTCATGACATTACTGAATCATTTAGGTTGGAAAAAACCTCTAAGACCGTGGAATCCAACCATAAACCCAGCACTGCCACACCCACACTAAGCCATGGCCCCAGGTGCCATATCCACATGCCTTTTGAACACTGCCAGGGATGGATGACTCCACCACTTCCCTGGGTAGCCTGTTCCAAAGCCTGGCAACACTTTCGGGAAAGAGATTTTTTCCTAATACCCAATCTAAACCTCCTCTGGTGCAACTTGAGGCTGTTTCTTCTTGTCCTGTCACTTGTTACTGACACCCCAGTGGCAACAATCTCCTTTCAGGCAATTGTAGAGAATGGTAAGGTCCCTCCTGAGCCTCCTTTTCTCCAGGCTAAACACCTCCAGCTTCCCCAGGCTGCTCTTCATCAGACTTGCACTCTCCACCACGCCGTACTGGTCATCATCTTGGGTTCAAGCTCACAGAGATGGATTTCCTCTGGAATCCTGTCTTGCTTGTCTAAATTATAATCACTTTTTAAATCTTATTTCACTGGCATCTTCCATTTTATTCTTGGTAACAGGCACTGGGAATGCAGAAAAGGCTGTCTTTTTACTTTACAGTTTGCTAATGCAGTATCAGTGGGACTTCAAAATATAAAGTTTTAAGGCTTGTGGATGCCAGGCTTTGCACAAATGCTGCCCAATGTCTCTTAAAAATGCTGGTCATGTTGCATTTGGTGTCTGTGAGCCTTTTATGGCCTGTTTCTCCGGGCTGCCAGCTCACACATGCTGCTTCACAAAGATAAAGGCTGGGGACTGACCCACTCGGCGGCAGAGCAGCTGGGGTGGAATCTTCCTGGCTCCCAGCCCAGCCGCAGCTCGGCTTTAATTTCAGCATCAGGGTGGGAGTTCACTGCCTACTGGGAGATCGTTTTCCTGGTGGGAGGCAGAGCAGTGGTGTATGTGAGAAATCCTGCCCTATAAAAGTGCATTCCCATGATTTGGGCTATGAGCCCGTAATTTTAACAAATTATTTATGGCTCTAGCTGAAAGCAGCAATTTAACAAAGATACCAGTTTGAGCTCTGCTGGAATTTTTTGATGAATCAATCCCAGCTGCTTCCACCATCTAGCAAAGCAATTTCAGGCACCAAGAAGGAAATCGGGCTTTCAGTGACTGGAGCAGCCCAAGTGGAACAGATGCTATTGTGGGAACTGACAGTGCTGACTCAGGAAGCTGTGACGAGAGCAGCAAGAGAAGACATGGATGGAAAAACTTGAAGCAGATAATCTCCTTGTTGACACCAAAATTTTGTACTGGTGGTGGTGAAACTTAGTGGTTTACCTTTTAAAAAATAAATCCATTTCTTTGCACACTGCAGCTCCCTGTTTTGGAAGTGGAATCTTCTGCATCCTACCAGTTGCCAAATAAAGGGAAGAATTAAGAGGCTGCAGCACAAAGCTGGGTAGGGTACACCTCGGTCCCCTGGCAATGCAAAATGGGCTCTGCTCCCCGCATGCCTTTTGGGAGGACAGATCATGTGGCAGCAGCAGTGTGAGGGGCCTACAGTATTTGTCTCAAATGCAGGACCTGAGCTAGGCAGTTTTGGTGAATGTGGCATCACCATTAATGTTCCACATTGACATGAAAATATGTTACAAAAAAAAAAAAGTAAAAAACAGACCTGGAGGAGAAAGATAAGGTGTTTGCTCAACTTCTCCTAACAGTGTAATGTGCATGGTTCCATTTTTTAAAGTACTGCAGTGTCCTCTCAGCCAAAGCATTACAAAGCTTTTTCCCACTTGAGGCTGCCTTAAGGCCCAGAAGCTCATAAAATAACACAAATACATGACCACAAGCAAGAGAGTCAAACCACCTTTATTATCAGATAACATTTAGTGCAAAAAGTCTCCACACTCTGTGGGCTGGTAGGAACTTGTTCTGTTGGCATTCCCTTGGGGTGACCACAGTCTTCTGGGTCAGTAGTTCACCGTCTCCTTCACACCAGGCAAGTTGTGCAGAAAAATGTCACAGCAGCTACAATGAGCATTATACCAGCTGCTGTGTCAGACAACACAGATGCAGCTGGAAAGGCAGTTCCTGCTGGGTTATGTAAGATTTTGCCTCAAAAGCAGCTACAATAACAGAAAACATTGTAATTAGGAGACTGCAAGACAAAACTTCCAAGTAATCACTTTCCCTATGCTTTTACATCACTTTGTATTTTATCAGATAGAAGGTTCTCAATGATTACTAGAGCAAATAGCAGAAAAAGAACATAGTATTTTGTGCATCTTGGGAAAGTTATTGTCTTCTCCTATCAATCTAAGCCTCTCTACTACTGCTTGGATAGCTCCAAGTGCCTCAGGGCTTTTACAGCTTTATCGTGGTACTTTCATTAATACATACAGAATTAATATGCACAGATCAAGAAATGGTGAGCCTGCTGGGAAAAAAAATCTACAGTAGGTATCTTGTAACTGGCAATATTGATAGAAGCCCACCAAGAACAGCAACCAAGAGAACTGTTTAAATCTTCAGTGCAATAATGTTTGTTGGCACAACATTTAAATCATCAGATAATGATGACTAGTAACAAGTCTCACATGCATCCCCAGCTTGCCAGCAGTGCTAGCAATTCAGACTGATTTTCTAAAGATCAATGTTTTGTGCTGCAAATGCTAGTTTTGTAACACACCTTTCTGATTATTTTAGGTGTGTAAGAACTTCTGAATAGATATGTAATAGACAACTCAATCCTCACAACTGGCAATTAATAAGAAAATTCTTTAAGGCCCATGTCTTATGCTTATACCCTGTTGACAGTTTCTCCCCTTTTTCAGGCTCAATAAAAAATTTAGAAGTGCTCTAATTATGTCATGTTTATAAATTGGCAAATACCCTGAGGTCACCTTCAGGATGTAAAGTTGTATGTTCTGGGTTTGCTTTTTAATTTATTTTAACTTATTTATCCAGTGGTGGTAAAGTGTTTCTTCATCACCACTTCATATCTACCATCTGATTGTGCTCAGCAGCTATTTTATGGCTGCATTCCAGCAGCCAGTAATGTAATTTTGGGCCATTTTCTAATAAAAGTATTCAAAACATAATCTCCTGATTTAGTCAACAGGTGAAAAGTTAAGGAACAAGACTATGGACAGCCTTCAGAAGAAAATTAGGTCAATCTCAACAATACATGGAAATGATTCTGTAATTAAAGAATTTAATTACATTAACAGCCCCGCCTTTTGTGAGCCCTCGATTTGTTGAAATCCTGAACTAACAAACTGTCTGCAGTTTGGGTTGTCAGTGCACAGATGCCTGCGCACGTAAGTTCACACTCTGCTGAGTGCAATGTGATTCAGCAGCGGTGTGCCCGTGATTTGGCTGCGGGCCGGGAAGGCGGAGTGAGCTGCGCTTCAGCAGGTGGAATGGAAAACCCCGCCCACTTTGACACCCTGAGCCGCCAGGGCATTGTACTCCGCCACAGCCTTCTCCGTTTGCAGCACCAGCACGTCAATCCCGTTCTTCTTCAGATAGTCCACAGTGGATGCTGGAACCTCGGAACAGAAAAGGAAATCACAAAAGCAAGAATCAGATTGTTTTCCCCTTAAACTGTAAGACTTGTAGAAAACCAGGTACTGATGCCATTTGTAAAACATGGCTTAAGTAACTGCCAGTAGCCAAAATGACAATGCTCAGATAGTTCTAAGATTGATTTAATTATTTTTCTCGTCAATAAAGCTACTTTTATACACACACCTCCCCTACCTCCTTAGCACACTTTAAAATGCAGTCCTCTCTTACAAAAATAAATAGAATTGGAACTAAAGGGATTTAATCTAAAGAAGGTGTTATTCTTCCCACCAGAAAGCTAAAGACTTGCTTCTCACCAAGTAAAGCTCAGCACTTCTGAGCTGAGCTTTCTGTAGCTAGTTTATCTGCTGAAATGACACCTTGGCAACAATTGTGACAAGAATGCCTAATTACCAAAGTATTTACAGCAGGCTAGAGAGCCAGCTATAACCTATTGCAAGAGGAAGGGACTAATGACATTCTGAAAAATTCTTCTTGTTTCGTTTGCTCCTGTAGCAGAACATAAACCTGTTCACTGCTTGACATGGACACTAATACAGAGGAGCTCAAATGATGTTTCTTTCAGGACCTGAGGGACCCCTGACAGGAGCTCATTCACACCGATCCTCAATTTTTTCCCTCTCAGTGAAGCATCATCGATTTAATTTTTTTCCTCCTAATCAGAGGGAGAGAGAAAACAAACAGTTCTCTTTATGCTTGTCACAGAACAAAAACCTACCTGCAAAGCCTCACTCATGCCACGACCAATCACCACAGTTTTAACACCCTTCTTGACGACTTCTTCAAGGTCAGCTGGCTGCACTCCAGGAGAATGCTAAGTGTCAGGGAAGGAAAATAATAGTCTGTGTACTGACAGCATCAGGCAGGAAAGCTGTGTCTGTGTGTCCTGAACACAGAGCAGCAGGGTAAATTAGCAGAACCAGAATGTAACACAGCCCTCTTCTGTACGTACACACAATAGATAACATTAGAAACTGAAAAAGGTATTTAACATGCAGATGAAGAATGATAATTAATGGCAAGATAGTAATTCCTTATTAAACAGTCAAAACCAAAAAGATGCATTACAAATTTCTAAAACATTTATGTCTAACTTCTGGCATTTTATAAATTTTAACAGTTAAAGTGAAATCAATAAATTGCAACAATACTGCTGTTTGATTTCAATATAACAAAATCTACTTGAAATAAAGATTATTGCAAGCCAAAGTTTACTCACTTTAAATACAAAGAACGCCTCAGATAATTAAAATGATTAAATAATTTTCTTGTTTACTTTGCAAGTCTCACCAAAGAGGACTGAAAATTATCGGGTAGCTTCATTTCAGTTAACAGCTTGGATTTCTGCACTATTCTTTATTTTGAGAAAAGAATATTTGAATCCGAACGCCTCAAAGAAAGAAAGAACTTACACAGCACATTAACAGATGTTTTAAAAGTACACCCACTTACTGCTATTATGCTTTAAACATATGAATGCATAAACACACCTAAAATGTTAATATAAAACATTATTATGTTACATTAATTCTTCTCCTGGATTCAGTTTCTATGTATCTCCATGTGGTCAAGAGTAAGGTACTGGACATCCTGTAATTATAATTTGGCCCCTCTTTGGTGTGCATTTTTATTTTTAAAACATAAATATTATTTGTCTGCCCGTTTTTTTTTAAAGTAGAATTCTGAAGTTCTGAAGTTTTCTAGAGGTCTGAATTTCACACTTGAAGTAGATAATGCCATGGTGAACTCATGGAGAATGGAGCAAGTGAGACTTTCCAAGCTGAAACAAACACATGAGCTCCTTGAGCTGCAGGTGAAAAAAGCCTTCCATAGTGGAGTGCCACTTGCAATGAGTGAATTAAACTTATTCCACAAGAAAGTCTTCAGCATGGCTGATGTCTGAAATTTCGGTAACAGAGATGATTCACCTTTATGGTTCTCCAAATTCAGAGAATCATAGAACACCTCAAGTTGGAAGGGATCCATGAGAATAATTCACAGGAGTATCTTAAGCTAAACCACGACTTAAGAGCATCATCCAGATGCTCCTGGAACTCTCACAAGCTTGCTCTGTGACCACTTTCCTGGAGAGCCTGTTCCAGAGCACAAACATCCTCTGGGTGAGAAGCCTTTCCCTAACACCCCATCTGAAGGTCCCCTTGCAGCTTGACTGCATTTCCATGGGTCCTACTGCTGGTCACCAGAGAGATCAGCACCTTGCCTGCACTGGCACACCTCTGGAAAGTGTAGACTGCGATGAGGTCACCCCTCAGCCTCCTCTTCTCCAAGATGAACAAGCCAAGTGACCTCAGCTGCTCCTCATAACCCTTGCCCTCAAGGCCTTTCAGAATCTTCATCACCCTCCTTGGAACACAGTCTAACAGTCTGATGTCCTCCTTATACTGAGGTGCCCAAAACTGCACACGGAACTCGAGGTGGGGCTGCTCCAGTGCACAGTGGAGTGGGACAAGCACCTCTCTCGGCAGTGCTGCGCTTGACACACTCCAGGACATGCCTGGCTCTTTGGGCTGCCAGGACCAAAGGCTGTGTTCTCCTTAGTTCATCTACATTCCATATTGGTTTAGGCTGAAAGATTTAGCTGGGTGTGTGTATTCTATTTGCCATCTGTTAGAGGTGGGGCAGTTATCTTCTGTTAATTGGGCAGTTTTCTTTATCTCTTCCACAAACCAATCCACCCTCCAGGAGATATCTTCTGTTAATGGGCCACTGAGTGTCACTGCATGACTGATAAAATGACAGCATCCTATTGTGAGAAGCTCCACCCAGGGGGAGGAGCCAAGCAGTCCTACCTGGATATAATCTGGAATTTTGGAACACCAGAGCAGCCTTTTCCCCATTGGATTACAAGAGAAGCAGCTTTCTTCTCCACTGGATTCCCACAGGAAGACCACCAGACCACCACCACCAGACCTTCAGAGGAAAACCATACCCTTCTACAGGATCACTGATTCAATAGAACCACACCTGTCACTGCAGGAGGACTGCAGCCACCATCTAATCAGGACTGCTACCAACACCCTGACCCATAGGGTGTCAGGTTGTATTCTGACTCTGTCGGGGCTTTTTTGTTTGTTTGTTTGTACTGTTGCACTTGTATTTTTAGTTTTCCTAGTAAAGAACTGTTATTCCTATTCCCATATCTTTGCCTGAGAGCCTTTTAATTTCAAAATTATGATAATTTGGAGGGAGGAGGTTTACATTTTCCATTTCAGGGGAGGCTCCTGCCTTTCTTAAGCAGACACCTATTTTTTCAAACCAAGACAAATATCCACGCCTGGAATGCAGAAGTCATTTGAATAGGCAGAGCTTTCTCAGACCAAATCACTCTAAGTACTTGTTTATGACAGAATAGGCAATGCTTTTCCTTTGGGGTTTTTTAAGTAGACTCAAAACTTAGACAAGAAGAATAGGTATGTTTTACTGCAATTACAAGAATTAGAATTCTGGGGAAGGTTTGCTGTCACGTGAGAAGCACTCCTGAGACATTAAAGCCATGGAACAAAAGGATTTTCTTTGGTTACACAGGACACTTTTATGCTAGTAAGAAACTAGTGTTACTAAAGGAAGCATGTAACATGATGATATAACTGTATCATTGTTGATTTGACAGCAGATTTTCTTGCCTGTTCTGTTCTCTGGCCTTCATTTCAGCAATACCTACCTCTTTTCTTCTGCCACTAGCAGATGGCACTGAAATGCAGCCAGCCAGGGAGAGAGGGTGCCATTCATCCCCAAGGGTTAAGGCCACAATAACTGTTAGTGCTCAGTTACAGAACCTTGCAGGGCCAGTTATACAATTTTCCTGATGAAAGAATGCTTCACTAGACAGCAGTGTGACAGCAGAGGAGGAACGGAAGCAATTTATTTCCAACTAGAGTGCAGGACATGACCAGCACTGCTTGTTTTCCACACTTCAGTTCCAGCTACCTCCAGGAACAACATGCTTGAGGAAAGCAGGCAAACTTTAGTCCATCTTTAAAAAACTGGGCAGCAAATGCAGCTGTTGAATCCTACTGTTTCCAGTGCTGACAAAATTAAATTTTTGACAGTTCTTAACATTGGAAATGCAGTCCAGAAAAAGCTTAGTTCTATTCTTAATATTTGTTGTTTGCTATTTGTTTATCTGCGTATTTTTCCTCTGAAATATGTACAAGGGACCCCAAGGAAAAGGATAAAAACTAAACCACATGCAATGTTGGCTTCCAAACATGCAAAGTCAGTTACTGTCTGTTTTTTTTTCTTACTTTTCATAATTTCTTTTCCTATCTCACTCATGATAACTTTTGTTTAGACAGTCTGAAGAGAGGTTGTTACTGGCATCTTATGACAATTGCACTCTTAAGCAGATGAGGAATATTGCTTGAGAGAGCTCTAATGTGTGTGAGAGTTGTCTGGTGAGGGTGTCTGTCAGAACTCATGGCAACAGTTGCTATATCCTGTTGCGTGTAGGACGTAGTGGGACTGCAGCCCTCTGACCCCTCCACAAAGTCACCTCCAAAACATACACTCAGTTCTTCCCAGGAAAATCTAATGGCTAGATGAAAGGAAAAGGCAGCTCACTGAATTTCTGGCTGGAACTTTAACACTGTTCTCTGGACCATTCTCAGAGTCCTGTTTTAAATGCAGGGTAGTAAACAGCAAACTTACATTAGTCCCAGTTTCTCGCCAATCCCACGTCCGGCTTCCTCCTGGCCATACTTTGCAGTCCTTATATGTTGTAGAGCAGCCTTTCACCTTCATCTGACCCCAAGAAAGGGAAGCAATTTCAGGGGAAGACATCACAAAGTTGAACCGAAGTCTGGAAAAAGGATATTTAATACTTAACATCAGGCCAACATATGCAGCACGTTAATAAAAATGGAAAATTCTGTCCTTGCCCCAAGGAGCTAGGAAGGAAATGCTGTTACAGACTTTATTCACGTGGTTTTGTGACAACAGACTTGAACTGAGGATCAGCAGATTTGTTGAATTACCAGTCCTCTTGGGGATTTTGTGCAGGATTTTGGGCAAATCATTTTACCTGCTAAATCTGTTCAAGTATTGGATGTTCAACTTTTAAAACTATCAACAGGGATCAGGCACCAGAATATCCTCTCACATATGGATTTGAATCTTCTCCCTAAAATGAACAATGGGGATGATAATAATTTCCTAAAATATCAGAAATCTGCACTATTTCTTTGGCCACTTTCTTCTTTTACCATTAAAGTGGTAAATGAGGTTAAAAGGAAATACCAAACAAATCCAGCAGTAAAGCCATGGACTAAACAGTGTCACTGTCACATTACTACAGAAAACAAGACTTTCAGGGATGTAAAGGGGTTGAGTCTTTCCCCAGACACTGCTGACAGAGACCAGGTCTCCCAGGATTACACATCCAAATAAGAACTTGCCTAATTGCTTGACCTCTATCTTCATTGTTTCAACTTAAATCCATTATTTCTAATCCTTTCTGTTGGGGACAAGTAGAACAGTTTAAGCTTTATCTTTTTCACTTTTTTGTTGTTGTTGTTGTTTTCTTGAGGATTTCACTCAGTATTTTTCTTTTATTTCATTTAGATTAAATAAACATCCATTCAGTCATGTTTTCTAAGTCTCTGCTTATTTTTTCTCTTTCTCCTTTGGCAGCCAACCACTGGTACACATCTTCCTTTGATGTCTTTTGCCTAGGACTTGACAGAGCCTTATCAGAGCCTCTGTAGCGCAACTGCTTTTTGGTGTGTGCCGCAGTGATGTTGGGATCTGCTTCCACAATCACTGCTGTGCACCAGCAGGGCAGGGACTCTGCCTCACAAGGCCCCGTGTCAGCTCCCCGTGGAAGCTTTCCCCTCCTCACAGTCCCTCAGGTACTGCAGTCTGATTGCTGTGACAATCCTGGCAGTGAATGGAAAGAGAGGAATCACAGGGTGATGATACCCTGGACTAGCATGGCATTCCACTGACACATCTCCAGGGCAGAGTCACCTTTCTGCCATTCCAATTCACAGGGTCTGAAATCAATATTTTGATGAAAACTTGATGTTTCTCCAGTAAAAAGAGGTCCACCTCTGCCTAATCCAGAACATCTCTGTGGCAGATCCTTCCAGATACAGATTCTCATCCTTTATTTTTTAATTGTTTACATTCATGAGGAATTGAATAGTTTAAATTCATTATATGAACCCTGGCAGCACAGATTAAAGGCACTGCCCTTGCAAAAGATAAATCTCTGGATGACCATGCTTCCAGTCCTCCTGGAAGCCTCCCTTCCTGTCTTGTACATGCTACAAAAGATGCAGCACTGCCAGACAGGACGTGCTCTCCTTGGATTGCGAGAAGCAGATCTCAGTATCCTGCCTAAAACATTGCACGAAGGAAAAAATGCATTACTTTGGGTTCAGCACAGGACTGAGTTTGCCAGAGGTGCTTCTCACACAGGATAGTGGGGCAATTATTTTCCTTCCCACTCCTGTGTGAAGTTAGTGGCACATGTGTCCTGTCAAACAGGAAGCGAGGCAAGCAGCTAGAGAGGACTAAAGCTTGCTTGGATTAATATAGTCTGGATTCCCTCATCGCACATCCATGATGCAATGGATTCAAACACAGATTTGTAAGATCATTTTTCCAAAGGTCTGCCTGAAGGGATATTCTAGCTGAAGAAATAACCAGCAGTAGTCCCAACCGAATTAAATCAAAGAGTAAAGGCTGAATAAAGCACCCAGAACCTGGCTCTGAAGAGTGAAAATAATTTTTGCCTGTGCTACTTTTCAGATGAAACAGTAGAATTAGACCTGGAGGTTAGACAGAGGTGAATGAACAATAAAATGATCAGGAATATCACCTTCCCCAATCGAAACAGTATCACAAGGCTGGAACTGTGCAATCAAACAGGCACAAACTGCAAACAGGAGAGTAAGGAATCCATGCTATCTTTTCCAAACAGCATAAAATTAAGTAAATATTAGAAATGAAGCAACAAAACTTACAAGGCACAAATAAAAATTTATCCTCTAAAACTATTTCCCATACTGCCAGAGATTATCAGTAAGGTCAGTCCACTTGAATAAATAAAAATATCTTAGAGTAAGAATGAACTCATTGATAGAAACTTTGGGCATCCTTTGATGTAGAGCGTGGTCCAATCACTGAGGAGCAGGAATATAGTTCTCAAACAAATTATTTTTTAAATTATTCACTGTGAGAAATGTAAAGTATCAAAATATACATTAACACTTAAGACCAAAAGAGACCTTGAATTAAATGACTTGCAAGTATAACTTAAAATTGCAATTTCTGCAAACTGCAGTAGTCCAAACACAAAGAGATGAGGAGCAGAAATGGCTCAGAACTCTACAAGCAAAGTCATGAGAGTTTAAAAACATCAGAAATAAAGGAATTAGAACTTAAAAAGAGGCAAAATGCACTTTTATGCCAGGAGACAATACTGAAAGAGAGAAATGAAGTGGTGGATAAGGATGGTAGAAGACAAAAGTAGCTGAGAAGGAAGCGGAAGAAAGCTGAGATTGAATTGCAGTTGGGCAAGCTGGTGGACTTTAAGATCGCCGGCACACCTTTCTTCTGTGGAGGTAACCAGCAACAAATGGAATACAAGAGGTGAACGAGAGCTGTGCACCAGATAACATTTCATTGAAGAAGGAAAGGACGTTTTGTAAAATCCAAGGGGCGACCTGAGACTGAAGAGGATACAAGGGGAAGAGAAAATCGGTGTACGTGAAGTTTTGGGCAGAACAAATTCCTGTAAGGTGTCAGAAGATAACGTGGTTCTCCAGCGCTGCCTGGGAGCAGGGTCAGGAGGCGGGCGGCTTCCCGTTCCAAGGGATACAGCAGCCAGAGGAAGGTCAGGATTAAAAACTGACAGCAGCAAGGCAAATAGAAAGGACGGAAGAAGTTTAGATCAACCGTGTAGGGAGGCGGAAGGTGTCAAGTTCACGAAGGAGGAAAACACACTTTGGGAATTGGGCAATTCCATTTCGCTGGGGAGCATTGTGACGGCAGTTAACCGGGGAGGTCACGGGGACCTGGTAGTAAGGGAAGAGGGGGAACAGCGCTTTGTGAATACAGCGGAGAGAAGCAAGGAGACGAGGACGGAGAGCCCTGAGAAGCACCCCGGAGGGTGGAGGGAGTTGGGAAGGGAAGGTGCAGTTCAGGACACCCCGAAACACGGCCTAGCGTGACGGGGCACCAGGACCGGGATTGCCACCGGCGCCGGCCACGCCCTCCCGCCCGCTCCCCTCACGCCGAGGGTCCGTCACGCGCCCGCACTCACCGCCCCGCGCGCGCGACCCCACGGCCCCGCCAGGCTCCGCCTCCGCCCGGCCCCGCGGGGAGGGGGCGGGGCCTCCACACTGCCACTCTCTCATTGGGCAACGCTCCCTGTCGGCCCCGCCCTCCACCCATTCCGATTGGTCGTTCGATGGGTCTATCTCCGCCCTGCACCGCCTTGTTTTCATTCCCCCTCGCCGCGCGCGGCGGAGGGGAGCCGGCTCGCGCCGCTCTGGCCGCCGCCCCC
>VWZV01011715.1:61581-160478 GCA_013397155.1 Irena cyanogastra
CTCCCCCTCCCCAGCTCCTTCTCCATCCCCAGGTCCAAGATGGCGGCGGCGGCGGCGGCTCCTCCGGCCCCATCCCCGCCGCCCCCTGCCCCGACAGGCCCGCGCTGCCCGGGCTCCTGGCCCAACTTCGCCGTTGTCTGCTCCTTCCTCGAGCGCTACGGGGCCCTGTTGGACCTGCCCGAGCTGCCCTTCCCCGAGCTGGAGCGCGTCCTGCAACCGCCGCAGGAACCCGGAGACCAGGGTAAGCAACTCCGACACCTCTCCCGCCCGCTCCGANTTCGTTCAGCTTGGCGCTGGTAGCCGGTCTCTCTTCCTCCTCCTCCCTTCCCCACAGTTTGGGGGGCGCTTCACAGCCTCTTTCCCCCCCTCCCCCCAATATCTCTGTCCATTTTTACCTCTCCCCCGGAACAAGAAGGGGACACACGCGCCCACATATACAAACACACGGGTATGTCCCGATCCCCAGTGACCCCCCCCCTTCACCTGGGTGTATTCTGGCATGAGGAATGGGGGGCACGGAGAAGCCCTGAGCCCCCCCACGGCTGCTGTTGTGGGCCGTCTCTTCCCCACAAACACAGACAGCCATTGTGTGCCACCTCCATCCCTCTTTTCTCCCCCCTCCTCCTCCCCCATCCCCACTTCCAGTTGCGGGGGGGACAAGCTGTGGCTGCTCGCTGCTGCTCCCCCGCCGCCACCTGAGACGTGCGAGGTGCAGGGATAGGTTATGCACTCCGCTGTTTGCTTTCGAGCTGCTCTCGCTCTCCTCTCCCCCCTCTCCAGCAGCAGGTTGGGTTGCCAGACTGTCTAATCCCAGCTGCCCGCGATGGATGCGGGAGGGCCCGGGCCAGGAGAGCAGCCTGGGGAAGGAGGGCTGTGTGGAGGCNGAGGGGGGGCCGGGGCTGTTCCCCCCCCGCCTCCTCCCGGCCCCGGGGGGGGAGCGCGCCGAGGGAGAGGAGGGGCCTGGGATTCCCGGGGGGAGGGGAGCCCTCTCTCCTTGCTTTTTTCGGGGGGAGAGCAGCTATTTGTGTGTGTATATTGGGGGGAGAGCTGCCTGCCCCCGCGGCGGGCACGNTTCTGGCATGAGGAATGGGGGGCACGGAGAAGCCCTGAGCCCCCCCACGGCTGCTGTTGTGGGCCGTCTCTTCCCCACAAACACAGACAGCCATTGTGTGCCACCTCCATCCCTCTTTTCTCCCCCCTCCTCCTCCCCCATCCCCACTTCCAGTTGCGGGGGGGACAAGCTGTGGCTGCTCGCTGCTGCTCCCCCGCCGCCACCTGAGACGTGCGAGGTGCAGGGATAGGTTATGCACTCCGCTGTTTGCTTTCGAGCTGCTCTCGCTCTCCTCTCCCCCCTCTCCAGCAGCAGGTTGGGTTGCCAGACTGTCTAATCCCAGCTGCCCGCGATGGATGCGGGAGGGCCCGGGCCAGGAGAGCAGCCTGGGGAAGGAGGGCTGTGTGGAGGCGGCCGCAGAATACAGAGGGGAGGGAGCTTGTTGCTCTTGATCTCTTGTCTCTGTTATTCGTTTGGTTGTTGCCTCTGCACTCTTGCCACATAGGGAGCCCGTGCAGCTCATGGCGCATGCTCGGCAAGGCCCCTTGGAAACTTCCTGCTGCTGGAGAAGCCCGGCTCAGGGCTGCTTTTGGTCCGACAGCCCCTGCTTTTTCCCCAAAACGCGCTCCTTCTCGCCTCCTTCTCCACCAAGCCCACCCTGTCTGGGGCGGGGAAGGGGGGTTATGTGGTTAAATTGGCGTGTAGTGTTTCCTCATATAAAGGAAGTTGTATTTTGCTATGTGCAGGTGTCCTGTCTGTGAATTCACATCAGCCGCTGCTGAAACAGAATGAAATATGATTAATGTGTTTTCTCCTCATGTTGGCTGTCAGTATGAAAGAGACAGCTGAAATCTACAAAATTCTTAAACATGGTTAGCTTTGTGGAAAACTTAGATTACTAATTTCCCACCACTCCTGTACCTCTTAGGTTGTATAAAGAACTGTCTCAGTTTTGAGAATCTGTTTAGAAAAAAACGTTGTTTTGTTAAGCTGTTGCAAAACTTATTAATAAAAACCACCAACACATTTGAGAGTTTGAATTTTTAGTGAAAACAGTCATTTTAAAGTGGTGTCTGCAAAGAAAATTAATGCTCTTACTGTGTGGCACGAAGTGAGTGGATATATAAGAGTAATTTAGTTGAGTGAACTGCAGGATAAATTAAACTGCAAGGGTGAGATAGTGGCCTGTGTTTTAAAAATATGCATTTTATTAAAAAAACAAACACCATAATTTCTGATGACTTCTAATTGCATGATGGAGGTTGTCAACAGGGTTTGTTTACTGCATGACTCTTTTCTAAAAAGATTTCAAATGACTTGTGTTATGGAGTTTGCTTTATAGGTTGATTTGATACTTGTCAATTTTTTAAACTTTTCTTTGTATCGTCCTTCCTGTTTGGCAAGGGACAGGTTATTTTCCGTGCTTTAGAACAGTCCTCCCAAATGGGAGCAGATGCAGCTTCTGAAAATGTAATGTCTGAAGTACTGGGGTTCTTTGCTTGTGCCTGGTGTAGCTGATGTAATTGTAGAAAGAATTCTCATCTCTAAGAAAGAAAGAAAGTGTGGAGGTGTGAAAAAAAAACTTGGATAATTTTTGATGTTTTGTCTGATAATTGGTGGGTGTCTTGGATATCTTTTCCTTTGAAAAAAACAACTCCTTGGGCTTGGTCTGTGGTCTTGGGCTATGGTACCCACTATTACCTGGTGTATTTTACATTTTTGGGAGAATTGCTGCAGTGGCTAGATTTCTCTACATGATTTTTTACTTCAAGTAGCCCTCAAGGTGATGTTTTTAAGGGTACAAGTCATAAAGCTGCTAAACACTTACGGAAAACTGAAGGGGTTCTTTTATTTCTGAACATCTGTTATTTACAACTGTATGTAGTTTTCCTTGGAATCCAAAAGGATTTTGATTTCAGTTTGTAGTGTACAGTTAGTTTCACTTTTGATAGCAGCATTGCTTGACAGTGGATTTGCAGTGACATGATAAAATCTAAAGAAATGTCTGTGGAACCTCAAAGTGTTGGGTTCTTTCTCCTGATTTTTTTAGAAACTAGAGCAAGTAGTAAATCTCAACTGTGACATAAAACCTGTTTGTAACTCCTCTTCATATTAATTTTGCAATCAAGTAAGGGAATCAGTAGTTTGAGGGTTTCCTTAATTATCTTTAAAAATGTTTTGATGTTCAGCATTTTGAAAACATGGGGGGTTTTGTGTTTGTTTGCTTGTTTTAAAGCATGGCCTATATTGTCTTGTCTGATGAGTTACTCTTGGGAGAAGTTACTTCCTCTATATTAGGAGCCCCAAGGAGAACAAGCAGCTTAAGTTTGGATGTTGTTCAGTAGTTGTAGAACAGTCATATTTTCTTTCCTGTTAACAATTAGAACAAAGTACTTGCGCATTATTAAGGAAGCAAGGTATAACCTTTCCGTACAGGAAGGGATGCTGAGCAGCTGCTGACAGCTAGAAAGCTATCAGTTATTTCTTAGAGGGTTTTTAGATTTTTGTTATCGCATAGACAGCACATGAACTTCGCTGTATTAGTTCTCCTTAACTAAGAATTTCAAGGCAAATAATAAGGACAGCAGTGCTCAGGTATGAATAGTTTTCAGTAGTAGTCTGACTAATTGAGGTATCAAATTAACCTGTATTGGTAGCATGTTAGATGCTTTAACCAACTGTACACAGGTTAAGATTTAGTGGATATTGTCAGACATACTCAATTGGGAAAATAGGAATGTATGGTGCTAATTTCACCCATCACTATTGAATAGTGGGATAAACTGTTAGATCTGGAAATAGTCTGCTGCTTATAAAAGCTCTGTGATAAAATAGCTTAATTTTTCTGGCTGGTGGCTCATTTAAAAGTTGCAACCATTCAAAAAAAGTAATATGACCTATAGTTATCTGGTGAAGATTTTATTTTATGAAGAATAATTTTCTTGCTCTTATGGGTGCTTATTCTTGCTTTAAGTACAATGTTGTGACTTGGGTTGCAGTTTTGACAGTCTTGAATGTCTTAGGAAAGAGTAAAGTTGAGTGTCCTGTCAAGATGGTGACAGTGTTAACTCATAAAATTTGCTAGCTGATATGGCTCCGAAGTAAATTGTTTTTTATAGGGTTTATTAAAAAACAACTGCTGTGATTTAACCCCAGTTGGAAGCTCAGCCCCATGCAGCCACTCACTCACTATCCCTTGAGGGGATGGGGAAGAGGTTCAGAAGGATAAAAGTGAGCAAACCAGTGGAGTGAGACAGGCAGTTTATTAGGGAAAGCAAAATGTGGAATTCATTCACCACTTGCCATGGGCAGGCAGATGTTCAACTCCAGAACAGGAGGGCTCCATCACGTGTAAGGGTGACTTGGGAAGACAAATGCCATGGTCACCAATGTTCTAGTCTTTCTTCTTGCCCCGGCTTTATGTGCTGATCGTGACACCGTATGGTCTGGATATCCCTTAGGTCATTTGGGGACAGCTGTCCCAGCTTTGTGCTATCCCAGCTCCTTGTACCCCCTGCAGCCCCATCTCTGGTGGGATTGGTGGGGAGCAGCAAAAGCTTGGGCTCTGTATGAGCACTGCTCAGCAGTAACAAAAGCAATTTGGTGTTCACAGGCACAGGTTGCCCAGAGAAACTGTGGGTGCTCAGTTCCCTGGAAGTGTTCGAGGCCAGGTTGGATGGGGCTCAGAGCAAGCTGGTCTAGTGGGAGGTGTCTCTGTCAATGACAGGAGGTTGCAATTAGATGACCCTTAAGGTCCCTTCCAACCTAAACCATTCTAGGATGATCAACACTGTTTTGAGTACCAATCCAAAACAAAGCCCCATACCAGCTACTATGAAGATATTAACTCCAAGTTCACCACAGGAGCCTAATATATGATTTTAGGTGGAACTTCTGGTGGCTGAGAGCTGTCATTACAACCATATTGCTGTACTTTTAGATGCAAAACCAAGGTATTGATACAGATCATTCTGCATTATGCTGTGGTACTGCATCTCCTTTGCCTCTGCTTGCTTCCAAAGGCAAAACTGCAAACCAGAACAAATTATCACAGGAAAACAATACTTGTTCTCCTTGTTTTTACAAACATATGCTGTAGTGGCTTTTTTTTTTTTTCCTTGGGATTTTTTTGTTTAGTTGTTTTTTTGCTTTGTGGTTTGTTTGTTTGTTTGTTTGTTTTTGTTATTCTCTTCTACTTGCAGTAGAAGAGAAGTTGCAAATTTAAATAGTAAAAAATGCAGTAGAGGGGCGCAAAAACTATATTTGAATTTAGGGCTGTGTTTAAAGAACCATGCTATCAAGTCACCACCTCCTTTGTGTCAGTAAATAGCTTGAGAATCGGTATAAATGTTAATTAAGCACTTGGTCTCTTGTGAATGAAAATATTAGTAGAATGTTAGCTTGCACAACAGAAATCTAATTTTACACATGACTACGCAAAACACTTGCTGGTTTGCCAGGTTCCCTGGTGAGTGAATGGGAGAACCTCTCCCGGAGGTGAATGGCATCTTCCAAAGTGTGCTAGGCTGCATTAGCTCATCGATTTTTGCAGCCTTTTCTTAGCAGTGTGGCGTTTGATTTGTTCTTCATTGAGATGGTCACAAGTACACATGCTTTGTGTGTTCTTTCAGTAAAATTGCATCACAATATTGTTGGTGAAGACCGTGCTAAAGGTGGTTTTGAAAATAGCAAGTAAATTTTTTGTGGATTTCCAGTCTAAAGCACTCTTCCATACTCTCACTGCAGCTCAAACTTCTTTATCACCTTTGACTCTTGGCAGTCACCCTGGCAGACTGACCCAGCCTGGAAGATTGTTGCTTAATTACAGCATGAATGTGTTATGTTTGGAGTGTTGTAATAAAACCACTCTGCACGTGTTGACTGGAGTTTAAATGATTTAAAGAAAGAGGTGCAAATGCCTGGTAGGAGGTTGATTTTTCTGGATCTTTTTTGCCTTTATAACGAGTGCTTAGGTTAATGGCAGGCAGCTTATGGCAAATCTGTGCAAACCATTTATAGAGAGTACTTGTTACTACATTCTAGACCTGAAAGAAAAGTCTTTGGGGCTACTATCCTTCAAAGCCCTAAGTTATTGTATTTTCCCTGAATCTTCTAGACATCTAAAACAAATTTTTCAAATTAATTTGGATATTGAAATAATTTGTTTTCAGTAGGTTATATTTGTGGGTTTTTATTGTCATTCCAATGCCTCTGGTAAGCAATACAATGTTAAGCTCAAGGGTTTTTAACCATTCTCTGAAGAAGTTAACTATTAACATTGACTTACACTGCTGTTGAATATATATATGGGAGAAAGATACCTGAAACTTTGTAGCTGCTTAATATAACAAGCGAAAGCGACTCCATCTAATGACAAGGAGCTTGACAGACTTTCAGGCTCAAGATTAGCTGTGTTTTCAATGAAAAGGGTAGTGAAATGGTGTTCAGTTAATGTGATTGATTTTTCTTGTATTTAATGTTTGATCTCAAGCATGTTTGTGTACTATTGATCAGAAGTTACAGGGTTTGATGTGACTCTTAGGTGAAGTTGTGATATGTTGCAGTAATTTGTAATATGCACAGTAGATTGGTTAGTATTAAAAATAGGTGATAAATGGGGTATGGAAGTACTGTCAAACATTGCTTCACTTTAAATTTAATAATTGATATTGTACATAAGATTTATTACCTGGTTTCAGTGAAGAAGGATTAATTCACATGGTGTCCTCTTATGTAAATGGCCAAGTTCTGACATATAATGTCTTCTTCATTAGCATATTAAGTGTGTGGCTATATTGATATTAGAAGCTTTCTTCTGCCCTAAAACTGTGTCAGGAGGTAACGCTTTTCATCTGCTCTACAGGCCTGAGTGTTCGTGTCTTTTCACACGCTTTCCTTTGTGAAGAAGAAATTTTAACTGCTATTCTGAGTCAGTCAAGTAGTTATCACCTTAATGCAGGCTGACCTGGCTGTATTTGTGGAATATAAGTACATAATAGTGCCTTCCTGATGCATCTAGGGACTGAAGAAAAACATTTATGTCAAAGCCATTAATCCACCACCTGTTAGTAAAATACTGCATTTTTAATGTAGCAACTAACTACTGGAGAATAAAAGCGTAGCTAGTGAACTTTAGAACTTGGTGTATTTCTTCTGTGCTTGTTTCATTTTTTACTATGATGGAGGCTCTACAGTCATGTTTCTAGACACCAAATTAAACCAAATTTGTTGAAGGTAGACTCCAGTGGCTTGGAGCTGATATCCTCAAACAGCATAACAGGGTTAAATCTGGAGAGAGTAAGTAGTAGGGGATCATTCTTGCACTGGCTTCATGGCAAATAAGTCTCTAATGCAGAATAAACTCATCTGGTATACACTTCAGTGAGTGTAGATTAATTTAATGTTAAGGTCAATGTGCCACATCTACACATGCTTTTTGGTCATTTGTTTAAGGAGTGAAGTTTACCTTGGGAATAATTATCTCATAACTGTTCCTATTTTTTTCATTTTTCCATGGGTAGACTTCACACCTTTATGTGTGTTGAGCTGGCATGTCAGCTCATCCCAGTGTGCTTTCATATTTATGCTGTTAATGCAGTTTTAGGTAGACTCCACATCTCATGAT
Organism: Irena cyanogastra; assembly: GCA_013397155.1. Classification (NCBI taxonomy): domain Eukaryota; kingdom Metazoa; phylum Chordata; class Aves; order Passeriformes; family Irenidae; genus Irena; species Irena cyanogastra. The sequence continues at coordinate 69,258 of VWZV01011715.1, forward strand.
CCAGCATAGAAACCAGGAAAACATTGTACTTCTGGTGAGAAAAGCAGTTCAGTCTCTTTCCAGTAACACTGCCCATCTGAAAGAGATGGCAGAATGCCATATGGAATGGAGAAAAGGACCTTGGGATGCTATCTCCAGGCACAGATGAGCTACAGAGCATCTGAGGGCCCCCTGCAAAGCTCAGCCTTCCTGGGGATTATGCAGATTCTGTTGGAGCATGTGCCTTCATGAAGGAAGAGCGTTATGCTTTCAGTATGTGGTTTTATTGAATTCCAGTGCAGTTTGGATGGTACAGAACTGGACGAAAAGCTTCTGATATTGCTTTCAAGTCAGAGTCTTAAGGCTTATTTCAGGACAAGTCTATAGGAACCAGGAGTGTCGGTGGAAATTCTTGTCCAGTGTGAGATGGTGTTCAGTGATGGAAGCTCCATGGCAGTGCTGTACTGTAGTACATTTGTATTGGAGAACTTTATAAACATCAAAATGAGTTGTATGCAACCCCATTATTTCCGGTAGAGGTGGAAGTTATGTTTTATCCAGCAATCCATCAGCACTTTGCCTTGGCCAACTTCAGAGATTTGCAGAAGCTCTGAGATTTTCTCAGAATATTCTCCCTGCACCCATCTTTGTAGCTCAAGGTCTTCCTGAGTTTTCAGCACTTAACCATGAACTTCTTTTCTCTTGTTTGGGATTACTTCAAGCTGTATTGTCTAGTGTAAGAACAGTTTGCTGATAGACATGTGCAATTACTAGTGCCCACTGCTTGGTACATACACTTGTGAGCTAATCCCAAAGTTGACATTTAGATTACAGAATCACAGAACAGATCAGATTGGAAGGGAAAATATTGGGTCATCTGGCCCAACTTCTGTGCTCAATCAGGGTCATCCTAGAGCACATTGCACAGGATTGCATCCAGACAGTTCTTGAGTATCTCTAGTGGGAAACTCCACAACCTCTCTGGGCAGCCTGTTCTAGTGCGTGGTCATCCATACAGTGAAGAAGTTCTTTCTCATAATCAGGTGGAACTTCCTGTACATCTGTTTCTGCCTATTGCCCATTGTGTCCTAGTGCTTGGCACCACTGAGGAGAATGTGGATCCATCTTCTTAGCACCTTCCCTTTAGATACTTGTATACATGGATGAGATCCCCTCTCAGCCCTCTCTTCATGAGGCTGAACAGGCTGCAGGCCTTCCTCCTAAGAGAGATGCTCTTGTCCCTTAATCATCTTCATAACCCTCCACTGGACCTGCTCCAGGAGCTCCATGTCTCTCTTGTACTGAGGAGCCCAGAACTGGACACAGCACTCCAGATGTGGCCTTCCTGGGGCTGAGTGGAGGGGCAGGTTCATCTCCCCCGCCCTGCTGACATCGCTTTCCCGAAGACATCCCAGGATACCATTGGCCTTTTTAGCAACAGGGGCACTGCTGGCTCATGGACACACCTCTGGGTTCTTCTCTGGAAGGAGCAGAGCTGCTTTCCAGTAGGTCAGCCCTCAGCCTGTGCTGCTCTGTGAGTTTATTCTTTCCCAGGTGCAGCACCCTGCATCTGCCCTTGCTGAATCTCAGAAGGTTCCTCTCTGCCTGTCTCTCCAACCTGTCAGGTTTGTGTCACCAGTGAACTTGCTGCAGAGGCATCTGTCCCTTCATCCAAGTCATTGACGGATAAGTTATACAATACTGGACTCAGTATAGAACGTCGGGGGACACTGCTAGTGGCAGGCCTCTAACTAGACCCTGTGCTGGTGATTGTGAACCTTTGGGATCTGCTGTTCCACATTGCTGTCTACTCATCCAATCCACACTTCCTGAGTTTGTCTGTGAGAGTGTTGTGAGAGACAGTGTCAAAATTCTTGCTAAAGTCAAGGTTCACGATATCCACTGCTCTCACCTCATCCATCCAGTTAGTTGTTTCAGTATAGAAGCCAATTGGGTTGGTCAAGCATGATTTAATGAATCTATGCTGACTACACCTGGTCACAATGACAGACAGAATTCTTTTGTGTGGGGTGGAGCAGAGGACAGGAGCTACCGAACTGTCAAAAAGGGGCAGATGATGGGAAGATGATTAATCGATAACCTGGTGAAGAATGCTATGGCTATGTGCTCATTGCTCCCTAAAAGCCAGTTGTCTTGCAGTTCTTTGGAAGTGCTCATTTTAATATCAAGGTCTCTCTCTAGGCCACACTTCTTGGTACAGCTGTGTTCCTCCATATTCATGACAGCTGAGAGTTGAGGGAGGTATTCATGACTTCCTGTTATCTGCCATTGTTGAAGCAAGTGTCCTCTGGTATCCTCCCAGGACAATCTCTGTTGTGCTTCTCTGGGAGGAAAAGCAGGAGTATGGCTGGAAAGAGAGCTGAACTTGCATTCCAGGAGTATCTCCCTATGCAGGCAGTGTGCACTGCAGGGATCACCCATTCTGTGGTGGGGGAACTGGCAGGCTGCCTGTGGGGCTGTAGTGCTGTGAGCACCTTCCCAGTGTGCTGCAGGCTCTTCATTTACTCCCTATTTGAGCACTGATGATGGAGCAGAGTCGTGCAGCAGTGTTTGATGGTTGGCTGTTGATGTTTCTTGAGTTCAGTAAAATGTTTAAACCATTGAGAAATAATAAAACTTGTAAAAGATGTGTATATTTTTTTATTTCCTCCAGCCTTGCAGTAAGAGCATTGTGTTCCAGTTGTGGAATAGCAAGGTCTGTGGCTGTTCATAACACTAAGCTGATCTTTCTACAATACATCGTTACCCTTTCTCCTCATCGATCTTTTCTCCAAATTGATGAACTTTCCTTTGCTTCAACTCATCTATAAAACCTGACTAACATTTTAGCATTAACAGGTATTTCTTAGTAGCCTCTAGCATTTGTCAGTCTCTCATATGTTCCCCAAGAGTTAAACAAAGCTCTTAAAGCTCAAGCAGCAGAGAATTTCTAAGAACTACTGTACAAATCCTGACTATGTTGATGTCTACTGGTCTGGGGAAAACAATTTCGCTAAGTGAGAGGAGGCCTATTTTTCAAGATTCCTGTGTTTCAGCAGCTCTATTTTAGTATTCAGTTTCTTTCCATTATGGTCATTTTGGTCTTTTAGTACTTTGGAGAAAAATGGTGCTTATACCCTTGAACTCACAGGCTTGGTTGATATTTGAAGAATGGGTAGAAAGCAAATTGTACATTACCTACCTAATCTTGAAAATCCTCTTTTCCAGGAAAGTGGTGCTTATCAGCATGAAGCTCTGCCTGTTTTTTTGGTTGTCTAGAGCTATATAATTTTTCTATCCTAACAGTTGTCTTGAACCAGTAGTATGCTGAATAAAGCTGGTTGTTTAGGTTTGTGTGTAAGTAAACACTTTATTTCCTACTCAGTGTCCCTCTGGTACTGCCCTGGCTATTTTCCAACTCATCTACAGCTATCTAGGAGCACCAGTGCCAGGGCACGTTTACTGCCTTTTAGTATTAATGACTATCAGGATTATAAAGGTTTCCTCCTGAGAATGAACTGCGATGGTTCACAAAAGCTGTATTAATTAGTGAATGATAAAGTGTGGAAATTTTAGTTTGATCCCAGAGCCTGCAGTGTGATGTTCTTGTAGTTACCAACAATATATTGCAATAAAGCATCCAAGGTGGAGAGCTGTGTGATGGGTGCAACAACAACAAAAAGGAACACTTAACCCCCCTCCCAGTATTGCCTGGAGTTGTTAGTTAAGAGGGAACCAGTTTAAGCTGGCAAAAAGTAGACATGTGAATGCCCTGCTTTGCAAAAGACACTTCCGTTAAGTGGCAAAATTATCCCTTGAAATGTATATTTAAACTTAGACAAAATCTGTAGCAGACAGTATTAGCTGACCTCCTAAATAACATGTTAACACTATGTATGAAGGTTAAGAAAGTTTAGCAGCAGGTAAGAAAAATTGATACAGCAACAAGGGAGCTGGAAGACCTAGCCTTAATAAAGGGAGACCAGAAGGAGTAGTCATAAGTCAAGGAATAAAAGCACTATGTCCTAGATGATGGAGCATGTTCACAAAGCTAGTCTCTGAATGCAGGTTGGACAAATGGGAGTAGGATGGTGAGGATAAACCTAAGGGCCAAGGGTTGGTTTGTCTGCCGAGTAGAAATTGTTTGAAAGGTGGAAATCTAACCCTGCTGAAGTCCAGGAGGAAAACATACTCATAGCTAACAGCAGAAAGAAGGGAGCTAAAAAGTCCAAGGGAAATTTGCAGAACATGTGGATAAAAAAGTCTCTTATGTAAAAAGAAGAAGAATCTAGGAGACATGGTTGGCTAAAATCATCAGCCACAATGCAATGATTAAAATAAGTATGTTACTGAGAACTTAAATAACCTCTTTGTATAAGGTGCCATTATTAGGCTAATTTGTGATATCTAATTTGTGATATTGCCTTTCTGGCAATAATGATGAAATATGGTAAAACTGACATATTAGGAAATGATGTGGAACATGGTTAATAATGTGGAAGCATACTGGGTTGCCTGGATCAGATATTAGCTCGGCTTTCTGAAAAGATTTAGCAGTACAGCTGGTAAAAAAAAAAAAATACAGGTGTGTATTTGTGTAAAGAAATGGAAACCGGAGTGACTAGCATGTTTTAAATACTTCAGCAAAGATTTAGGAAATCAAAAGCAAGGAGCTTTTACATCTAGTTCTGGTAGACTTCATGAAATTGTAATTTTATAGTTCTAATAGTTGTAGTAGTTATTCTCCAGAGAGAAATATTCTGCTGTTTTCTTTTGAAAGCATGCATAGCTCTTGTGAAGCAAAGAGAGATGGCTCATGTTTGACATATGTTTACATATAGATGCAGTCTTTTTAAGGAGGTCACTGATTAAGGTGGTTTACTTGATGTTCCAGAGCAACCTTACGTGGCATGACCCAGATAGTAAGTCTCATGCCCAGCCCTTTCTTTGATGTTATTCTTTGTGGCAGGAGGAATCAGGTGAGGCATGGAGAATGTTTTTAGCCTTTGCAGTCTACAGCCCAGCATGTTAATGCAAACTGATGTTACCAGTGGTCTGTGTTGCTGTTGATTTTAAGTTAGGACTTGCTGAGGTGGGGCTTTGCTTTCTGTCCAGCCCTGACAACCCTACCTGGCAGAAGGCTAGCAGAACATGAGGGGGTGCATCGCTCAAGCCGAGTCAACCACTGAATGTGAGTCAGTGTCCAGAGGGAAAGGACCATCGTAAACCTTAAACTGAATAAATAACAGGAAGTTGGTTAGAAAAATAGCTTATTTTTTATTGCTCACTGTAGTATAAACAAAGTAGAATTCCTAATTTATTTTAATTTTTTTTATAGCATGGGCAATTAATCTCATTTGCCAAGAAACTAGAAGGACATGAGTTGTTTTTAAAAAGATCAAGGTGCAAGATGTCAAATTCAGCCTAAGGGGAAACACTGCTGTCGATAAAATAATATTGCCAATGGGCAACAAAACTGCAAATGAAGGAGAGTTGTAAGTAAGTGTTATAAAGGAAAATGTTTATTACAAATGCATCCTGGAATATTTAAAGTTAGCTATTAGCTCAACAAAATACTCTTGGTAGTATTGTGATAATTCAGGAAAGCATGCCTCTTAACACAGACATGGAGTTTTAAAATTAACAAAATAACAAGAATAACAAAAATAACAAGATTGCATGAGGAGTGGATTGCAAATCATACTAAAACATGGGGGGTATATTATTTTGAGTGTGTGTATCTGCCTCTTGTTTTGTGGTTTGCCTCTATCTTGATTTTAGTGTGCAGCAGTGGCAGCTACACCTTAAAAGATAATATGGAACGTAGAGGAAGGACTTCATGACAGCTTATACTATTGACTTCAGAGGACATTTTTAAAAGTATTCAAAGCAAGGCTCCTGGAGTTTTGCATTCCTTTTATATTGTAAAATCAGAAAAATAGTGCATTGAGTGAAACTCCAAAGTAATTGAGATTTAGATGCCTTTCACGTGTTCTGTAATTGCAGCTGATTGCTGCAAATTATTACTAAGCCAGAGCCCAAAAATATTTAGAAACTGATAGATGTTGAGTTGTAGTGAAAATATTTAAAAATAAAACTAAGAACACAAAGTTTCTTGCTTTTATGTTAAGTCAGGCTCTGTGAAAAGGTGATAACCTAGGAGCAGGTAACTTTGTTACACATGCTGTGGGTTTTCTTTACGGACTTTCTGAAACAGCAGATGGTGGTCACTATCACATCGAGTGATGTGCACCATGGGTCATTGTTTTCTTTTCTGAGTGCCGTGCTCAGCCCTTCCTACTGCTCAGTGTGTTCGTCTTTCTGTCTGTTTTGTCTTCTATGGGAAGGGATTTGATGGCAGAATTTTTATGCTTTCAGATACTGTTATGTGTTTGGGTTACTTTGTGGCACTTTCCATCTGTCTGCAGCCCAAGCCGCCGGGTTCTTCCCAGATCCTGATAGCATCTACCTGTGGTTGTGTAGGTTGGAGGGTTTGTATCTCAGACATGAGGACTGAGTGATGGCAGGCATTATGGAAATGGCAGCTATAAATTCAGTGTCCCTTCAGGCTGTTACCTTTGTCTTACTTTCCTGCTCAGATTAAAAGTTGTGTAAGAGGTGGCTGATGGCAGCTGAGCCTGAGTTACTGAGAGGCAACAGTGCTGCCAGTCTGGCAAAGGGGTCTGAGGGTTTGAGGCTGCCTGGACAGACAGGAGATAATGTCAACCCCAAAGGTAACAGTCTTGGCTCCCCTGGGAAGCTGCAACAGCCCCACAGTTACAACCGTTTCTTGCAGTTAAAAGAATTACATTGACAAGAGTAGATATTTTAATAGTGTTGACAGGTCAAATCATGAGTTTGCTCATAGAAATTTATACTTAGGAGCTGGGCATTTCAAGGAATGACACTTCTGTGAATCTTTGTGCACAATTCGGCTACCAGCTCTCCAGAGGACATAAGTGGTTTGCTTTAAGTCTAAAGCAGTCTTCATTTTAAGTCTAGACTTAAGGAAGTTGGTGAAAAACCACACTGTGTACTACTTGATGTACTACTAGCACTTTGTCAGACAACTGTCTTGGGCAATTCTGCTTCTTAAATTTCTATTCTCACATGCTTCCTGGGTTTCTTAAGATATAATGGGCAAAAAGTTGCTACTAGCTCTGAAACGATTTAAAAGAACCCTCAAATTCTATGCTAATTGGGTTAAAGTTGTAGAATTATTTGTTTGGGATCATGAATTCATCTGTAGAATGACTTTCATCCAACTGTGTGACTGCTACCTTTCACAGAAATCTTTGTCACCTGCTAGAAATGTTGCTCTGTTATGGCTGTTTTGCCCAAGTCTCTGAGATATGGTGCGTCTCATTCTGGATATCTGATATTTTTATAAACTGTTTTAAAATTTCACTTGCACTGCTGATAGATTAATGAACTGATATTACCTTAGAGCAGAACAAGCATGCAGTTACTTATTTCCAGCTGACAGGGACGTGTGTTCTGCATTGCAGAATGACTTGCATTGGCTTACCTTCAAAGTTTGCTTATCCTGATCCTTAAAAAAAATCTCATGCTCACATAATGCTGCTGCTTGTCAAATACCAAATGCTTACTGAGTAGTACTCAAATGTTTCTGCATCAGTTCGTCGCTGCCGGATGTTTTGAAAAGCATAAAATGCGTGTCTTTGCACTGTAGTTTTATTCTTGTGCTTCTTTAGGGTCCAGTAAATAAAAAATATTATGAAAAAAATTATGGTTTGTAAGACTAGGTTTTCAAAAAAAAGGTGTCTGCAATATTAGACAGCTACTGAGAAACTACAAAGAAATATTTAGCTGTTGCTGTGGTTCAGTAAAATTGTTGGTAAATGAAAGATAAAATGGTGAATCCCTGAGTATAAAATGAGTTTTATTTGAAATACAGGTTGGACCACCAGTGACTATTTCTAAAATTAAATCTGAAAAAGGATGGAAATGTCTTTGTAGTAGATATCACATGATGCATGGAAATGGATAAAAATTTGGGATTTTTTAGTGTTGTGGGGCTTGGTTTTGTTTATTTTTTTATTGGTTGGATTTTTCCCTCTGAAGATAAGATTGAGGAATTATAACCTTGGTAACGAAACTTGCTTTAGAAAAGTGAGTTTTATTCAGCTTGAGTTTTTTAATAGTGCATTTTTATTCAAATGAGAGATGTGGGAGAAAGTGATTTTGTAGTATAATCAACATCCTCCCTTTGTTAATGCTGTTAATATTCACACTTGGACAGTACCTGAGAGATGTGGCAAAATTGACACCAGAGGGGTGTTTCTAGTAACAAAACAAAGTAAGGGACTAAAATGCATTTACTTCTTTTCATATAGTGGAGTGAAAAAGGACTTTAATTCAATTTATACTCTAACCGAAAGTGTTAAAAGCAGCTTGTTATGTTTCATTATATGAATAAAGCTAAATAAAGCTGACAGCTTCTTAACTACTGGTGTATACAACTCTATGCTTGTATATACTAAACACTTCACTTATTTCATTGCACTGAGGATGCTTTTAGTTTAACATAGGAGGAGATGAGCTTTCATCTGAAGTTAGATGCTGCCATGCTTAGACATTTGATTTTGTCTGCTGGAAGTGTTTGCGCACAGATAAAGTGTAGGGGCTAAAGTCAGATCTGCAGTGGTAATTCTCTGTTTAATGGGGAGTGTAAGAGCTTAGGCAAGGGTTTAAGAACAGGATGTACCCACACCCAGTACCTGGTTGTACTCCTGTATCTTTAAGACCTTCCCCCACTGTAAGAGGTGGTTTTCACTGGAAAAAGTTGCCAGACAGTCTATAACAGAATTAATCTCTTCAGCTGTATTTAGCAGAGCTCAGATATTTTACTTCAGGATGGGCTGACTCTTCCTGAAAGTGTGTTTTTCTCTGTGGGTTGTAAATGGATTATGTGGAATTAACTCAGGTGTCAGTATCTACATTTCTAGATATCTGTCCAGGTGCTTAGATGAATCCTACTGCTATGTTGCTGCCCTTTCCTATTTTTTAAAGGCAGAATATCTACAAAATTCCAGGAGTTTTGTATAGGAGTGAAAACTCAGGCTCTTTTTCACAGGGGTTAGACTCATAGCATTTCTTTTCTAGTTGCTTGCCTTCTGTCTGGGCCACCCTCCTAGGAGAGGGAGTTGTAATTTTGATCCAAGAGTGAATGAAGACACTGAATTAAATTTTACCACTTCAATGGCTTTGCAACTTCTTAGTGTTAGATCAAAAGGTGAGCAGGGTGAACATTGCCATCTCAACTTCTTTTGCTTACATCCTTTCTGCAAGTGTGAGCCTCCATGATTCTAGTGCCCAGCAAGTGCCTTGGTCCAGACTGACATCGGGATGTAAATCTTCCTTTTGCTACCGATATTTCCAGAGAGGGGTTGCGCTTCCGAATATGTGCCTCTTTAGCATTTCTTATGGCAAAGTTGGATCAACCCCTCTGATCAGCCTGCTTATTCTTTTTGTTATGGCTCTTAACTCCACTTGTGCTTTCTGTAGGACACCTTTGTGCCTAGCACAAGTAGAATGGGCAAGTGTATTCTGCAACATGCTCCAAAGGCTGGCTCCCAGTGCCTGAACTGGGCATGTTGATGCCACCCACTGCAGCTCATCTCTGCCTGCTTCTTTCAGTGGAAAAAACCCAAACTACTGAAATTTCTCTGAAGTGAACTTACCCCAGTGTCTTCAGAAGCCATGGAGATGCATACTTGCAGTGAGGAGCTGTGAAGCACACTAGAGTCTACTACTAAAGTGTAATCTTTACAATTACTTTTCACCTTTGCCATACCTACACTTTGAGAGTAGTAATTACACGGTCCAGGACTAAGGAAGGAAATGAGGAGGATTTTCTGTTCGTGGTCTAATAGTCTTGGTTATATTGGAGACTGAGATGCATCGGCAGGCAAGAGAATCCTGGAGTAATTTTAGTTTCTTCTTTGTACCAGCTAGAATGAAAGATACCTGTGCTGCAGTGTCTTTGCTTTCATGGAGTGTGGTCCCAGCAGTTTCAGTCAGGGTTTGCATATGTTCAAATGAAGGATCAGCAAGTCAAGCGCACTTGATTTTAGACAGTAGAAATGTACAGTGTTGTCACTGCGTGTGAGTTAACCACCAACAATGGCAATCAGTGACAATTTGAATTGTTTTCAGTACCTGTTTTTAAGGGCAATCTGCTTGTTTGCATATTGCTGCCACAGCTTGATTTGTCTTACTTGCTCTTCACATGTCCTAAGTTTGTGGACTGGAGCCCATTTTTTATTCAATACATTTTTTGAGTCGGTAAACTGGGCTGTCATTTGCTGCCTTTCCTGGACTATTTTCAGTTTCTAAAATAGATTCTGTGCTATTTTCTCCTGCATTGTTTTCAAAGTAATTTTTTTTTTCTTCTACCTCTTATTCTTTTTCATTGCACAGTACAGCATGCTTTTCTTGCTAAATTTTATGCTTTATTCTAACATCAGTGCTGCTTTTGTTAACCTTTCTGCTGTTCCTTATAATATATTAGCTTAAAAAGTCCCCAACATTCCTAGGCACTTAATAGCCAGAGAATGGGTTGTGAAAGATTAAGCCATCTTCTGACTGCTAAAGGGCTGCTAAAGAGCAGCTCTCCAGCAATTTTGTTTACTTTGGTATGGCTTTTAATTCCAGCCTCGGGAGTTATGCCTATGACAATGAAAGTGATTTTTTTAATCTCAGTTTCATATACAGTGAGAAGGTGACTGATGGTAGTGTGAGCATTAGAAAGCAAAACATAATCAGGTTGAACTGTAGACAAGGAAAGATTGTAGAATAAAAGATATGGGAGGAGAGAGTGCTTGAGGTGGTGCTATGGGTTTAGGAAAGAGTGTTTGGGAATCTGCTTCTCAGGAAAGGACCTGGGGGTGTTGGTTGACAGCCACTGAACATGAGCCAGCTGTGTGCCCAGGTGGCCAAGAAGGCCAGTGGTATCCTGGCCTGTATCAGCAGTAGTGTGGCCAGTGGGACCTGGGCAGTGACTGTACTGGGCACTGATGAGGCTATACCTCAAATTCTGTGTTCAGTTTTGGGCCCCTCAGTACAAAAAAAGACATTGAAGTGCTGGAGACTCCTCACTTTCTCTGGACACACAATGTCACAAGACATTGCTGTGTCCAGAGAAGGGCAACAGAGCTGGTGAAGGGTCTGGAGCACAAGTCTGATGAGGAGCAGCTGAGGGAACTGGGAATTTTTATTCTGGAGAAAAAGAGGGTTGGGGGACCTTATCACTCTATAACCACCTGAAAGGAGGTGGTAGCCAGTTGGAGGTTGGTCTCTTCTCCTAAGTAACAAACAGTAGGGCAAGAAAAAGTGACCTCAAGTTGTGCTGAGGAGGTTTCGTTTGGATATTAGGAAAATTTCTTAATAGAAGGGGTTGTCAAGCACTGGCACAGGCTGCCCAGGGAAGTTGTGGAGTCACCATTCATGGATGTATTTAAAATATATGTAGATGAGGCACTTGGGAACATGATTTACTGCTGGGACTTGGCAGTGCTGGGTTGGACTGATGCAATAAGGTCAGGATTGAACTCTACTAGCAAGGTCTGTTATCCTTGTGATGCAGCTTACTAAAAGAACTGGGGGTAGAAAGGCATTTTAGTCCCAGTTCGAAGCACTTTCCATGTTGGTCATGGTTCATTTGCAAGCAGCAGTGAAAGAGGTGGTGTGCTGGGTTCCTCACATGGGAATGTGTAGGAGGGGGTTTACCAGCAGGATAAAAATCTTACCTTGACTGGCTAATGTTAGAGTGACCCGTGCTCTGAGTAGTCCAGGTAAGAGGAGAGTCTTCTAATACGTATTTGTACAGATAAGAGAGATAAATGTACTCCAATATTTTGTGTGAAAATGATCTAACTGATGAGCATCCAGATTTCAAAGTACTTTCCTAGGATAACAATGTCATTTAAATGTGAGCGTGGTTTGTTTGTTTGTAATGCCTGCCAACAATCTTTCTAGGAACAGGATATAAAACTGCTACTTGGTGTCTTGTTCATTCTGTTTTGATCTGTGGTTTAATTACAGCATGTTTAATTGCTCTTTTCATTCACTCAGGAGGAAGAACAGTTTCATTTTTTCCCCTTTCCTGTGTGTCTTTTTTTTTTTTTGTCGGCACACAGTGTGATAGGATAATATTCTTCAAGTGACTCAGAAAATAAGATATTTAGATTGTCCTTTCAAACAGGAACAACTGCGCTTTTTCTCATGAGATCACGTGATTCCAGTTTATTATTTTTATGCAAAGCTTGCTGTGTGAGGATGAGGCTCCTTAGTGCCACAGTTTTTTATCAGAGGTTTACTGAATTTTCTTGCCTGGTTTCAAACTAGGGAGTTTTGTCTTTCCATTTATTTATCATGCCAAACTCATACCAAGGCTGCCGTTTTTCTCTGATCTATAAACTTCTGTGACTAACTAAAAGGATCTCACATTTTCCTTATACTCACTTGAGATAAGAAACAAGGTAGTTCTTCAAGGAGAATATTTACGTTATCATAAAGCAGTGCTGCTGCCAAAGGGGAGATACTATTCCCTTTCTTTTACTCAGTGTTTGCTAGTTGTTTAATGAAACAGATGAGGGACTTCTCTTTGGTTGAAACTAATCTAGAAGAGGTTTGCTGCCTTCAGACTGCTCGTGGGACTTCAGACTTCACACAGAAATTAAGGAGAATATTAAAGATGTTGGAAATGTGGTCACATGTCTATTGGGGACTCTTGTGCCTTTCATAAAGGATGCAGCTGACTGGTTTTAAGCAAATTTATGCCTAAGGACCTGACTGTAAAATGAATTAACTACATGGTTAGTGTGATGGACTAAGTGGTAAATTATCATAGAGTGGTTTGGGTTGGAAGGGACCCTAAAGATCATTCCAGCCACCCTGCTGTGGGCAGGGACACCTTCCGCTAGACCACGCTCCTCCAAGCCCCATCCAGCCTGGCCTTGAACACTTGCAGGGGTGGGGCATCCACTGCTTCTCTGTGCAGCCTGTTCCACAGTGGCCACGTACTGACTCTTCACTGATTTCTGAGGAGATGCTGTTGCCTTTATGTGTGCCTCCAGGACAGCTCCCTCCGGCACTCACAGCAGAGCAATTTGAACAGGGTGGAAACCGTCTACTATTTGCCATTAAACTCCATGCAGGGTGCCAGTAGCTAATCCACATCAGCTGTGTGCAGGTTGCTGAGAGCTACCTTCCCTTAGCAGAAAGGAGGTGGGAGATCATTAATGATCTCATCAATCTCAGCTGTTCTCTTGCTCAGTGTGGTGGTATTTGACAGTGCAGTCATAGTGTGCAGAGGTAATTTTGGTTAAGGCAGAAGGATGAAAAAACATATGGTGGATGGAAATATTTGCCATGTATGTCTTATGAGTCATTTTATTTCCTCCACTTGCCAAAACAAGTTAGCATAGAAAATTGTTTACTAGTGTAACTGGGAAGACCTGTTTGTGTTCATGAAGCGTGAAAACTGCCAGTGGCCTTTGAGTCCCATAGTTTTATTTTTTGTTCCCTTCACCCCAGGTCCACCCAGCACTGAGAGTTCAGTGTTCTCTTCCTGGGTCCTGGAAGGAGGACAGTAGGCACAGGCTTTGCAATCCACATCAGTACCAGGTGCTCTGTACATCATGGTTCTGATCCTCCTCTCTCTGTCGAGCACTCCAGATCTGCTTTGGTACCAAGGTTTTTTTGTTTATAATAATTTTCAAAATAACAGATTCCCCCCATCCTCCCTCTGGACTGAGGACTTTGTCATGTTTTCTGTTTTCATCTACTGTTTCAGGTTTTTTTAGCTGAGCTGTACGCCTTTTTGTTTTGGCAGGGAAAATAAATAGGGCTGAAATGGGGTTATGGTTACATGAGAAGTTGTCTTTAATCTGTGGTTGTGTAGGTGTTTGAAAGTTACAGCTTTTCTAGCCAGATGATGGGGTTTTCACATGTTTGTATGTTTTCCATTTCAATTTTTCTGATGTTTCTGAATTTATTAGGCATGTGAGTGATGTATAGGATGCTCCCTGAAATGCTGGAGTAGACAGAATAATGTTCAAAGGATACTGTGTGAGGCCCAGATGTCAGCCTGCCCTCCAGGGAAGTATAGGGCTTAACAAATGGGCTGAACTGCACCAGAAGCCTTGTAATTGTATATAGTGACTCATTCTTCCTGGCTTATGACTTCTTCCTATGAAAAGTATGTATTTTTTAATATCTAACAGAATGTACCATGTTTTAATTATAGCAAATTCTTTGAAATAGTTCTTCTTTTACAAAAGTGCTCTACAAGTGCTCTTAGCCCTGTGTATGTTCCCAGTGTTTTCTCTGCTGCTTAAGCATATTCTGAGAAGGTTTTAGAAAACTCCTGTATTACTTTCCAGAGAGATTGAAGTCTCATAAAAATTCAAGAATATAATTCACATTTAAAGGGTTTTTTTAATATGTTCCATCACGCTTTTTTGACCAGAACCTCACACACAATGGCAATTATACAAGAAGGATTCTGTTTATTATTCCTTCCCTTACGTGAAATTTTTACAAATGCTGGACATTCTTCTATAAGTTCCTGAAATGAGTGATGCAGGTCCCACATGAATGGAGATGAAATTTTGCAAAGGAGATAATAGTCTATTGTTATTTGTTGAAACCAGCCGGCAGCACAACCCAAAATAATTATATTATGCTCATTCCCTTTGGTGTTCTTTCTCTTACATATGGGATGGAAAATACATATAGTGTTGTAAAAATAATCCTTGCTGATGTCTCAATTCAATGAACTCTTGTCAGGGATTCTTGCTATACTCTGAACAAAATTAATTTATAGTTATGCAGGTTCAATGCATTTCTGAGAGAATTGAAGTTTTAGTTGTGTTTACTAGTGCAGTTTTACTCCCTGCCAGCTAAGTGCTCTGGGAAAGATTTGCCACCACTCTTTAGCCTTCCAAGGCCATCTCCCTTAGCTGGTGTTTTTGGACAAGTCAGGTGTACATCCTGTATTATTGGCAGTTACTTCGGATTTAATACAGAGTTTGTTTCTCAGTCCTGTAGGCTTCTGCTCCCGTGGTTATTGGGACGTGTCTGGTCAGGCTGCACTTCACACACTCTCTAGAGAGCAAACTAGACATCAGTTTTCTTCTCCAAGCCTCCTGCATTACACCAGGAGAGTACTGTGGGATTTCTCTCAGCGAAGGGAAGAGGTGAAAAGCCAGCCTAGAAATCCAGTCATTACTACTGCATAATACACGAAAAGCATCTTGAAAGGCTAGTAAACAGAGAATGGATATGAAGTGTTTTGTGAAGTTTGTAGAGGTAATCACATCAATGTATCGTGAAGATCTTAGAAACACAAGAGCTGAAATGCTGAAACTGAGACAAATTATGTTTCTGTAGATACTAACACAACTCACAGGAAGTGCTGACCCAAGAGTGTGCAGATTACTCCAATTTTTAAGTTTTTTCATGTTCTCCATTTTTTTTTCACACTAAAGCTCTAGTAGAGATTTTTGTGGTGACTGGGAGTTTGATTATTTGAAAGAAATCGCCTGTGTTTTTTTAAACTAGGATTCCTATCAGTATCTACCTATAAAAAGTGGTCTGATTAAAAACAAATAAACAAAAAGGGATGCTGAACAAAAGCTTTGATTCAGCAAGATTTTGAATACTCTGGCTCAGTTCCATGTCACACAAACACAAGCAGAGGTTTAATTGTATGACTTAATTGCTCGTGTGTATAAAGTGCTTTGTGCTGAATTTTGTTAGTGCCAGCTTCTTGGCACTTACTGGGGTTAAGGCCTTTGACCTTGTTCCTTTTAGAGTAGGTGTTAGCTCAAAATCATGAAAAGCATCAGTTTTCAGGAAAAGCAAGGAGAGGTTACTTGGTGTCTTCAATATGTAATGGAAATATTATATGCAAATGGAATGAAAGAGAACAAGGCAGGGCTTATTGCTTATGAATTATCTATACTGAAAAGAGGTCTCTTTGAAGGTACCAGGCTGGTACTTTTTATTTGTTGAAGGAGTTTGTGTATGAAATGTCTCTATTTCTGAAACAACACAAGCATTTTCATAAAACTGATTTTTTAGCAACTCAGTATGTTCACCTGAAAATGGAGGCATTTGATTGAAAGACAAAGAAAGATTGGGTGAATTCAAGTTAGAATGAGTAAAAGAACAAACATCTCAGCGATATCTAGTTTAAAACAAACACATTTGATGTCCCAGCTGTTTATCCACATTTGATGTCCCAGCTGTGTCAAATAATGCTACTGGACCAGCAGAAAAATAATAATACTAAATTATGAGAAAAAAAATTAGGTTTAAAGCTTTCAACGTGTATGCGCATGGAGTACTGAAAATGCTTTTAGAACATAAAATTGTATGCGAAGAGTAGAGAAATAAAAATACTTTAAAAGTTAATTTTTGAAGTTTTTCCCAGCAAATTACGGATGAGAAAACTGATGTCACTAGGCATGTAGAATTTAATTAATAATTATCAATTACAAATTTTTTAGAAGTATGCTACTCATTAACTTATAAAATCAGTGTTCTGCAAATTTGCCACTTGGTGGTGCCAAATTGATTTATAAATCACAGATGTGAGCTGAGACAAGCTGTTGAAGTTGTTTCTGAGGCATATACACTAAGAGATCCATAAATTTGGTTGGAAAACTTTGATTTTGTGACAGCACTGGTGCAGCTGTACTTGGCAGCACTTCTGACAACAACTCAAGCCCCATATCTTGAGTACCTCTCTGTCCCTCCAGTACAAGAGAAAGTATATAGCAAAGCTACATCTGTGAGAACAGAGTTTCAGGAACATTTCTTCCATAACATGCACCTGGTGAAAAATAGTTTGGATCCAGTGATATTCCAGACATGGTGCAGAATATGGCTTTGGGGTTTCTGGAGGCAGCTGCAGGTATGCTGCTTGCATTATTATTTTTGTAGGTGTTTGACTGGAGTAGTTCCCATACAGTTGTGGTTTTAATACTGCCAAAATTTCCACGGGCTTATCACTGAGTTCTGTATCCTTGAATTGAAGGGTGATGATTATCCTAAATGTAAATCTAAACAGAAAGACTCGTGATTAAATTAACCTTCCTCCATCTTTCCAGTTGCAGGGCAGCTCTTCAGCAGGCTTGAAGTTTCTGTTCTGTTACTTCTATTAAAATGTCTTAATTTGTTACGGTGTTTCAGTCTTATCAGTGTTCAGCATTGAAGAATATTTGCACCAGACTTAACAACTTCTTTTTTTGTTTTTCTTTTTCTCTCTCTCAATACTGCAGTCCCAAAAGAATTGGTGGAACTTCACTTGAAACTGATGAGAAAGATTGGGAAGTCTGTCACAGCAGACAGATGGGAAAAATACTTGATCAAGGTACAATGTGCATGTTGTATTATTCTGCAATGCTGGAATATGGTAGTGATGAGCAGTTGTGTGAGCAAGCCCTGGTATGAGCTACAGAAGCCACAGGCTGTGCCAGCATCGACGCACGTGCATCAGATCCCAGCTTAACTTGCAGTCTGCCTAGGCTTGTGGGAAAAAGGTCTCTGAAAATAGGCACCATCTTCTGCATGTGAAAGTGTGTCTACCCTCATGATTGGCAGGAAAATACTTTCTTGAGTATTAAGACCCTAAATAAAGAAGATTTGGTAGCCTGCAAATGGGTTAAACTGAGCAGAAATTTATACAGTAGCAGTTCATTTGTATATCACTTGTCTGAATGTGATTTAATTACTGTGATTTGACTGATATTCATACGGGAACCGTACAGAGGTGTTGTAGCACGTGTTAATAATAAAAGAAAGCATTGTAGTGATTTATATCTGCATGCTCAGAATGCAGCAGATGAATATAGCTAAGATGAAAATGTAATGATGCATCAGTAAAAATAGACCATGCCATTGTTTTACATAATTCTGCCTTCGTATTTTAATTGCAACTGTCTTTGTTGACACTTTACATACAAATAGTTTCCAGTTTAAATAATTTACACTACTTCAAAAAATAAGAATATATGGATTGTCAAAATTAATAAGTTACCATTTTCCCTCTGGATATGTGTCTTTTAGTCCACAGAATTGTAATCTTGTTATTGTCTGTACAGCCCTGATCACATCTTGCTTAGAAATACAGCATCATAGTAATAACAACCATACAAATAATGGCACTTGGCAAATCCAGCTGCAGGTCTCCCCGTTAAAATGCTGTCTATAAGCTCTGCAGGGGTATGAATTTGTCTTGAGGTTTGTGTACCCTTTAAGGTGATGGTGTTTTTAGGGCTGGAAATGTGTTAAGGAATAACCTGCTAAAGGCTCTTTGTTGATTCTGACCTGTTAACCAACTGCAAAGCATTGATGACATTGATGATAATTTTTAAAAATAGTAATGTAATAATTTATGTAACCTGTGTGTACTTTGTGTATTACCAAGTACTGTGGTTACTGAATTGTGTTAAATGCCTAAATAAACCCAAAAACCATTGCAGCAAACTGATAAAACCCAACTCTGACTCGTGAACTTATGTACCCCACTGGAGCCACTTACCAGTTGTGTGGTAAGCAGAAAGCAGGGCGATAAAACAAGTTTGAGGGAGTAATTTGGCAAATCTTCTTCAAAGCAGTTTGGAAATTCTTCTTCAGGGAAGCAGTAAGGAAACCCTCCCTCACACCCCTATTAAGACCAAGTAAGTGTTAATAAATTCTACTTCATTTAACAGTCTCCAGAGCTAACTTGAAGCTTATTCTGGCCAGTGGTTCAAAGGAACCTTGAAGAACAAAGGAATTTGAATATAACTAATTAGAAAGGTATGCTAATATTGTCCCAATTCAAAGGAGTATGATTAATGTAGAAAAGCTAGGAAGAGTATTGGGAAATGCCACAAAAGCTAGGAAAAACTGAAAAGGTGTGGAACCACTGAGAGCATTTTTCCTTGATGCCTGCAGTATTGTTCCACATATTATTGATGACACTCTAAGAGGCAAAGTTGGCCTGTTTTTCCTTTGTTAGAAACTACTGATGTGTTGCTTTGATAAAAAAAGGGCTTGATATATTCTAGATGTTCTTATTTAGGCAGAAACTTTAGTGGAGGACATTCAGACTTATATGCTCTTAAAATTTATGCATCTATGTATTATTGTATTTTGTTTATGTACCAACTAATTATCAAATATGCTTCACTTGACTGTTGTGCATATAAAGAGTGTCATAAAAATTGTCTCTAAGCTGTGGCTGGTATTTTGACAGATGGATATATTTTGGGATAGGAAGTGAACATGGTAGTTGAGAGTTGTTTCCCTTCCCTGTTCTGGTGGTGAACCAAGTTGGATCCACCAGCATGTGCACTGGTCTTTTATGGAAGAAAAATGGCTGTAGGTCTCTGTGAGTCTGACTTTCCTTCTCTCCACAAGGAATGTATTGTGGTCATGTATGGCTGAGGTAAAGAAATGCCTGATCCTAAGCATTCCAACAACCAAGAGGAAGTGTCCAGCTTAACTGATTTTGAGAAACGTATAGTGAGGTCATATAGCACTGTCTCCTGACACAGTGTTTTACTTAACTATTGTCAAACATAACGTACATTTTTATACAGAGAAGATTTCTCTGCACTGGTCCATCTGAAACCTGCAACACAAAATTAGCACATTCTGAACATATTTCTGATTGTTAGAATTCGGGTGTTTGTAGTCCCACCCAAGGAGACTCCTCTGTCAAGGAGACTCCTCTTTCATGTTCCTGTTTTCCTTGTTCAAAGTGGACATTTGGCGTGTTAATAGTGTTGGATGGCATCAATGCTGCTTTGGAATTATTTGAGAGAGATGTTTCAGCATTTCTTGCAGGGTGGGAAGGTGCTGACCACTCTTAGCGTGCAGAAGCCAGGAGTTCCTGCAAGTAGCTGCTTTGTGATCAGTATGAGGCATCGTCTCTGGGAAGGCAGAGATGAAGATTTCAGTAGAGCCTGGATCAATGAGATGTTTAGTTCAGGGTTGTGACAGCACTTGTCAGGAGAAAGCACAATTATCTGGTTTTTAATTGTTGAAATGTAGTCATTTCAGTTTGAACAGATGCTTCATCAGCTCTGATGTCTCAAAAGCTTTTGCTTTGACAGTCACATACTTTGTAGCAGATGAAGCTTCTCATTATTGCCCTCATACTTAATGACTAAGTAATGAACAGCAACTGGCATGTGCCCTGAGCAAGGGTTTTGATATACAGTTTCCCAGTGTTCTTCATATTACAGGGTTGAAAAGGAGAGAGAAAGTAGAATAGCTTCATTTCGTGAGTGAGCAGCGATCGTCTCCTGCTGTGAGCTTTGGTTTGGCATCAGAGAAGTCCCTGTGTAATATTTCTTAACCTCAGAGCAGGAAAAACTGCTTTTCAGCAGGATCCCTTGTGACCAGAACTGCTCTTCACTCTTCTCTGTAGGTCACAGCTTAAAGTCAAAGTATGCTTTATGGTGTGGCTGAGCTGATCTAACTGCAGGCTTACCCTTGTGCCACCTAAGAAATAGTGTCAGTACTAGGGGTAGTGGTGGGTTGGTAGTATGGCTGTGGGGACAGGGGAAGGGTAGCAGCCCATTTGCATAGTTGAAGCGCAGGTGGAGTTTTACATTATGAATCAGTTAATCTCTACTTTTGGTGGGTGAAATTTAGGATTATTTTTGCTGCTGTTTCCGGAGAAGGCTGCATTCAGATGTGATTGGCAGGTTTCTAAGTAGCTTGGTAACTATCTTATGTTTAATAATAATTTGTTGAGTGGGAGACTGCACTGTTCTGATTGAGTCCAGCCTTGCAGACTGAAGGGCAGTAGCACCTCATGCACTGATTTGACAGTTGTGATTCAGCAGTGGCACTTCAAAATAATTCTAGCTGGAGGTGCAGTCATGATCAGCTTTTGCCTCCTCATGGATATTTCCAGTGGAATAGCCTCACTGACTGGAGATCCCATCATGTGTCCTCAACTGATGAGCAGCTTGTCTCTTCGTAAGGGTTGTCTTAAGTGCATCTGAGTTGTTTAGGAAGAAAGAGGGAATTTCTTCTTCACCTTTATTATTGGAGCTCATGCTGATTCAATCTATTTCTCCTCTACTGCTGCTTTTTCTGGTGATAGGATTTTTTTACCCTGTATTGGTGTGGTTAAATTTATTTGCTTTAAATAAATTGAAATTGGCTATACTTAGAATATTTTAAAATATTTGTCAAGCAGCTTGAAGCTCAAGATATTTTGTAAAGAATAATAATTCCACAGTGTGGAGTGAGTAGCAGTTGCATTTGTTATCTGCAGTACAGTTGAAGGACTTAGAGGGCCCCAAGAGACCCTGGCAACTTGTCTGCTAAGTGCTGCAAGGAGATATAATAGGAAGTCATATCTGCTTGAGAGAATTTATATTCTAAATAGGCAGAAATTGAAAAATGTGAGCTGTGTGCACAGCAAAGACAATAATACCTTCCCCATTCCAGAATCATGCTACGTAATTTAGAATATTTAGAGAATGTGGTGGTGATCAGGACCTCGATGATCCTTTCTTCCATAAAAATTCAACAGTGCTTGCTAACGTGCCTCAGTTTTACTTTCTGTTTTTCTGTAAGACTTTCTGACTGCAATCCAAAGTGATCATGTATAATTAATTACTCTAGTAAGATACTACTAATAAAAAAGTTTAAAGTTGCTTTTTTCTCCTAACCTTAGAAATCTGCTTATTTCGTTTGTAACAGATATGCCAAGAATTCAACAGCACTTGGGCTTGGGAGATGGAAAAAAAAGGATACCTAGAAATGAGTGTTGAATGCAAACTGGGGATTCTGAAGGTACACATTCATCAGCTAAGGTTCTAAATTACTGCTTCCTCACTCACTTTAAGGTCTTGCAAATTTAGCTAGACTGCACCATAAGTGCATATATTAAATATATAGCTGATCTTGGAACAGATATAATATTATTCATCGTAGTGGGATGGACCCAAACTGCATGTAACACTTTGTTTGCATATTTTTCACACCTTGTATGAAAATAGTCTCACGCTTACTACTTTGTCAAGAGCTCTTTGTCTGTGCAATACGCACTTTGAAATGTGTTTGTTACCTTGTTGAATTCCAAAAGCAAAATGGGACTTCATCTTTTGTGGTCTTCACAAAATTTTCAGGGTTGGTTCCAAGTTATGTATGGGCTCTGTTGTAGTATGAGATCCTGTGTACTATGTAATAAAAATTGAGAGTAAGCTTTCTAAGGTAGCCAGGTTAAAAAAACCCCAAAACCAACCTAAACCATTATCTCTCATTTAAAAAACAATGTGGTCTGGAAAAAACTTAGAGCTACAGCTGACACACAGATCCAACAGAGAGAGGCCTAAAAACAAGTTCCAAATCACACTGAAATGAAATGAGCTGATTTTCTTCTTTCTATTTTTGATATCTTATTGGTCTTTTTACTTTTTCAGTATCTCTGCGAATGTCAGTTCGATGACAATCTAAAGTTTAAGAATATCATTAACGAGGAGGATGCTGATGCCATGCGTCTGCAGCCCATTGGTCGGGACAAGGACGGCCTCATGTACTGGTATCAGCTGGATCAAGAGCATAATGTGAGGATGTACATAGAAGAACAGGATGACCAGGATGGATCCACATGGAAGTGCATTGTTAGGTATTCCTTTTTTTTATTTTGTGAGGTTTTTAGCTATTTATGACTCAGGCTCAGAAATGTGTCTCGGTAAGTCTTCATTTCTCACACAGTAGGATTCATGACAGTGGGATTTTCTGCATTGACATCTGTGTTCTACTGAAAAATCATGTACAGAAATGTCTCACGTATTTGTTGGTAGTAGCCATCACATAATTTGTTTCCTGCTAGTTCAAGCTACAATGAATATATAGAAAGGGTAGCAAGAGAAGACTGTCTTGAGGATGATGGCTCCATATTCCTTAATGTCCAGCTAAACGCCTTAGAAAACAGGACACTCTCTTGCTTCTTTAACTTCAGCTTTGTTAGAAAAGCTACAAGTGGACATACTTGTTCTTGGGGAAATTATATTGTGATTACTCATGTTGGAAGGAAGCCAGAGGAGTCCAAGGAGATGCTTGGAGGGCTGGAACGCTCTCCTGTGATGATAGGCTGAGAGACTTGGGATGTCCAGCCAGGAGAAGAAAAGGATCATCCAGGAAGAACTCAGAGCCTTTCTAGTACCTAAAGGGGCTCAGGAAAAGAAAGGGGAGAAGGATTTTTTAGAGAGGCATGTAGTGACAGGACAAGGGGGAATGGCTTCAAACTGACAGAGGGCAGGTTTAGATGTGATATTACAGAAAAGTCTGTGAGAGTGGTGAGGCAGCAGCACAGGTTGCTCAGAGAAGCTGTCGCTGCCCCATTGCAGGAAGTATTCAAGGCCAGATTTGATTGGGTTTTGAGCAACTTGGTCTTGTAGAAGATGTCCCTGCCCATGGTAGGGAAGTTGGGATGGGTTGGTCTTCGAAGGTCCCTTCCAACCCAAACCATCTGCAGGTTATTTACACTGCCATGACTTCAGTAACCAAAGGAGTCATACAGAAGTGTTTAAACCACTATCAAGAGGCCATAAAATGATAAGCATTACTACAAGTTACGTGTAGACAGCTGTTGTGGGGGAATAAAGTAAATGTATCCAGACAAACAGTTCAAGAGCTGATCTATGCATCATCCATCTCTTCCATGCATTATAGACTCCAAAATTCATTGCTAAAAGAAGAAACCAGGGTTCTGCTGGGAAGGTTCTATCACTCCACACTCACAGCGGAAAACCACAATAATGCATTAAGAAATCTGAAATGGTTTTAAAACCCATGAGACTCCACGTATTGTCATTGTTGCAGGCTTCCTTTCTTTCTGTGAACCTGGGGAAAACAAATTGCTGAACATTGACTTAGAAAAACAGATATGAGAGCCTTATTTTTCTAGTCTATTAAGAAAGGAATGGCTGTTCAATCATGGCTCAAATTCTTTATAAATTAAGGTGAATTTTTTTAATATTTGGATGTGCAGTTTAAATGAAGAGTTACAGTGCACTGAGATTCACTCTCAGATGTGCACCAATGTTTTTTGCTGTCATAACTTGAGTTGATGGAGTTTTCTAGGCAACTTGATGTTTGTTGCATGTGCTTAGGATAAGCACTTGCAAAAAGTATCTAAATTGATTTTCTGTTTGCTTTTGCAAATTTCACTCAAATGATATGGTTGCTTCTTTGATGGATGAGCAGAGAGCTGTAGCTTGTTCTCTGCTGAGAAAAAAAGAAATAGCAAAGAATAATCAGTGATGGTTAATGAGAGGGTAATAAATAACAGAATAATAGTAGCAGCTTGGATTCAGACCCAACAGGAATTGAGTTGAGATAGGTAAGTAGATGAGGTCCTTCCAAAAGCAGTATTTTTATTTTGGTGTGGATAAATTGAAAGGTTTCTGACTGCAAAGATGCAGCCAGTGGTGGGACAAGCGTTTCAGCATATTTGTGTTTTCACTATATAATTCTGTAAGGTTTTCTGGGTAATTCATTTAAGCAGATTTTTGTTTACTCTTTATGAATCCCTTTGGGGTAAGTAAGTGGCTTATCAGACAGTCTGTTTTTCTCTTCTAGAAACCGCAATGAGCTTGCTGAGACCCTTGAGCTCTTGAAAGCGCAAATTGATCCTGCTCTGTTGAAAAACAACAATTCTCAGCAGGAGAATTCATCACGTGAAAGTCCAAGCATAGAAGATGAAGACACCAAAAAGGGTGAAGAAGCAGCTACACAAGGTTTTCTGACTTCTTTTCTCAAAGTTTAAGTGTTTTGCTGTAGCAGTGTTAGAATTTTCAGCCTCACAAAAAGTCACTGTGTTAGATTAGGACTTTAAAAAAGTAAATCAAGTAAATATTGAATACTTTGAAATTCTGAATATATTTGGAGGTTTTTCAATACGTATTTAATCTCAAACATTTATTTATAGGAAGAGAGCTGTGTAAAAATGTTTTCTCAGTACCTTTTTTTTGCTGTACATTTTGTATAATATTGTAAATACTCATTATTGTATGTTTTTGTGGAGCATTGAACCACTGCCAAACTTCTCCTGTTTTAGCAACATTAAAATTTGAAAAAGAAAAGAAATCTGCTTGTGCAATGCCATGATTGAAATCTAGACACTATTGGGTGTGGTGTTTATTCTTGCTTTTGAGTTAGAATCAGAAAAATATAGGTTATTTCCTCAAATGCTTCACAGTTGACACGATATTTCAAGAAGACATGAGCATAAGTTAAAACAAGTTAAAATACTAAAACATTGTTGAAGTGAGGCTGTCCTTATCTCCCTCCACTATACTGTTGTTACTAAAATCACAGAATTCTTTAGGTTGGAAAAGATGTCCAAGATCAAAGCCAAGAACCTTTTTCCTTCCTTATTATCATGTCATTGTACGTATTTAGTAACTTGCCTGACTTGTTGGTTTGTGCATTGGTTTTGCTAAGTATCAGCCAGCCTTAAGTATTTTACTTTTTGAGCATCTGGTCTTCTTTCAGGCCACTAGAAGCTTGTTATCCCAAGTAATTTTACCCCAGTTTTACTACCTGGTCTTATTATTTTGTTAAAATACAGTAAAATATTTTTGCAATCAGAAACAAAATTTTAAGTATTCCAGTGTGTTAGTAGGTGTTTCTGCAAATGTGTAGAAGTTAACTGGATATGTGGAATTAGCAAGGCTTATCTTGGTTTTGAGTATCAGAGAGAAGGAATTACTATTCTATTCTTTGCAACAAGCACAGAACAGAAGAAATAAATAAACATTTAGATAAAATTGGAGTTGTTGTGGAAGTACTAAGAGATGATTGTAGAAATGACAGTAAATTGTGACAAAACCCCGCAGAATTATTTTTCAGTCTAAGACATTTCCAGTATCTAACTCTGCGTGTAAGTGCCAACACAACCTGCATGGTTACCAACACTGCCAAATTAATTTCATATCCTGATTGTGCTTTTCTCTCAGTCAAGCCAACTTAAATCATGTGATAGAGACCTCTTCTTCAGATATGACTTTGCTTTACATTGAATTCAGGAGCAGCCATTGGAAAATATTTTAAATGTCCCCAAATCCTGTGGCACATTCGCCTGGTTCAGTACTTGCATTAAGTTGTGTATTGGTGTAAAATCACCTCTAGGCACTAGTTGCAGAATCATAGAATAGTTTGGGTTGGAATTGACCTTTAAGGGCCATATAGTCCAACCTCCCTCCGATGAGCAGAGACATTTCCTAGTGGATCGGTTTGTGCAGAGCCCCATTCAAGCTGACCTTGAACACTTCCAGGGATGGAGCAGCCACAGCTTTGCTGAGCAACCAGTGCCTCTCCACCCTCACAGTGAAGAATTTTTTCGTAGTATCTAATCTAAATCTCCCTTCTCTTAATTTAAAGCCCTTTCCCCTTGTCCTGTCACTCCATGCCCTTGTCAAAAGTCTTGTAAGACCCCTTTAAGTACTAGGAGATGCTATAAGGTCTTTCCAGATCTTTCTCAAGGCTGTCTCTCAGCCTGTCTACAGCAGAGGTGCTCCAGCCCTCTGAGCATTTTCATGTCCTCATTCCTACAGGTCCATGTCCCATGTATGTAATGAATAATGAAATTACTTACATTTGTGGTGATTTGGGTGCTGTCAGTGTGTTCAGAGAACATTCCGTAGAGCCTTTTAGTTGAGAAACTGAAGTATTTCCTCCTTGTAGTCCAGAGATTGCAGTGAAAGCCCTACTAAGGTGTAGGTAAAACATGCTGAAAGACTTGACACTTCTTGACTTTAGCCGTTTCTCCGTGTATCATTAGATTAGTATGTGCAAATACACTGTAACCTTACCCAATGCTTACATGTTTACTGGCCTGACTGATTGATTCTAGTAGCATTAGGAGATCTTGTGCATTGAGTGAGTAATTTTGTGCATAGGTTTTGTGGTTAGTTCAGGGAGTTAAAGTATAGAACATCTGCTGGTTTTTTGGTATGGAGAGGATTTGGGATTCTGGTGATCCTTAATGAAGTTTGGGAGAAAGCTGTAGGTGATGGGAAGAAATGGCTGAACAAAGTTTAGACAGACAGAAATAAAGGGAAAGTGGAAGAATTTGGACACAGAGGAAATACCTCATTCTCACTGTTACAGACAGATATCTTTGCAGAGACAGTTATAGGGGATCTGAGTGGGGATCACTTCTATGAAGGGGGAAAAACCAGCCTTGAGCCTTCAAAATGTGCACCTCTAAAGCACCTTACCACTTCTGGAGGCTTAGAGATGCATCTTTACAGTACTGACACTGAGATTTATCTGGATACATGCCTTGTATTTGAAAATAGAATATCTGTGAATTCCTCCTCACTGTTCTTTTCTAAAATGCTTAATTTCTTTGATGTTATTGTTAGCTGTCATGTCCTTTCCCCTGTATATTTTAACCACTTTTGGAAGCTCTCATCATTAGGAAAAAACTACACTAGCTCAGTTGGAGCGGGGTGAGGCAGAAGGA
Source organism: Irena cyanogastra (assembly GCA_013397155.1). Classification (NCBI taxonomy): domain Eukaryota; kingdom Metazoa; phylum Chordata; class Aves; order Passeriformes; family Irenidae; genus Irena; species Irena cyanogastra. The sequence continues at coordinate 96,754 of VWZV01011715.1, forward strand.
AAGAAAAAACCCATCTTTTTATTTGCAGTTGTGGCACGCCTGCAAAAGCATCTTCCGGGTGGCAGGAGCTGCTGTTCTGGTATATACAGTGCTATTGGATTTGTTTTTTCTAATTAGTTCTATTTCCGTCTGAACACAAAATGTTTGGTAAAATACAAAAACCTGAAGTATCAAGAGGCTGTGGTAAAAATAAATGACAAGCTGAAGTGCGTAGTGACAAAATAGCTGTATGCTTTATTCTAAAAGCTGGAAATGTACTTCTAGCCCTAATGATCTGAGTTAGCAAAGTGGAATAACCTGATTCTTTAAGCTCTGCAGGTTTCCTGGGATATGCTACTATTCATTACTTGTTTTAAAAACAGCAGATGAAGTGAGTGTAGAATATTGTCTGCATGTAGGAGATGTAGTCATTGCCTGGAGAACCTGCATGAATTTTGCCATAAGCCATAATGCTGAATGTCTTTTCTCTGAACTGTTGAAGTACAGTAGTTAAGTGTGTCTTGAAATAAAAACATGTACAGACAGGGGACTCATTTCTCTGAGGAATTTCTCTTGAAGGCCATGGAATCTTACACCATGTTCTGTTTTGTGAAACTGTTCAGAGACTGAAGTGAGATTTCATGCCTCTGTCTAGGTTTTATGTATCCTCTGGAGGTATTGTGGTAATACTGAAGAAGGGACTGAGATGTGTGTTGAATGAAGTCTAAATCTAGAGTTCTGCTGCTGCCTTCTGAAATTTAGGTTTCTCTTTGTATATAACTAGACTGAACAGTGGTTCTATAGCTAAAAATTGTCAGCCCACTTATTTAATGACAGTGTTAGACAAGCCAGATTTCTACTAATTCAGTGAGAGAAGAGTCCTTTGTAAGAGACTTGGGCTGTTGGGTTTTTTAGGTATGCCTCTGTTTTGATGAAGCTCTTTGTCATCCTGTAGGTCCCTTGATTGTTTCTTAGCTGTTTTTCTCTGTCAACAGAAAATCAGTTGAAAATCAAAGAAGAAAAAGAGGAGGTAGAGGAACAGTCAGTGGAATCAGAAAGCCTTCCTCCTCCTGTGGTCAAAGAAGACGAAAATGCGCTTAAAATTGAGAAAGTGGAAGAAAAAGAAATTATAAAATTGCCAGTAATAGTGAAATTAGAGAAACCTTCAGAACACAATGAAGAAAAGCAAGCTGTCAAGGAAGAAAGTGACTCCTTTAAGGAAAATGTCAAGCCTGTTAAAGTAGAGGTGAAGGAAAACAAAACAGAGCCCAAAGACCTAAAAGAAGTAAAAAGCTGTATGGACAAAATAGCAGTTCATGAGCCAGAGAGGTTAGAATTTTGTGTTAATGTCAAAACTCCACAAGAAATTGTAGAGAAATCTGTGGAAGAAAGTGAAAAACTTAAAAATGACCAACAGGCAAAAATACCACTTAAAAAGCGAGAGATCAAACTGACAGATGACTATGACAGTCCAATAAAAGGGCCCATGTGTAAATGTGTTACTCCAACAAAGGATGTCTTGAAGGAAGAAGGGAAACCAGAAGAAGAAGCTTTTAAGAGAGTCCCTACCATTACTGCTTTATGTCCTGATGGGAAAGTGCTAGTAAATGGAGAGGTGAGCTGTGAAAAAATAACCCCGAGTGTTATACAAAATAATAAGTCAGAACACTCTGCTAGTGCTGTGGAAGACAGCACCTCATTAAAAGAAAAAAATGGAAAAAGTGGGGAAAAATTATCAGATTCCCTAAATTCTGTTAGTAAAATTATAAAAACGTGTGAGATTGAGAAAAATGCAGTAACTGTGCTGAAAGAGATCGGGGCTGTGGTCTCTGAGGTTTCTAATCAGAAAGTGCCTTCCAAGGAGGAATCTAGTCCTGTGGAAAAAGAGTCCCTTGACAGCACAACTACTGAAATGGTAGCAGAAGAGGCTTCAAACTCTGAAGACTGTGCCAAAACAACTGAAGAGAAACAAGCCACAGATCTCAAAAACGACAGCCTGTCACCACCCAAAGAATGTTCAGAGAAGCTAGACATGTCCCCAAATGCATCTGCTCCTGCAGAGCTGCCTAAGCTTGTACTGGCTGATGAAGAGACTTTGAAAAGTAAAGATGAGCAGGAGGAGAAAAGCAACTCTCCACAAGCTGCTGAGGTACCTCCTATATCCACCTCACCTGTTACAGTAGAGAAACCTGTTTCGGAAAAGGAGGACTCCGATAGTAAAGTGGCTCTACCTGAGGAGAGCAAAGTAGAAGAAAAATCCAGCCCAGAAAAACAAGAGGAAGAGCCAGAAGCTGCCAAAACAGAGCCAGATAGATTAGATGATGGCCATACATCTAATCTAGAGGACTCCTCAGAGAGTAAAAAGGAATCTCCAGTACCTAAAAGCAAATTTAAATATAAGCTAGTTTCTGAAGAAGAAACCTGTGCAACAGAGAATAAAGAAATAACTTCTGAAAGACAAAAAGAAGGAATTAAATTAACAATCAGGATCTCGAGTCGGAAGAGGAAGACAGAAACACCGCCAGAAGAGGTCAGCATTGGCCGCACGTTAAGGCGGTCACCAAGAATATCCAAGCCTACTCCGAAAGTTGTGGAGACTCGGGATCAGAAGCCCGAGAAGAAGCGACCTGAAGAAGAAGAGGAGAAACCTGCAGCAGCACAAAAGCCAGAACGAAAAGAAGATGCAAAAAAACAAGAGAAGGAGACAAATTCTAAAGTTAACAAGGTAAATACAGTTTTATTAGCTGGGAGTAAAGAAAACCCCCAATCTTTTCTATAGGAGAATATACTCTTACATAGGAATACTGAGGATTATGTTCCTTTGGTCAGCTTTTGCAAGAAACTAGCTTTGCAGTCCAGTTAGTAGACTCAACCAATTTAAAAACACCCCCTAGGAGAATGCTAATATCTGTTGACTTTTTGTAAACTTTGACATTTTCCAAAATCTGACACTTTAAGCAGCCCTAGTAGACCAAATCAACCTGAGTGAATTCTTCTAAAAAATGGCATGATGAGATGTGAATCTGTATGGCTGAATAGAGACTTGTAACCCCTCTGGATTTACTAGATGGATACTTGTTGGTGTCTGGTTGGTCAGAATGATCATAACCTAAAAAGGAACCAACAAATGGAGAAGAATAAAAATATTATGACTTCTCTTTCTAAATGAAGCTCAAGATGATGTTGTGGTGAATTCATGATATAATTCAGCTTTTCTCACATATGTGATTTTAATGTGGGTACAGGATTTTTTTTCATATTAACTTCTGTTTATGCAGAAGAGATCTTTAGAAGTACATGATGTAAATATGTGACAGAAAGGTAAACATACATTTGTATGGTGTGCTTCTGAGACTGTGTATTTATAAATAACCCTTTATTAATTTATCTTCTGTTTTCTCTGGATATGCAGCACAAAACAAAAGGGGAATTATGAGTTTGTATTTTTTAAGTGCGCTTTTTCATATCAACTTGTAAAAGCCTATTAATTTTCCACTGCAACATATTTTTTTGACTGATGTAGTTTTCCCAAACCATTCACTCATTTAGCAAGTTTCTTTCACATACTGCTATGCTAGATAACCTTAATAAAATGAACAAACAGTTGATTTTTCCGTGAATGGTAACATCTATACTGAAAAATTCTGTCACATGCATGGGGAAATCAAAACCAAATTTTTCTTTTAAAGTTTTTAATGAAAAAAGAAAACATGTGGAAGTAAGAGTGATTGTAAGTCCTGAAAGTTGTTAGAATTTTGAAGTACTGTTGCTAAGGGTGTTTTAACTTAATTTCTATTTGTGAAAGAGCAAGAGATCTAAAGATGTTTACTTTTCTAGAGAGATTTTAAAATAATTATGATAACAAAAGAAGTTTGAGGCTTTTAAGCTTGCATCATTTAAACAGGATGAAGAATACCAGGATCATTAATAGCTTGCTTTATATCTTGGGGTTCCTTTCCTTTTTAAAGATGGGTCTTATAAAAACCTGATTTGAAATTGTGATACTGTATGATCAATCCATAGCCTAAACTTAGGGTCTATAAGGGATTTGAAATACCTCTGCTGCTAAAGCTTAAGGAACAATAAAATCTCTAAACAGGTAGAAACTAATGTTAAGAACCTGGAACAAAATTTTACCAATATGACAAATGCTGCTTTGGTACAAGTCTGTCCTGCAGGAGATATAGAATATTTTGTGCATTTTAGTTTATTCAGCTTATTCAGGTCTGTGAATAATTTAGTCAAAATCCAAAAAATATTTTGAGTTTAAAAAACCAGAAAAAAAAATTTGTTTTTCAGTGTCTGTGGGAAGGGGATAATAAGTTGTGGGAGAATGACAGGTGTGAGAAACCAGTCAGTCAATGGGAATAAAAGTTTTTTCTGTTTGACATGTTGCTTTAAACCTAAAATATTAGTTGCATAAAGTAGTTTAAATAATTCAGAATAGTTTTCTGAATTTTAATTGAAACCTGTTTTTTATTCAAAATATGGTAATATATATATTCAAAATATTTACATTAATAATATGGTATATGATAGAAGGGGGTAGATGCCCCTTTGATTAGCAAAAAACAAGCACCAACGGAATCATGTTTTACTTAAGGAAAATAATGGAAAAGTATAAATGTGGAAGAAGACTTAGATAGAAGTTATGCACTTAAAAGGTGCAGTGATCTTATTCCAGAAAGAAACCCATTTTCCAAAGTAAAATAAAATGCACAAGCTCTTTGGGAGGCAGGTGGGAGAAAAAATATTCTCTTTGGGTTGAAGCAGGTTACCATGAAAAAGTTAGGAAGTTTAAGTGTGGAATTTACCATGTTCACTACAAAGTTCGCATTGTCAAAATAGAAAAAAAGGGTCCGAGTGGAAAAATTTGTCTTCCTAGTTTTAAATCTTATTTGAAAATTTCTTTCTGCACATAGATGCGATTTTTTTCCCCTTTATCTGGTTGCATTTTAAGGATCTTGGAAAGACAATATATTCATTGAAATGCTCTGCTGTAAATTTACTGCAGCTGTTCTGACTGAAATAAATCACTTCACTGTGGAGGCAAATATTTTTTTAAGATCTGGAAAGAAACTCTGTGGGCTTCCTTTGTGTTTTTTCATTCAAATGGTGTCCCATAGAGAAGCAAAGTTCGGTGGACGGGTACGCGGACACGTGGCAGGTGGAAATACTCAAGTAATGAAGAGACTGAGGATTCTGAGAGTGAAAAAAACTCTGAGGAGGAGGAAGAAGAGGAGGAAGAGGAGGAAGAAGAAGCACCACCTGCTGATGATGATGAGCCCTGCAAGAAGTGTGGCCTCCCCAATCACCCTGAGCTGGTAGGTTTTTGGGGAAAGCTTCTGTAGGTTGTTGTGTCAGATTTGGTGGATTGGCTTTGATGGTGTCTGAAGGCACATCATCCTTCAGGGTGGCCGTAGGTAGGAGAGTATCTTCTAGTTTTTAGGTGGTAAACGCGGGAGTAGATGAGTTACCTTGAATAAGGAGGGAAGTTAATTTTCCTGTTTGCCGAAACAAAAATAGCATCTTTTACAAGGTGTAACACACCTTAGCCCATTGAGAATCAGTCTGGGTGAGGCTTTGAGGTTGTGCCTGCAGTTGCAATGAATACAGAGGAAGCAACATTAAAAAGAACCCCAGCAGTGTGATGTCTACTTTCCAAGGCATCAATGACATAGCCACATAGCTGCATAGTCATCTTCATTGGATGTAGCTGCATCTCACCGTGAGGACTGGCTACAGTGAAATCCCAGAGAGAGCACAAGATTTTGCTATTTCTTGTGGTTCTCTTTTATTTGTGCTAGATACCATCATGAATTCCTCTGTTTATCTGGGAAATCATCATGTGCAGTCCTGAATCCAGAAAATAAGCCCACTCTTGGGTTTGACAGATATCCTGGCATAGCTGAGAGAGATAAATTTTTCAGTAGATGTACACACAGCTTATGCCAGCTTTGTTCTCAAGTTTTATGGAAAGGGGTATCTCAAATTTTACCCAGTTAAGTACGAACTTTTAGTCGTTGCCTAGTTGTGGATGCCCTGCAAGCCTGCAAGGCTTTGTCCCTGCTGCCCAAGTCCTAAAATTATCTTGACTGAGGAAAAAGGCCAGGTTTCCTGCATAAGAGAGCACAGGGAAAATAGGTAATACCATCTTGTTCAGATGGAGTTTTCCACGTAGTCTAGGATCTGGAAAGTGTTACCAGATTCTACACTAAGGGCACATAGTCTACGTAGTCCAGTAGTACTGAGTACTGAGAAAATACAGTAAGAGGAAATCTGGTGTTAGCATGGAAAACTGTGATAAATAAACTTGCCCATAAAAACCACCCTTGGCCCTGGAACTGTGGTACGGGATAAGTGGTACCGGGCTTTTTTTCCAAACACTTCTCTGTTGTCTGGGGAAATAGTTCTGGAGCTTGTTACATGTGAATGCCGAAAGATACTCATGACATGTTTTGTTTGCACAGATTTTGTTGTGTGACTCTTGTGACAGTGGCTACCACACAGCCTGCCTTCGCCCTCCACTGATGATCATCCCTGATGGAGAGTGGTTCTGCCCACCTTGCCAGCATGTACGGTTCCTGTGTGACTTCACTCTTCTTTGCAGCTTTCCTTGTGGTTGTGGAGATTGGATGGGACTTCAACAAGTCCTTTCTATAATCTTTTTCGTCGCTTAACAAATAGACTGGGATTAATGGTAGAACTGCTGATCTTCCCTCCCATCCATTAGTAAAACTGAGTTTGTACTGTGGTTTTCTCTTTCTTAATTCTGCTAGGGATGAATGACTGTGTGTTGCTGATTTTTAGATGGGAATCTCCATTCACACTGATTATCTCCCATCTCTGATTAAATCACAAGACTATTATAATATTAAAGACATAATGTCTTAAATTTTCCCAAAAGAAACATTTAAGTTATCATCCAGGAGGCAGAAGCAGTAGGTAACAAGGGATGGATCAGTGGCCAGAGCAAGCAGCTGTTTCTGAAATGCTGTTCCTTCTTCAGAGACATTTGCTCAGAAGCTGGTTAGAGAAAGCTGCTGTTACTGATGAATCTCAGGGTATAGTTTATCTCTGATGGCAAAGCCAGGGTTGTTCTAGTCAAGTAGTAGACAAGTATGAACCCTTATTCCAAGGTTAGAAGCAGAGTTGGTACTTGGAAGGATAAGCAGAAAGTGTGTGATGCTGCTCTTGTTAAATTAATGGGAAACCATTTGTACACATTTTCAGAATAATCTGCCTGATCCCAACCCCCTCCCTTGGTTTTAGAGAAATTCTATGCCAAAAGGGCTGTTGCTAGACAGTAAGCTAGTGACATTGGGCATGATGTGAGATAACTCTCTTTGGTGTTGGTTTTCAGTTGTCTCCTGAGGAATGTTTTTGAGTAGTGATGATTTTGAATATGTAAGAATGTTTTCTTTACACTTGTAGTTATAGCTTATCCTTGTTCGGTTGCTATTAAAACACTCTTCAGTATGAAAAATGACAGATGTCTAAAAGGGTGAAGAGCATCCTTAGATATAGTATAATGAGGGCATTAACGTAGACTAAGGCACAATTTGTCCATTAAAAGTAATTTTTGCATACAAGTCCTTGAGTATTTGGTAAGGAAATGATCCTAAAGTCTATCTCTGCTTTTTGCAGTAGTATCCACTGAACTCATCTAGTTCAGCCTCCTTGCCCCAGGGCAGGGGCACCTTCCACTAGACCAGGTTGCTCAAAGTCTCATCCAACCCTGACTTGATGGTGGAGCTCATGTGTTAAAAAGACAGGCTTTATTGTAAAACCTTGTTCATTGAAGAGGAGCCTCTAGTAGCAAGGCTTTTTCCAGATACAGACTGAGTGAATGAAGAGTCTGAATGTTAGTTGAATATGAAAATAGCTGGTTATGAAATAAACTAATACTGTGTTTTCCTTCCTTTAGAAATTACTCTGTGAGAAATTAGAGGAACAATTACAAGATCTGGATGTTGTTTTAAAAAAGAAGGAGCGTGCAGAACGCAGGTACTGTTGGTTGGATGCACTCACAGCACTGCTGTGCCTAGGGGTGGTAATATTTGAGCAAGCATGAAAATAACTGGGGTCTGGGGAGGAAAGCAGTGATGAGACTGGGAATTGGTAAGACCAGTTTTGATTTCCCACCTATTATTGCTGTCTCAGTGATGGGACAGCTTGCAAGAAGGGAGGAAAAGTACAATAACTGGAGAAGATAAGCAAATACATTTGTTTTAAAATTTAGTTAAAGCGCGTGAACACAAATTTTACTTCTTGTACCAGTAGTTAAACGGTTTCCAACACTGGTTCAGCTGACTGTCAGTCATGTGTAGAATTCCTGCTGTGAGCAAGTTGAAGTCTTGACTTTGGTCCAAAAGTCATCCAGATTATTGTGGGATTTGAGAGTTGTTGCTTTAGATCTTGTTAAGCTCTGCCTAATGTACAAGATTATGCAGCAACTGCTGTAGAGCAGTGGGTCAGTGAAGTTTCACAGAATATTCTGAGTTGGAAGGGACCCACAAGGATCACTGAGTTCAACTGTTCAGAGAATTGCCTGTGCAGGAATTGAACCCACAACCATAGCATTATTATCACTCTGCTCTGACCAGCTGTCCACCCCTGCCATTACCAAAGGCTAAAATGCAAATGTATTTTCTGCATTTAGGAACAACAACCTTAACAGTTAGAACATTCTGTTGGCAGTCTTTAGACCTGGAAATGAGGGACATGAAACACATTCTGCATAATTTATACCTTTTAGGACATATATTGAGTACTTTGCACGATTTAATAATGTCTGTATGCATTATTAAACAAAATTTTGCATGAATTTTATCTTAAAAGAAAAATTTCACCAGAAGGTGAGACCCTTTTAAAAAAAGTAATTGTGCAGACTTACATTTGTGGCAGGGGCTGTAATATTACATGAGATGTAGTGAGTCAGTACTGGGAAGATGGGAGCACAATCTATGTCTGCTTTCAGCTTTCTTCAAATCTGTTTGTTATTGCTGTTGCAACAGCAACAATGATAGTGACAGATCAAGTACCAACTGCTCCTGATGTTACTACTTCTGCTCAGAGTGTATCTAGATCATACTGTGGTGAAATTACCCATTGCCAATCCTGCTGAATTTGTAGCTGTGGGAATGAAACTATCAGCTATTTTTATGAGAGAACTCAGCAAATACACAGCCTCCGTCTGTGCAGGAGTATGGGACACACAGGAACTCTGCTGCTTTGCTTTATGGTGGGAGTGCTCATTACTAATGAAGAGTATTTTTGGACCTATTTTGGTAAATATTATGCTGACAAACATTACATGGAATGCAAGCTTTTGCCAGTCTGTCTTGCTTTCTTGAAATCACCAGTGTTGCATAAAAACACAATCTTCTGAGAGCAACAGGAGAGAATACAGTTGATATCATAGCAGTTTTCAGTGTCTGAAACAGATGTTTAATATCTATTTTGCAATTTGATCCTCATACCAAATGAACCTAATGCTTTATAAATGTATGCCATGAAATTGAGGTTTTTTCTTAGAAATAAGTTTGAGTTATAATAGACTTCACAATGCAATAGTTGAATATTGAAGTCTTCCAACTTAATGTTGTATTGTTGCAAATAATAAGGTAAAAAGGCTGAAGAATCATAATGCCAGAGGAAATGAGAGTCATTACTACAGCTCAGTGTATAAGTTAAAGCAGGTTGTTTGCTTGGGGCACAGACATACTTGAATGCAGTTTTTCTGAAAACTCAGTATGTGGTTGGTGTCTGTCTTTTTGGAAAAGAGAAGAAATCCATCTCTGTCATTATGGATCTATCTACCTAAAAGATTCTTTGAATCAGTGTTGCTATCATGCTTTTAGAAAGAGTGATGATGTGCTCTTTCCAGCTCTCAGGAATCTGACTGAGGCTGGTTCAGCTGCTCAGCTGTGTGCTTGCACATCCTCAAACTGTTGTGTCACTGATTTTTTAAATGAAACCTTCAGGTTTCCTGTTGACTTACAAATACATGGCTGAAATCACACCTTTTTTTCCTTCTTTTTTCTGTTCATGAATTCAAGGTGCTACCACAACAACCTGGCTGAATTTCAGGTTTCTCATGTACAGAATAGCTTCTATAATCATGTCCTACCACCAGCTGGAGGGAGTGGACATTAAAGTCTTTTAGGATCTCTCTTTTAATCTGTCTTAGATACTCTGAGACTCCTTGATGGAAAATCCCTCCAGGAACTACTTGTCTAATTCTCCCAGGCCAAACCAGGTGGAGTACTTGCATTCATACACACTTTTCATGACTTCCCTGTAGCAGCTTTTGTAGCCACGTAATTGAGATAAAATGTTTTCTTGAATTTGCCTAGGAAGATGCTATAGCCAGACAGTGCTTATCTACCGCTGCCTTTGGAGATGTCTTGGTTCAAATGTTTAAATTCTTGGCTAAAGTCTTGAGCTCCTGTCCACCACACAAGGAGTAAGGAATTCATTCAATATCATTTTGTATTTCATTTCAAGACTTTGACCTCAGCAGGATTGTCTTGTTCCATTTGCTGATTTCTTAAGCAGTGTATACTCAAGCCAGGGAGAAGAACAGCAGAACTGGAAGACTTTGCTGATCGTGTTTAAAAATAGATGAATTATTCTCATCTCTTGTCTCTTGATGTTTTCTATTACAAGAAATGAGAAGTTGAGTAAACCATCAAAGACACTTGCTGAATATTAAAATGTTTGCATTTCTAGTTCCTTTCTCATTTCAATAATTGTATTCTTTGCCTTAAAATGTTATTTTAATTAATTTTCAGGAGCATAGTGATTTTGCACAGCATCCTTCCTCCTCATCCAGCCAATCTAATGGTGCCCCCATACCTGTCATGTAGGAATATTTACATTAGGATATAAAACCAATTCCTTATATAAACAGCCAGTCATTTCAGTAGGCATAATGATACCAAGTTGTTGAAGTCCATGGTGTTTTTAGCTGTAAAACAACCTAAAATCCATTTTTACTCTTTGTAAGTATTACTTTAGGAACTGTACGTGTTCATTTTATTTAAGAGTATTATGCTAGAAAGTGCAGAATACTACTCAGAAGGCTTTCAAAATTTACTTCGATTCTTTAGAGCTTAATGAAAGTACTGGAAACAAAATTTTTGCACATAGATGCTTCTATTTGCGAAACATAACACAATGAAGTAAACATATCTAAAATTAATATATGTCTTTGGCATTTTTGCAGTTATGTGCATAATGTGTCCTGTTGCAACTCAAGTGTAGTGTAACAGGCTCATACGGGCATTCCCTGTAACTTCAATAGTCTGATTCTGGTTGATTGAGACATTTCAGTTCAAAAATCCAGAGTCCTTCCATACAGCAGTAAATGCCACCAACTATCATTATGCTCTTAATTTCTTTAAATTACCCCTTGTTTTCCTAGAAAAAAGCTAGTAGGGACTTATGGTGATGGGAGTTTTGTTACCCACCTTAGTCTGCATTAGTACCTGGCTATTCTTCCTCAGACACTGTTTTTTGAAAGCTCAGTTCAGCACCGTGAAGATCAGCATGTAGTGCTGTTTATGAAGTGTTAGGAAATCCATCTGTAGTTGAGACTGACAGATATAACAGGACTTAGAGAAGACTTATGTCGTTCAGGAGCCAGAGTTGTCCCTGAGGCAATTCATATGATGCAGAATTGTCTGTGTTAAGGAAAGCTAAGTCTAAACTGAATTTTGCTTCCATAGATTTTAATCACTGTTGACAAGGAGGACAGCCTGCTTCTCCTTACAAGAGTCCTGTATTCGAGTACTTCTCTATCTCTCATTTTGGCCAAGCGTTCTCTACACTGATCCATCCTATTTTTCAGCCCTTCTCTACAGGATGTGTCTTCTGCCCTCCAGTAACTCTCACTGGATAGCTCTGAACTGGCTAGCTCTGAACTCTTCAGCTGGATCACATGTTTCTTGGAGAATGTGTGGTGCCCAGATGGCTCTAAGTGCTTCAGCCAGGTGTGAACAGGACTGAATGCCATGGCAGGTGTCCTTCAGGTGTACTGTCAGCTGTTGTCCTATTTTCGCATCCATCTGTCATCATAGTTCTTTGTGCAGCAGTTTGACTCTGCTGATCTTTGCTCAGGCTGTTCTTCTCTGGCAAAGAATTGCTCTGTAGGCGGTTATTTGTGCCCTGGTGTTTCTAGAGTTGGTTCTTCCTGCTTGGGTCTGATATCTGGCATTTATCCATTTTGAATTGCATCCTATCTTTACATATTTTTTCCAATTCATTGTGATTCTGAATTCCCATTTTATCTTTCATCGCCTTCACAGTTGGTAGTAGTTACGGATCTGACAACATAATCTTCATCACAACATTAATATTTTTCAGTTGGTTTTTACTTACTTTCTATACATTAAATTCAGTAATTTCTGTGGTGCCTGCCCACAGTCTTCAAGTACTTCAAGAGTCAGAACTCTTTGGAAATCTCTTACATTATACATCCAGGAAAATGTAATCACATGAGAATTAGCACATAATCCCAGCTTCAATAACTTTTCACTTGGAACATCCTCTTGAGATGTTTTTGCCTAGTAAGAGCTTCAAATGGTGCCAATTACAGCATTATTTTAGATATCTGTAGACTTTCTATAAGCTTATTTTCATTTTCTTTCTCTCCTCAAGAAAAGAGCGATTGGTGTATGTGGGTATCAGTATTGAGAACATCATTCCACCTCAGGTAAGCTAGTGTGTCTGTGTATTATTGTTTTATTTTCCAGACTTTTTGGGGAAGAAGTTTCTCAGTGCTGTGTCAGAGTAGCATCTTGGAAAGAAAAATCAATCTATATGCAGATCAGAAATAGTTCTAGACCCTTCATTTTAGACTAAATATAGCAGAGAATCCAAGGGAGCTTTATGGTGTTTGTTAGAGCCACCTGATGCCACACAGAGTCCTCTCCCAGTGAGGGATTGCACCTCCCTGCCCATTACAGTTGGGTTTTGAGTTGAGCGCTCAATATTCAGTAGTTTGTAAAGGTGGGAATCAGTTATTTAACTCCGGTGTTTGCTGTGCAGTTATCTAGGTCTGAGCTAATTGTCATGGCTTTCCTTTGGAACTGATGGAAACAAATGTTTCTGGCTCATGATTCAGAGGGAATATGTAGTATGTCTAGGCAGCATAGCATTTGCCTTCAATGGGTGGATAAGGTCACGTGATTAAAACCCATAAATATTTAGTGTTTCATTAACAGATGCTTTTGTATGGTTTCCCTTGAGAAAAGAGGAAAAATGCTTTGATTCACATGAAGAACAGCCTCTTCTTACTTAAATACACTTTAAAGCAAGTCTCTTGATGTCTTAGCCAAATGCTTTCATCTGGAATTATATAATCTGTTCTTTGCAGTTTAAAATGGACCTTTTGTTCATTTTAAACATAGACTTTGCACTCTGCCTGGCTGTAACAAGGCCAGCTTTTTCTCCCTGTCTCTGAATAACAGAAAAACAATGACAGATTTTACAAACTTGCAAAAGAATCCGTGGCTGAGAGCAAATATTTGAAAAATGCAGCTTGGGGGCAGATTATTTTGCTTTTAAATTAAACTTGCAAACAATATAATAAAACTAACCTGCGTGAAACTTTATTGAAACTGCACTGTGTAAAGTATCCCTGTTCTGAGTATGTAGTGGTGGTGGCCACAGTTTGTTCAGCTGCCACATTTACTAGTCCTAGGAGTATCACCTGAGGCATGATCTCAGCATTGCAGCACAAACACAATGATCCAATAGCCTGAACCCTTAAATTCTGTGTTTGGAAAGTTATGTAGCCTGTAAGGCCAAAATGTGCAAATTCACCTGAACTGCTATAATAGGCTGCTATATTCCAAGTTAAAATGTGCTGTGTTGAGCATATGAGCTTTCTAGACAGAATGAATAATCTGTATTACAAGTTTAGTCATAATGAGTGTGAAGGGAGGGGGGAGATAATGCTTTTTTGACACTTCTGTCTTATCTGAACAGGAGCCAGAAATACCTGAAGGTCAGGAAGAAAAGAAGAAAGATTCCAAAAAGCCAAAATCAAAACTTGAAAGGAGATCTACCAGAACCCGAAAGTGCATAAGCTACAGGTCAGCAGCTTGTTAAAATAGCTTGTACAGCAAAAGTCATACTGTTGTTTCCTTTCTGAATCATCCTACCACTTCTTATGTAAACTTTTATATTTAACAGAGAAGCCCATCTAAAGTGTCTTTGTTCTTTCCTCTGAATACTGATTATGCTTGGTGGTTGTGAGAGCATGAGGTGGTATAGTGAAGGGGTGATGCATTAAGAAAATGAAAACGTATGTGGTGTTTTGTTCAGGACTGCTGGAGAAGGTTTTGGTACTACTGCAGTTTCTGGAGTGAGTTAAAGCAGGTGGTGAATTAAACCTCTCCTTTCTCTTGCAAGGGTGACTTCTGCTTGTGTCTAAAGGCCTTCAATTCCTTGCTGTCTTCCCCCTCTCCACCTTAGAACTTCTTACAAGAAAGGGGCATGAAACTTACAATCTAATTATCACACAGTGCATCTAAAAGTGCAACTCTTTAGAGAAATCTGTAACTCTTTAGAGCAATTGTGACAAAAATGCAGTTAGTAAATGAAAGCACCAAGATATTTAGACGCTGCATTCTGAAAATAGACTAGGTCACTAAGGTTTTCAAAATTCAGCATTATCTTAATAACAACTTTTGTTCTCAGTGTATTAGCAAGTTGTTTTTATAAACTGCTTTCTAAATAATACCTTGTGACCCTCTGTATCATCTTCAGTCCGCCAGGCAAGTAGAATGCCCTTGGGATTAGAAAGTAATGTTGTTGCCTGAGACATTTGTAGGGGTTTGTCCTGGATGCATTAGGAATGTTAAAAAAAACCCTCTATCTTTCCAGTAGTTGCTCCATGTAGACCTTTATTATCAAAAATTATAACATTCCAATACTAGAATAGCAAACCTTGCAACAATAACCACTATTGAATTTATAGTCAACCTGGTTTAGCTGCTGAGGAGAGGCATGGTGTTTGTATAGGCTGGGTTTTCCAGCCTAGTCAGAACACTCAGTCTGACTTTGCTTAGCTTTTGGATTTTGGTAACTTTCTGAATGAACAGCAGAAGTCACACTAATGAAAATGCCATTGCTGCTTTGGGAAATAATGCATTCCTGTAGGGAATGTTATGCCACAGGCAAGACTACATAGATCTGCTATTATATTAATGCCGGGTCAGGCAGCATCTGACCAGGAGAAAAAAAAAACTTGCCTGTAGACTGTGTGTGGCACAACTTCAGCAGGACCCATGTTGTGCAATGACATTGCAATTTTTATTGAATGTAATGTTTCAGAAAAATCAGTCTTCTGATCAAAAGTGATAATCTTTCTTACAGACTACATCATACACCTAAGTCTGAGCTGGTGAAAATATTACACATATCAGTGTGTCAGATTTACATGTCTGCAGTGAAGTTCCACTGGTGTCACTGAGAGTTGTGACAGCAGGGGAAAATAAATGCTCGAAGTCTTACTCCACTAGGTAACAAATCTGTACTGTGGAGCGTCCTGGTTCTCTAAAGCATCTGTAATCCCTTTTTATCACCCTTCTGTTGCGTCCTCTCGTGAGCAAGTTAGCAATAACCTGCATCATGAATAAATCAGCAACAGAAGAAATTATGTTCCATTACACCTAATGGACAAGCAGCTGTCAGCTCACCTGTGGCTGAGCTCAGGTTATTTGTTAGCAGTGGTTTGAATGCATTAAATGATTTCTCACATTTTAAAGAATTTCTTTTTTTTTAGCTGTGTGGAGGGAAAACAGTGTTTGTGTAATGTGGAACTAATCTTACTGATGGAATAATTTCAGAGTTATTTCCTTGCTGGGTAAAGTGGCCTTGAGAGTAGCATCCAGTTGTTTCTAAGGAATATAAAGATATCAGAAATCCATCACATTATTTTTAAAGGAGAAAGTGTTTTATGCTTACTATTGAAATACAGAGTAAAGTATTAGATTTCTTTTTCTCTTGTACTGCTGGAGGTTCCTATGGAGGACCAAGGTAAATATAACTGTAATTTTTCTTTCATGACTGAGAAGTGGAATCTTTAATGAATGTGTTGTCCAGTTGTTAGTTGTCTGTATCTGAAAAAAAATACTAAAAATTAACTCTTTAAAAAATGAGAAGAAGAATTTACATCTAAATAAAAAGTCTTTTCTATATAGTTAATAAAATTTATACTTTTGCATGTTGGAGCTGAAGGCATCTATTTTTTTGAACAGGTAACAATCCTTTTTTATGGAATTTGAATTCATAACTGAAGAAACAAACTGAGGTCATCTGTGTTGAAAGGACTGGATCTTTTTTCTTCAGTTTGCTGTTCTCTTTAAATGAGTTTCTCAGGGTGCAGAGATGTATGCAGTTTTTGTAAAAGCTTTTGCGGGACACGCACACTCAAAGACATTGCTTTTGCTTGTCCTATTCAGTTATGTAACATTGCATTACAACTTACTTATGCAGATTTGTGAGGAGCTTTGTACTTTGTGTTTTATTTTATCTGTTCAGCTTAGAATGTCGCAGATCCATAAAGTATCATGAGCTTTTTAAGAGTAGAAAGCAACTATGTGAAATCAGTTCTGAAGGAAAATGTGGAGAGAATAAAGAATTGTATATTGAGTTTAATAGATGATTCTCAGGCTGTTTTGAATGTTGGTAGAGCTAATGTCATCTAATAAAAGTTGTGGAAAAAATGGTGAATACTTTGTGTGAAAATGCTATTGAAACAATTTTAAAGAACTTTCAGATTATGTATTTTTAAATTCAGAGGCCTGTTGTATAAAATGGGAGGGGATTTCTGTTTGTGTAACTCAGTAGTAAAAAAGACAGTGGTAAATAATCTGCAAGCAAATAGAAGAAACACAACTTTGATAATAAAATAGCCATTTTTTACAACTCTGGCCCATTATTTTAGTCAATTATGTATCCAGCCCACTCTCTATGCAGTGTAATTTCTTCAGATTTTGAGGTATGTTTTTGTAATGATTTAATTAAAGTTCACTTCAAAGTGGTAAATGGAAGCTGTTATTTTTAGGTTTGATGAATTTGATGAGGCAATCGATGAGGCAATTGAAGATGATATCAAGGAGGCTGACGGAGGAGGTATGTTTCTGATGTTACTTGTTTTGCATTGCAGTGGTGATAAGAAGGAGAAGAGCAAATTAATTTGGTATGAGAAGCAACAAATATCTTCTCCCTTTAAACTTTGTAGTTTGCCAGGGATTTTTTTTACTGCTGTATTTTTGGATGTGAACTAAATAATTTCCCTTAGGAGTGGCTATCCCGTGCTGCCAAGAGATGTCAGAAAATTAATAAAAGTTGATAGTTAAATCCAGTACAGGTTTTCATATATGTAATGAGTGAGTTTTGGATTTGAGATTTGGAATTGCGGCAGTGCTATTGACATTTGTCCCCTGTAAAAAGAAGGCTCACAAATTGATCTGCAGTTGGACCCCCTAAAGACCGGGTGTAGCAAATTGTCTTAATATTCATCCAGCTCTATTAGCACTTCTCAGTTGAACACAAAAAAGTGAAATTCTCTTCTTTGTTGCCTGTTAAGGCAACATGGGACCAAACCAGAGATCTTCAGCACTATCTGAGGTTTGGAGGTGGATTTGTGCTTCTGCATCACCTTAACTTGCCTGAAGAAAACAGCCATGAAACACTGTCCCTCAGTTGTTTGGCCTGTGGCGTCTCCAGACACTCGCCAGTTTCAGAAGCTTGTGGATATACGCAGACAATCTGAAAACCTCTGGGTGTGTAACACAAGGTCCATTACAGTAAACATAACTAAGTCTCAACACTAAAGCACCTTTTGAAAAACTCCACTTCTTGACCAAACCACAACTCAAATCCTTCATCTCCCAAGAAGGATATTCAGCACTATGAAAAAAGTGTATTTTCTGGTAATTTCTCAAAAGGCACTGGCATGGTAATAATTTGGGTTGGGGTTGAGGATCAGAATGCAGACAGCTAATCATGACCTTCTGCATGGACCTCAGTATCTCCAAGTGACCGCAGCTGGGCTGTGTGTGTCAGCAGCAAGACTCTGGACAGAGTCTTGCTTGACAGGAAGATATTCTGCTTGACCAAAAAATAAACTGAAGGTAGGCGCATGCAAGAAAGATCTGTAGAAAGTTGAACAAGAAAATAAACTTACTATTGTTTCCCCTTTCTGTCACTCAATTCAGGCATTGGCAGAGGCAAAGACATGTCAAATATCACAGGTCACCGTGGAAAAGACATTTCCACAATCCTAGAGGAAGAAAGGAAGGAAAACAAGCGACCGCAAAGGGCTGCTGCAGCACGACGCAAGAAACGACGGCGACTAAATGACTTGGATAGTGACAGTAACATGGATGAAGAAGAGAGTGAGGATGAATTCAAGATCAGTGATGGGTAGGTCTGCAGTTTAACTTCCACCACAAGTCACTGACCTCTGCAGGCTTCTATGACTCCGCAGTGCCCCTGAAATGATCATCAGGAGCATGTTCCCAGTGCTGGAATGGCACTGCAAATTGCCAGTAAAAGTTAGAGAATGATAGAATGGTTTGGGTTGAAAGGAACCTTAAAGATCACCCTGTTCCAAACCCCCTACCACGGAGTCCTCCTGGCCTAGAGGAACATTGTACTGGAAAAACTGCATTCTGGATCCATGTGCTGACATCATCCAATCTGTATTTTAAGCATAATACATTCTGGAAATGTTACTGTGATGTTTGAGGCCTCACTACAGGCTTCTGTTGGTGAAGGAGCCAAGTGGGCTCAGTTCTCTGGCTGATGTGACTGTTGAGCAGAAATCTGTAATAAAAATGTAGCTTAAATGAAGCTGGTTATTCCATTTTAAAAATAAGAGTTGAAAATTCCGATTTTAAGGGATTTTTTTTGGCCTGATTGTCATTTAGAAATTGGAAGAGGAAAATTTTCATTATTTAGAGCATACAAAACCTGACAGGCAGATTCTGAAATTAGTCCTTGATTGCTGCTCTGTAGGAGGTAGAGTTTGAAAATGGTCAAAGTGGCTTATACTGTAGAAAACAAATACATGTCATTGCTCTGGCTGTCTGAAACTCACTTTCCACAGAATTTCTTATCATTCAGTCTCGGCAATTACTGATGTTAAAAAAATTGATAATTTTAGATTAACTTTATGCCTCAATGAAGCAACATAATAAAGCAGGCATGAGGCTGTAGGCTCTTTACCAGCAACTTTTAAAGCTTTACACTAATTTTTGAGTCAATTTACTAAGTGTATGGAAAATCTATACAAGGTAAATGCAAATTTTGAGCTTTGTTTTTCACCTGTGACCATGCTGAGGACATTTCAGTGGCATTCTGAATAATTGAGCTACATGTGCTGGAAATTTCCAATCAATGAGTGTAGCTTGTGGAAATGTCACAGAATTAATAGTGCATTGATCTGTTACAGTGTGCTCGTGCATTTTCAACTCCATTCTCTGCTTAGGGCATCCTGGATCTTACACGGGAATTTAGATTCAGCTGGCAGCCATATGCAAGTGACCGTGTACCTTCAGTGTTCAATGTTTTTTTAAAAAGCCTTGGCTCACTTGAAAGTATGGGAATGTTACAGATTTATAAGGTTGTGAAGTGCATGTTTTGCATTAGAGCCATAGTTTTGTATTAAGACTCGATACTCTAGTTCTTGGAAATTGTGTGGGACAATTCTGAGTTTGTGAAGGGAAGGTCACCTTTGCTAGAACATGGTTGGTGCTTTTTTCCCTCCACAGTTACTGCTGTGCAGACATTACATTGCAATGAACATTATGAGCACTCTAGAATCTGTCTATGTTAATGCCACCTGCAGTGTTGGTTTATATCCACCTGCTGTTGTAGTCTGCTGTGTAATGTCATGCACTGTAGAGCCGTGTCCCAAATACACAGCTGAAACCTCCTGTCAGTGATGGCAGCTCCCTCTGTCTGGGTCTTTGCTCCTCATTGTAAGATTTGTGCTTTTTTTTTGTTTTGTGTAAAATTATATTTATCACTTACTTGTAAAATACAAGTACTAGTTCAATCCTTTGGTTGTGATACCTATCTCCATTGTCTGGGATTTTCCTTTGAACAGATCTCAGGATGAGTTTGTTATATCAGAGGAAAATCTGGATGAAAGTGAAGATGACCCACCATCAAACGAGGACAGTGACTCCGAGTTCTGCGCCCGTATATCCAGGCGACACCTCTCCAGGCCCATGAGGCAAAGCAGGCGGTTACGAAGGAAAACAGTCAAGAAAAAATACTCTGAAGATGATGAAGATGAAGAGTCTGAGGAGAATTCAAGCAGAGAGTCTGGTGAGTATAAGCAATCTTTGATATTTTAAATACTGTGTTTGGGAGGGAGAAGGAATGGCAGTCTGAGTTTGTCATGACTGACTAGATTGTTTGCTTTGGTCAAGTCAGATGTCATCTTTGCTGTAAAGCAGTTTGCTACTTGCTCTGCTGTCAGTGTTTTTCAGGAAACTGATACTGAGCACTAGGTTCTTGGCATTTCTAGGAAATTTTGTATTTAAATAAATGCTTGTGCTATGATTCTAGAGGCCGCCATTGTGGATAGTTGCAGCTACCTCTGTACTTCTCCTGTTTGACACATCATTATAGGAAAGAGGATGGAGACAAAAGGGTCCTTCTTTATAGCTAGTAGAAGACCTTCTGAACACACCTGTGAGAAAGAATCTGAAAGAAACATTTTCTGTCACTTCTATGGAAGAAAACTTCAGTTGTATGGTATTCTGTGTTTTCTGAGAGGCTTGAAAGCAAAGAATAACACCTTGAATCTCTCTCCTAAAATTATCCTTAAAATCTTTAGTAACTGAAGACTCTTGCACCACAGGAGAACCTAATAATTCACTTTATTCTACTTGTCCTTCAACTACTTCATTTTCTGTTGGCATGGTTTGAGTTGTGAGAATAGTACCTGTGCACTACATAAACGTCTTCATGAACAGCATCTTTCTCTGAAGACTGTTCTCCGTGTTTCTGCTTCATTTGAGACACAGACTAGAAAGTGCCATGTACATAAGCACTCTTTTTTTTTCTCACTCTTATTGTGAATTTAAGGTTCTAAATATACTGGAGTGTACACTTACTGCAGTGTGTGTTATCTTTCCAGTGTTTTATCTATCTGTCTAGAATATAGATGATGAACATGTTGGAGTAAGTTGCTTTGGAGAACTGTTTTCCAAAAGGAAGGTTCATATATGGACAGATGAAGACAGCTATATGAATGATTAGAGTGACTGTTGTCTCCCTGTCCTCAGTGCATCATTGCACTGATCATAAGCTCTTATCAATTAAGATACTGGCAGAAGTCTTAAAGAGATTGCTTATCTGTTCTGTAATGCAAAAGAGCAACTGTTTGTTTCCTGGTGGACACACATCATAAGTTGATAAAATCAACTTATTCCAGTATCATTCCATATATATCTAAAAGTATAATGTTAACTGTGTGTTTCTATTTCTGTCTTACCCTCATTATTGTCCATCAGGATCCTGCTTTAAGCCTGTTTTGAGCTAAGGAAATCAGCTGTCCTGCATGAAGCTTTATTTTCAGTCTCCAGAGATGGAATTTCTTTCTGAAGCTCGTTGTTCTTGCTGACTTGCTGTTTCTTTGTCTAATATTTTAGGAAGTAAAGAGGATGCCACTTTGATCTGTGACTTATGTCAATCTCTAACTTAGGAACAGTGTGTGACTTTTATAGAAATGTATCTTGGGATAATTGTTCTGGCATAGCTCAGTGAAAAGCAGATGCAGTTGATCTGAGGCTATTTTCAACTGATGTAAATAAATTTAATTTTTGAAGACACTAGATGCAGTAGACTGGTGCAGGAAGAACTGTGATTGATGGTAAGTTACTTCTGTATGGTTTCTGTTTTAAGCAAACCCACGATTGAGTGAAACTGGTTTTTGTTGTTAACTTATATTCAGGTCTTGGAGTTTCATCTTGTCAGTTGTTTTTTCATCTACTCATTCTTAAAAGGCTGCTAGTAGATTACAAATTATTTAAATTTTAAAAGCAGAACAGACTCTCCTGAGGCACTGGTAACGTGCACCATCAACTCCAATTTGGTAAGGTTGTTTCCACTGTCAGGAATTGTAGAGACGTCTTTGACACCAATAGAGATAAGGCAACAAAAACCCTGTAAGGAAACTATCTGAATTAAGAAACTTACCTTAATTTTTTATGTGGGGCAGTTTTGCTTTGATGGACTAATGCACATCACTGGTTTTTTTTCATACAGAGAGTGGTGATTACACAGATTACAGTGATGATGATTACCTGGAAACTAGGAGGAGAAGATCAAGACGGAATCAGAAGAGACAAGTTAATTATAAGGAAGATTCAGAAAGTGATGGCTCACAGAAAAGTGTCCGATATGGGAAGGAGTTGAGAAGAGTTCATAAACGCAGGCTTTCCACTTCAGATAGCGAAGGTAAAATAAACAGCCCAGCATTTCCAGGGGCATGTGTATGTCAGCATCAGCATGAAAGGAAAGTTATACAATTCCAAGATTACAGAGAATTGTCTTTTTAAGAGTTCCTTGATGTTTCTCAGAAACTCTTCCCTTCTGAAACAGCCCACTGGTACTTCATGATGCACTGAAGTCACTTCTCAAATTCATCGTTGCCCCTAATCCTGATTTTCAGGTCTGAATTTACTGCGCCTGACACAGAGTGTTGGGATTCCAAAGTTGATACTAATGCAGCTGTTTCACCACTTTTCTGTTAAGAGGTCACAAAGCTGCATCCCACCAGCCTCTAAAGATTCTCTTATGTAAGAGAAAGGGCATTGCCTCTGGTGCCCTGACTGTGTTTGTGCTGGTGGTTCAGACTTGTTCCATCTCCTGTTTAAGAAGTTGTGCCAAGTGCAGAGGAAGCCTCTCTCAGTAATGTCAGGCATACCATGAGTGATTGGTGTGCTTTGTGATTTATAATTAAATAGCTTTTACAAAATCAGCCACTTAGGCTGTTTTGGATTGTGGATGCCTGGATTATCAGACTTTAGGTCTGGCTTTCCAAATGCTGAGTGGTGCAGGTTGCAATGGATACCAGGTTTCCTCAGAAAATTAGCTGTCCTTGACAGCCTGAGTGCCTCAGTTTTGGAAGGACTCTTCTGAGATTACAGAGTGGTAGAGTATCCTCTAGGTGAAGGGAAACAAGTATGTGATGCAAGTCTGTAGTGTCTCAAAAACATGATCTTCGAAACAGCCTGTTCTCAGGCTCTGTGGTAGCTTTTTTTTGCCAGCACTTTAAACTTTGCTTTAAGCGTTCCCTGATTGTCATTGTCTTTTCTTCATTAAGTCCCATTTCCTCGGGTATTTTAAGTATTGGCTTTCCATGTATTAAAATCAGCACCATTTAGCACCTTTCCAGCACTCTCATGCAGTTCCCACAGTATATCGTAAAACACGTAACAGTGTTACTGGAATTGTAATTACTTTAAAAATAGAGTAACAGTGACAGTCTCAATCAACTTGAACCTACATTAAATAATACCCTTTAAAATGAAAATTCCCATGATCTTTAATGGGAGTCACAAAGAGACAACAAATTATGTTTGCTGTTTGATTTTTCAGTTTCCATCTTTTCTCACCACAACCATCAAAGATCAGTGTAAAGGCTGTCAGTGTGTTGGCAACATTCCAGTTTGCCAAAACACCAAGCCTCCCATTAAAGAGTGGCAAACTTCAGGTGACAGGCCGCTTTCTTTTAACTTTAGAGGAAGTTGTATATGATTTAGGGGTGGCAGGGGTATAGTACAGCTTTTTGTGTGTGTAGATTCATGAATTTTATGATAGAGCAGCCATTATTTGGGTTCTGAGTTTCTGTCAGGGTACAAATAAAGCACATACTATGAGACCAGGAATGCAGTTCTGCGTTATTCCCAGCATGGAGTTACTAGTTCTAGGGGAGAACACAGCGGCTTCCAAAGCCTCTGGTATGCCTTAGATTGGAAACAGAATATCCATAAATTCTTAATACTTGCTACATTAGTAGTTAATTTTAAAAGTGAAAAGAATGCAAGCCTTTTGGCTTGGTTGGGGAACCTGGGGAAAGGAGACAGAAATGTATGTGCTTAGAAAGCGGTCTTGTTAATGAGTGTGAAAGATGAAAAATAAATGTTGCACTGAGATTTGCTAATGGCTCTAAGTCTGCTGCTTCTTCCAGAGAGCTACACATCTAAGAACTCTGAAGATGATGAGTCCACAAAGGAGTCAAAGCGATTGATTCGAAAACGTCGGCGAAGTACAGACGACTATTCCGAGGAAGAAGGAGAGGATGAGGAGGAGGAAGGGAAGCCTGTCCGCAAACGCCTGAATCGAATTGAGACCGATGAGGAAGACGCGTGCGAAAACACAAACGACGATGCAGAAACCCCCGCTCCTGCAGATAAGCTGCCAGCAGCACAAGCACCCCCGGACAACCCCAAGAAGCACTGCTACCGGATAGAGAGTGATGACGAAGATGACTTTGATAACGTAGGGAAAGTAGAGAGCCCTTTGGACTACAGCCTGGTGGACTTGCCTTCCACCAACGGACAGAGCCCAGGGAAAACCATTGAGAACTTGATTGGCAAGCCAAGCGAGAAGACCCAGGCCCCCAAGGACAGCACAGCCACCGCCAGCCTGGCGCCAAATGGGACAGGGAGTGGGCAGGAAGCGGTAGGGCCAGAGGAAGATGAAGATGAACTTTTGAGAGTGACTGACCTTGTTGATTACGTCTGTAACAGTGAACAGTTATAAGACTTCCATTTTTGTGCTAATTTATTCCACGGTAGCTCATACCAGCGGGCCAGTTATTAAAAGTTGTTTTATTTTTCCTAGAAAATTCTCCACTACAGTATCACTTTCTAGAAGCAAGAATTTCACCAGTCCTGCAGTCTTTCTGTGAAGTGACCAGTTTTGAACTTTGAAGATGAATTGCTGTAAATTCCCTCTCTTACCCCCCCCTTCTCCTTCCAAGTCCATGGTCCTGGGTAATTTCACTCACAAAAACCTTATAACAACAAGAGATTTGTATATTTTTGACTTTATATTTCCTGAGTGCATACAAATTTGTGGAAATGGGTGGCCTAAGAAAGCATTCCAAATCAGTCAGGGCCCAAACCGGAACTGGGGTGGGTTTGGCTCAAGGGGTGGGGGGACGGGAGGGGGGTGGTGCAGAAGCACTTGTGCTTTAGCTTTTTCATATGAGATATATATTATATTTAAATGTTCACAACTTAGATTACAACTTAACAGACAGTTAAAAGCAAAATTAATGTCTGTACTGTCGCATTTTGTGAGTTGTAGGTTAACATACCATAGCTCATTTTAGTAATCACCTTCATGGAAGCAGTTTGATTTTAATACTGGAGGCAAACAGAATTATTAGAGGCCAAGAAGGTACCATAAACAAGAACTCTGCTATTCATTATGACTTGCAGACTTTCCTAATAAACATCCTTTAAAATGTTTGTACAGTGAAGTGTACTGTAATGAAGTTTTTGACAGTTTAAACACTCTAGCCATGAATTTCTAAAGTGATCTCATGCACAGTTCATCAGATGGCCTTCAATGCACAGTGTCTAGTGGGAGGATGTATTGATGTCAAGTAAGTCTGTAAGCACTGCAGACTTTTACAGACAAAAGAACCCTGCGGTTGCTGCCTGGCCACGTGAGTTTCATAACCAGTTGGAGTATTCTGAACAAAATGTGTTTGTACAAACAGCATTGACCACAGAATGACAGTGCATAAGAGGATGGAGGAATTTTCAAATTGGGCGTGACTGGTCCATTCATGCCCTTAATATCTACTTCAAATTGAAGTAAACAAATTGGACAGTTTTCCTTTTGGAGGTTTCTTGTTTGGGGTTTGTGTGGTTTTGTTTTGGTTTTACTTATCTGCCTGGATGTATTAGCAGGTTTTGAATGTAGTCGGCCTTTGGCCAGTAGAATTTTCTTAAAATACATTTTAATAACTGTCATGTGACCAACTGATTTCAAGAAGGCAGAGTTTCTGAGAGAAAACGCTTGACTCCAAGACATCTCATCAACTTTTCAGCAGGCATGAAGTGATATGTGCTTTTATTCAAGGGGGAAAAAAAGACAATGGAAGAAAAAAAAAAACCCCACCAAGTCAACATGGGGCACATCAAGAGCATTCAGTTTTCTCTTTACTCTGATTAAGATGCAGGCTGTAGCATTTGTGCGTGTTATAGGACGCAGCTCAAACAGATCTGCCAAACAATGAAATCCAAAAGGGTCACATCTCTTAATCCTTTTGCTCTGAGATTTGGATTTTTGACTGGTGTTTATGTCCATTGCCGGCAATGGATGCACCAAAACTGCTGCTGCCACTGAGGAGTGAGTTCTCCTTTTCTGCCCCACCTGATTCCCTTCCATTATGTTGTATTTACTAGTCAGTCATTAAGCACTTCTGTTTTCTTGTAATAAAACTAACATTAGGCCTTTACTAAATACCTCTCTAGAAAACCTAGATCCAAAATTTACCTACCTTCTGGCCTTTAAAATTGTGGTTGTTTCCCCACCTCTTTCTCCCTAAGGTCTGTCAGAACCACTCCGTGACTCTTGGGTTCTAGCAGTGCACATATCATGCTATAAAACTAGGATCAGAAAGATGCAAAAAGATGGAACTGCTCATTATCTGCTGTGCTAAGCAGGCTTGTGATTAAAAAGAAAGAGAAATCTCTCTCTACGTGACAATTTAATTTCATCAAAGATTAAATGTTTTCCTAACTTACTGATGTTAACAATTAACAGTTAAATGATTAAAATGGGGTAGTGAAGAGGCACAGAAGCTTAGAATGAGTTCTTAAAAGCATATGTAGCATTTTAAGCTACTCTAGTGCTTTTCTTTGCCTAGGTGATGCATAAATGTAGTGCTTCTAAATTCTAATATATTTGTGTGTTAGAAGAAGTAAGAACATAAGGCTTCCACTTGTCCATGATAGTAGCTGCTGAGCATTTTTAATACCTGCAGTGCAGACTGATTCGCATCCATCAACTCTGTGGAATCTGTAGTTCTTCATTTGTTTTGGCAGTGCCATATTTTCCTTTGCTGCCTGATGGACCCTTTTGGTATCTGATCAAACATTCTTGCTTGTAGAGTCAACTCCAAATGCTAAGTGGGGAGGTACTTGTGTATGTAAGAAAATACGAAAGAGTTACAATTCTGGATATACCAATCATGAGAAAAATTGAATACTGAGTTAGAGCAATGTAAAAGCAAGAAAGACCAGGAAGTGAAATAGGAGCATTGAAGCTTGCATCAGAAATGTCAAGTTTTAAAAATGGCCAGTTGTTACCAAATTGTACTTTCTATAGGTCTCTTCTTAAAAGCAACTTTTCTAAGAAGTCACCCTTGGTACCTGAGATGGCTTCATCCCACAGGATCTTAGAGTTCCTCCTTACATCAGTGGGAATGTTGTGCAAGGAAAAACAGCAAAAAATGCTCTGGAAAGTGTTACCATTTTAAAACTTGGTATTTTTGTCATTTTTAAGGCTTCCTGCTTTGTGGAAAATGTATCATCTCCTATTTGGGAAGATGGCATTTTCTGACAAGAGGCCAGCTGTCATGCAGGGTTCATGCTGTTACAGTATGTATATGTGATTCCAGAGTGAAAATGTCTTCCTGGTGTCCTTACAGTCTTGTGCCCTTCTGTGCTCAGTGCGAAATCAGAAGTTAGTTGTCTTTGAATAGTGATCTTCAGGTGTAGGTTTGGGCTTAAAGCTCAAACCATGTGGGAAGCAGGAAACAGGCCAGGGATTGTTTTTAATGAGAGCAAGCAGCTACTGGCTAAACATGCCGAGCATTTATTCAACAAACTCTTGTTTATTCCACACAGATTGTCACTAATGGTTTTGTCCTTTTTTTCCGGCAAGCTCTTTTGTATGTAACTGATTGGGAGGTGTGCTGATTTCTATGCGTCGTCTTAAGTAGCACTGCTGGGAAGAAGAACATATAGATTAAGTGGAGGAGTGGATTTTTTTGTGCCACCAAGATAAATGCCGGCTGTTTGCTTCCCTCTGTGGGGCTTCTGTGACTCAGTGACAAAAAGCACACAAGCAGGGCCACTGCAGTAATGGATGGGGTGTGTTAATCTAAGCAGAAGGGGGATAGAATTAACAACAGGGTTGGTTTCGCCACGGTTGCTGTCTTCTGGTTGTTGAGTCTGATAAACCCGAGCATATTCTTGATATAAGATGGAAAGTGACATCATATTTGACAAGCCTTAGTTAGCAAGGTCAGTGCTGAACAATCAACTCTTTGATACTTTCATTTTGTACATGCTGAATTACATTATAAAACCACTGCATCTTCCTGATTATTTTTTTGAATGAAAAGATTGTTCTGGTCTAGCAGCACTTAAGAGAAACAAGAGATGCTTTTTTCTAAAAAGCTCATTTTTTAAGTGTCACCTTCAAGGTTTTGTTGTATGAAGTGTCTCGGTTACTCTCCAAATTACAAGAGCTAATGACTTAGTTGGACTTGTTTTCTGTTCACTTCTGTTTTCTAATTGTTGTGTCTGAACTCTGGGTGAGAGACCTTACCTTGAGAAGCTCAAGGGGCAAAAGATGTATGTTCACAAAAGAAAAATTGTATGGTAGTGGTACACTTGTTGTTTTCACACCTATTATTTGAACTACACTGGTATCCAGATGCTGTGACTGTGTAATAATTTTAATCCTTTGTTGTTAGGGGGTCCATTTTATACCTCTGTTTTTAGGTGCTTATAATAACATGGTTTTCAGTTTTTTGCGGTAGGAAGCTCTAGTCTAAACCTTCAAATAATGATTTCAAATCACATATTTTTACAAACTTCTTTTATGAAAAGTAAACAAGGAGTTTTTACAGCACCTGCTTTTTTAAATTCACTTTGTACAAGTGATTTAAATAAATCATGGCAGTAATACTCGCCCCCAGAACTGGTCTGACAAAGAGATTTGTATCACCTAATTCAAAACTTTATATAGGCCTTGAAAATTGGGTTTGATACATGTGCAGTGACTACTGTTCACAGACTTGTAATGTGGTTCTGATGTGCAGTGTGTACCTTAGGTATGTATTTGCATTTGATGTATGCTTTTGATTTGGTGGGTAGATAAAATCCTTAAATATATAAAAATATATGTAGAAGATCAAGTATCTTCAAATGAAACAGTAACTTTGGGGAAAAAAATTGGATTTAATATGGTATGGGAACCTCTACAAATAAGGCAAGTCTTTAAGTGTTTAAAACTTCCATAGCAGCATTTAGGATATTGTGTATAGTAAGGATTTACAGGATAGAGATCACATTTACTGGTAGTCTCTTCTGCCTCCCCTTCCCTAACAGCATAGGGACTGTATCTCACTTAAAATGTTGGAAGGCAGAAAGTAAAAAAATCCACCAGTAATTATCCTTTTGGGGTTTTTGTTATTGTTTTGGTTTGGTTGGGGGTTTTTTGCTGGTATATCCTGATATAAGAAAAATTCTATCACTAATTTTTGTGATTTTACCCAGTCTGAGACCTAATGGAGAGCTCTAGCTTCAGAAATATTTATCAGTTGGAAATTATTTCTGGAGACCTAGCAGTTGGGGTGTTGAGGATTACTAGTCACTTTGGAAAGTCACATCACTTACCAAGTTCTTTTAGGTTAGAGGTAACTAACTGAGGTAGTTCCAAACAACAAAAACATGGGAATGATTGTCCCAACACTTCAGAATAATTTAACTTACTTTGTATATTGCAGAAGATGTATATTGCTTAGTATAATTCTTAGTAAATAAAAGATTGTGGAGAGCTTCTGGGGAAAGAATAAAACACTCTAAAGTAGATGAGTGTTTATAGTTGGATCTGTGGTGTACAGCATTCCGATTCAGCTGCAATTGAAAACAAGTCTTACAACTTGGATTTTTGACTATCATCTTGTAAATGCTGGCCCCCCACACGTGAGCTGAGAAGCAGGAGAGGGGACAGCATTGCAGTTAGAGGGGCACACGTGCCTGCCAGTAAATCTGCTGTTGCTCCATACAACCCCAAAGGTTGCTGAGGAGAGCTGAGCGACGGTGTGGCTCCGTTTGTTCGGCTGGTTTACTTTGTGCACTTTGTAGCACTTTGTGTATAGTCAGTCTCACTGGTTCCCCAGGTGCAGACAGAGTCACTTGCTCCTGCTGTTTGGATGCTTCTTCCAATAACGGGGAGATGGGGAATGGATGAAGTGGAATGGAATAGTGTGTATGCAAACTCATGCCATTTGCAAGGCAGGTCTTCGACAGGCCTAGAAACTACTTGTGACTTGCTCTTTACAGGCTGGATTTCCAAAGGAAGGTCTCCATTTAGGAGAATCATCCCAATACCCTCCTTTTCTCATCCTGATTTTCAAAGTAACTGGAAAATGTACTTGATGTCTCCTTCCTTGAGGGAATAAATAATGTTCCTCCATCAGTGCAATGTGGGTGTAGAAAAAATTAGGATCAGTCCGTAGAATATTATGACAATGTTTGTCTCCAGAGATGACAGTCAAAGTCCACACAGTTTGCTTTCTTGTTTGTTCCTCTTACTGTGTCCCACACAACTGAACTTGGATCAATCTATCAGAACTTAAGTGGTTCTACAGGGATAAAGTCCTTCTGCAAAAACATATGATAGACATAGTAACCAGTGCACTGTTTGTTAGTTAGAACAGATAAAAGTCCTTAATAGATAACTAATCTGCCACTCAAGGTAGTGGTAGGAAAGGAAGTCAGATCGTAAAGCTGTAAGCCTTGTTTAGTTTTCCATTTTGTACTCGTTATATGGACTCTAAAATCTTGTACAGTACCTTATTTCTATCCTGTATTCACTCAAAGGATGCTCCTCCCCCTAACTGGCATTAAACTGCTGTGTTGCCAATGCAGTTGCTGGTTGCTCCCTGTGTTTCACAGTGCTCCTGCTGCAGCCAGGGGACGGATGGGACTGATCCAAATGCATAACGTTACCATTCCTGGGTGCAGGGCAGTTCTCACACAGGCACACGTCCTGTCCATGAGACAAACGTTGGGGATTCTCAGTGTCCCATGTGGATGCATACCCTCCAGTATTCTTTTGACAACTGGATCAAATCTGCCAGATAGGTCTCTTAAAATTTAAGATATGCTTACATGAAATACAGTTTCGTCTTGCTCCCGTGTGCTGTTTGTGTGTTTGCAAAAACACCCTGAGTTCCTCAAAAATGGTCTCCACAGCTGGCCTCATCTTTTGTTTTCTTTCTCTAAAGAATTAACACAGTGAAGTTCCACAAGCGGAGCTCTTTATGTAGCGTTTAATCCTTGCATTTTTTGAGTCCTGAACCTTGTTTTTTTCAGTCTTTCTTCAATCATGACTTGCTACAATATCAAAGGGAAAGGACCCAGGGGACACACACTGTGTGTGTGGGAAGAGGGGGAGATACCTTGAAAAAACTGGAAGTGTTATTCTTGTTGCACATAAATTGGGTGGTGCTTTCACTGTCTTTTCCCTCCCACTGGTAATATCATGTGCATGTAAAACATGCTGCGTTAAAACTTTTTAAAATGGAAATCATGGTGGCATAGTGCTCAAAGGGTTAACTGCAGTTTATTAACAGCTAATGTTTTTAGATTTGCAGTACACAGCTGTTTAAATACTGTATTCCTTGTAAATGGAGTAAGAAAAAATGTTAAGGCTGGTGCCAATATTTTTGTTAATGAATTGTTCAGCGTTGTCTCTCACTACAGTCTGGTCAGAACTCTTTGTGTATAAGCTGGGCCTGAAGCCATTTTATAGCTTGTAGGCCTAATTGTGTAACTTTTCTTTCATAATGGTTTTGTTATAATATCTACTGTCATTTCTTTCATATAAATATGACATGTAAATTGTCATAATAAAAAAAATTGAAATAACTTGATGTACAAAGTATGATGTGTATTGGAGATACAAGCGCTTTTTAATGGGCATTACACATGCACATACCTTTTTTTAGTTTTAGAGCAAGCACTGAGTAATGGCTGCTGTGTATTGTTCCAGCCTGTGATGGTGCCACTGCCTGCCATGGGAATGGGCAACTCCTGGTTTATGTTGGTTTTGTTATGGCAGCTCAGCTGACAGAACCTTCCTTTCTTTGAGCAGCTCTGGCTGATAGTGGGGAAGACCTGATGGATTTGTTTTTGCAGTCACAATGGCTTTCTCTGTGTGTTCCATCTTTTATATACTTTTTATATCTCATCTTGTAGTGATGTTGCAGTCACTTGACAAAAACCAGTGTGCCTGCAGCCAGCAATGTACCCAGGAAGGCTGTGCCAGCAGACAGCCATGAGGTGTCCATGTGGTGCTCCTGACACAGGAGCCAGGTTCATTTATGTAGGCTGAGGTGTGTAAAACCTGAAAAAAATGGAGGAAAAAAATGGAAGTGTGCAGAGGCACACTGAAGAAGCAGATATTCTGACACATGGCAATGGACATGGATGATATTTCAGGACTTTAACAGGAGAAAGTCAAGGAGAAAGAAACAAATCAAAGAAGGGAGTGGCTTTTCTGTGTGAATTGCTGAAGCCTGTCAATCTTTATTTTGAATGTGTCTGTGGCTGCAGTCAAGCTGCTGCATGTTTCTGTAGTAATGAGAAATTGCTGTGAAATCCATCCTCTTGCTCCAAATCCACCGCCAAAACTTTACACTTCCATTTTTAACAGATTCTGGGTATCTAAGTCTGAACTGGCCACCTTATGGCAGGCAGCGCTGTGGAGAGAAACAAGCTCCCCTGGATGGTGACTCCTGCCTTCTGTACTAAGGTGACGACCCTGTGAAGGTACCTGCTGCTCTCCATTGCCTCTGAACATGGCCCTGGTTGACTAAATCACTGTTGGTCATCCAGTGTTCAGATGTCATTGTGAGGCTGGATCCAAATTCGCTTCTTAAAGCTCTTAGAGCTGAAGAAAAGTTTTCAGGTAATGCCATTCTGTTCCATTCTAACTTAGAGTGAATGCCTTCCCCCTCTAAGCTTCTCTTAGGTGCAGCACTCAGTATTCTGGTGTGAAGTGTCTGGATTGTGTAAATAAGGAACATGTGGATTTCTCCTCCTTCTTTAATGCCTCATCCTAAAAACCAACTTCCTGCCTGGGCTTAAATGATCCCTTTTCCCATTTTCTTTTGGAAGAGGGGTATGCTGCAGAAGAAAGACTCGTATTTGCATGCAGGAAGAGAAATGAACTCTGTACAACTCCACTGCAGCGGCTTCAACCAGCAGTAATTCAAACCCAATCACTCAGAAATCTTAATTTATAACGACCTAAAGTTGTGTGATTTGGAGTTAACTACAAAGGTGGTGAGAACTCTCTGTGACTGATATTACAGCCACATTAGGTAAGAGAGTATGAACATGAACAGGAGCATTGCTTTATAACCACTAAGTGTAGTGAATGGTATTTCCATGTATTTGGATCTCTTCCCACCAGCTGCCATAGTCTGATTTGTGTTCTTGGATGAACTGCAAATTTTTGTTTCCAGTTGACCACTTGTCTTGGTGTCGCAAACTTGAAGATGATTGAGAAATTCCCCTTTCCTCTTCTTCTGTTGCCTCTGTTGGTTTTTTTCCAAGCTATTCCAGCAGTGTTTAAATATCACTTCACTGTGGAATTTGCTTTCATTTCAGTCTAGGTGATTATTTGTATGAGTAACAATTATTTGCACTATTATTTGCGTAATTAAAATTCAAAATGGGCAGGCATGGTTGACCAGCTTTCCAAAGCATTGTCAATACCTCAGACTAAGAGAACTTTTGTTCTGTTCTTTGCTATCCAAGACCGTAGCTAGGAAAATCCAGAAAAAGGAAGGTTGGAGACCTAATCTTGTTAATAATTGGTTCATGTTTGTGAGAACCTGCGTTTGCACGTAGGTAGCTAAATGACTTCTAAAACGTAAATTTAAACTGATAAAAGGGAAGGTTAACATCCATGACAAGCTAACAGCTTTGGTACGTTGCTATGGGAGGAGCATTTGCCATCCTGACAAGTCAGGGAGAAGGGATGTGATGCTGTCTCACTGATGGTGTTAAGAGAGGCATCCCCTGACAGAGATATACTTCACTGATGCATCAGTAATCCCTGTTTCTCACTGCAGTAGGAAGAGAAATGGTGCAAATCCAGGGGAAGAAGCAGGGCCAGTGCTCGTGAGGGGGTGGCAGCCTTCCCACCCCTGAAATGTGCGGTCCTGAGACATCCCCTGTTCGCCAGGTACTGCAGTAGTGTTGGGCTCCTGACCCCAACTTCGTCACTGCTGCGGGAAATCAACTGGATAGCCTTTAAGCAATTCAGGTACTTGGGATTTTCTTTTTCTTCTCTGTGTGTTTTTATGAGACGCTGGGTGCTGGTCACCCACCAGAAATTCCCCTTCCAGCATCCAATAATGGTAATTGAGAAAACTGCTGTATTTATTTATTATTATTTATTATCTTTCCCTCTGTCACCTGTCCAACGAGACTTACAGGCTAAAATAGATATAGCAGAGATCAAGAAGCATCTAATCTCACTCTGCCCTCCGTCAATTTGAAGCCTTTCCCCTTGATCTATCCCTTCATGTCCTTGTCCAAAGTCCCCCTCCAGCTCTCTTGTATCCCCCTTTAGGTACTGGAAGGGGCTGTACTGTCTCCCTGGAGTTTTCTCTTCGGAGAACAGCTCTCAGCCTGTCCCCACAGCAGAGGTGCTCCAGCCCTCAGCGATCACCTCAGCGCTCCCCTTTGCTCCTCTTTTCCAGACAGACTTAACTCAGACCCCGCCCGCAGCCTGCACTCGCTGCACCCGGAGCCGCGGCCGCGGCCAGCCCGGCGGAACGGGAGCGCGGCGGTGCCATCGCATCCCGGGGCGGTGCCATCGCATCCCGCGGCGGTGACATCGCATCCCGGGGCGGTGCCATCGCATCCCGGGACGGTGCCATCGCATCCCGGGGCGGTGCCATCGCATCCCGGGGCGGTGCCATCGCATCCCGCGGCGGTGACATCGCATCCCGGGGCGGTGACATCGCATCCCGGGGCGGTGCCATCGCATCGCGGGGCGGTGCCATCCGCTGTGTCCCCGGCGGAATCGCATCACAGAGCGGCGCGTTCCGCTTCCGGCGGCCGCGATGGTGGAGCAGGGAGGCGGCGGCGGCGCCATGAGCTTCCTCAAGCGCTTCCCGCCGCCGGCCGAAGGCGTCCGCCACCAGCAGCCGGACACGGAGGCGCTGCTGGCGGGGCGCAGCCTGGGCACCGGCACCCTCTACATCGCCGAGAGGTGCGGGGGACACGCGGGGCTGGGACCCCTCGGGGCTGTCCGGGACGGCCCTGAGGGGCCCGGAGTGGGGGTTCGGGTGGAGGGGCCGTGTTGTGGGGGAAGCCCTCAGGGTCTGCCGGGCTCTGCGGGGCGTCCCGCTGCTCCTGCTCGTTTTAAACCAAGCAAGAGGGAGCAGCACGGCCGGGGTTGGGGCATTCAGGGCCGGGCTGGATGGGACTTGGAGCAACCTGGTCCAGTAGGAGGTGTTCCTGCCCGCGGCACGGGCTTGGAACGAGATAGCTGTAAGGTTCCTTCCCACCCAAACCCTTGTAAAGCGCGGCACGGTGGAGAAATGTGCACTTGCAGCCGAGAAAGCCAGTTGTATCCTGGGCCGCAGCAAAAGCAGCGTGGCCAGCTGGGCTAGAGAGGAAATTCTGCCCCGCTGCTTTCGTGAGACTCCACATGGAGTATCCAGCTCTGGAATCCCCAAGATAAGAAGGACCTGGAAATCTTGGAGCAAGTGTAGCAGATGCCACAAAGTTGGTAAGGGGACTGGAGCACCTCTTCTACGAAGACAGGCTGAGAAGGTTGGATTGTTCAGCCTAGAGAAGAGAAAGTTGTGTGGAGACCTCATGGAGGGAGGCCACAGAGGGGCCCTTTGACAGGAACTGTAGTGATAGGACAAGGAGGAATGACTTCAAACTGAAAAAGAGCACTGGATTGGTTGTTAGGAGAAAATACTGTGAGCAGGGTGAGACCCTGGCACAGGTTGCCCAGAGAAGCAGTGGATGTTCCATCCCTGGAAGTGTTCGAGGCAAGGTTGGATGTGGCTCTGAGCATCCTGGTGTAGTGGAAGGTGTCCCTGCCCAAGGTGATGGATTGGAACTAGATGATCTTTCANTCTACGAAGACAGGCTGAGAAGGTTGGATTGTTCAGCCTAGAGAAGAGAAAGTTGTGTGGAGACCTCATGGAGGGAGGCCACAGAGGGGCCCTTTGACAGGAACTGTAGTGATAGGACAAGGAGGAATGACTTCAAACTGAAAAAGAGCACTGGATTGGTTGTTAGGAGAAAATACTGTGAGCAGGGTGAGACCCTGGCACAGGTTGCCCAGAGAAGCAGTGGATGTTCCATCCCTGGAAGTGTTCGAGGCAAGGTTGGATGTGGCTCTGAGCATCCTGGTGTAGTGGAAGGTGTCCCTGCCCAAGGTGATGGATTGGAACTAGATGATCTTTCAGATCTTTTCCAGCCCAAACCATTCTATAATTAAAACCACGGCAACTCTCCTCTTTTGTCAGGGGAGTAGATGGGGCTGTTGGGTTTCTGCTGGTTAATAGGTACTCTGGTTCTGTGAAGTCTTTCATGTTGCATTAATCATGTGGAGACTGTTCTTACTAGGCAGAAATCAGTCTGGTTGTTCTGGAAGATGTTATCTGAGCTCTTTGTGGTCTCCTTTCAATTCTCCCGGCATTGTATAGCTCAGGGAGACAGTTTGATGATTAAAACAACATAATTTTCTTTAACCATGGAAAAGTACTCATATTCTGCAATTGAAGAGCTTTGTTGGAACAAAAACATAATTTAAAATGTGCACTTTTAAAAACCGCAGACTAGGAAACTTTTATGAAATGGCCAATATTGTTGGAGGAGCTTTTGCCCCACCTGAGCTTGTTAGTGATGTGTTGGAGAGGAATCTCTCTGGAATTTTGTTCAGTGTTTTATTTAGTTTGGTTACAGCTACCAGGACTTCTGTTCGTGGGGTGTCTGCTCTGAGGATATGTAATACTAAGTTTTCTTGTAAGTTGCTTTCAGTAGACTTTTGTGTGAGGCACCTGCAGGTGTGCCAGCTTCCTCTCCACATGTTTCAAGTCTACCACAGAGCTTTCACCAGAGTCACTTGTTGGGATGAACAGAAAACACCAGTGTTTGCAGGAGTGCCATGGGAGAAGGGGGCATCCAGGAGCAGAGTGTGGCTCTTGATCCATGTACTGACTCTCCACCAGCAGCTGTAAACATTGAGGACTGGATAGTTGAGGCTAGGAAATAAATTCCCTGCTCCCACTGCACTAGCTCTTGCTCTCAGCCAGATTTTCCAAGGCCAGGAGTCTTCTGTGAACTTTCCATTGGTTTTGTCCCACCACAAAAGCTTGTGAATGCTGAGTTTTGTACGTGGTGGAGGTCTTGCTTTCTGGTGCTGAGTATTTCAGTTCACTGTGTGACATCATTGATTGCAGGCACCCAATGTAGTTTGAGTTTGATTTCTCAGTGTCTAGAAAGATGTTGATTGTTCTGATATGAAGGAGGCAGCATCCTGGTGGTGACAACCTGTGCTGTCTCTTGCTGTGGTTAGGGATGACAGTGACAGTGGGGAAAGCAGAGGCTATAGCACTTCAGTTGTGACTGGAGGAATACCCATAACCTGGTTCTGCTGATCACACAACTGGCTGGTTTTCTGCCTACAGGCTATACCCACATCAGATCTATAATCGTCTAGGAATTATGACACTGACTTGCCTTTCAGTGTCCTCTTTGTCTTGGAAAACCACATTTAATAGCTTGAGTTACAAATCACACTCTGGAACCTCTGTAGTTGTCTTTGGGATGATAGATATCTGCAGGGAGCAGAAAACAGAGAGGCAGGGAGGAAAATCCAGCATTCAGTGCAAATGTGATAAAGTTGTGATGCATTTAGGGTTCTTAGCTTCACGTTCTTTAGGCAAAGGTGTCTTTTACCTTAGCCATAATGCTATTGCAAAGTCCTGCTCAGGCAGATCCAGGACCGTGTATGCCTGCAGAGTGGGCTAAGTGCCTTGTCCACAATTACTCATATTTTGGAGTTGGTTTGCTTTTCTGCAGGCTTGAATCAGATACTGTGAATTCCTCCGTTAGTTTCTAACTTGTCTCTTCTTTTTTTCCTCCCTCGTTAGTCGCCTGTCATGGCTGGAAAACTCTGGAGTTGGCTTCTCCTTGGATTACCCCACCATAAGTTTGCATGCTGTCTCCAGGGACCTGAGCGCCTACCCATGGGAGCACTTGTACGTCATGGTGAACGCCAAGTTCGAAGGTAACGAGTGTTGCTTGCTGCTCCCCCACAGTCCTGAGTGACAGGATTTCCTCCTCAGTAGGAGGAAGTGTTGATTTTGAGTAATTGCTTGTATTTTCTCTTTTATTTTCATGAAGGATAGTTACTGTAGAAGCACAGCTTAGCATTTGTTTAGAGTCACTTCTTTGCAGTTCTGGTCTCAGCTTGTAGCTGTATACACTGAAGCTGCTGAGAATCAGTTCTCTGCCCTTTTACAGTGTTTTAAACAATTTAGTTCCTCTGCCAGTCTCCCTGTGATTCCATCTTGAGTATGTTTTTTTTCTTTATTGAATTTATGTTAATGTGGCTGCCCTCTCCAGGCTTGATGAATTCCTGCTGTTTCACAGCCAGGGAACTTTTCATTCATTTTCTCCCACAGCTTGGTTAAATACAAACAAGAAAAGATAATAGGTCATGTTACCAGGCTTTAATGAATCTTTGTAGATGGCCCACAAAACCCACCTTTTTGACCATTCTTGCTTTGATGTAGAGAAAGCAAGCTTTCTGTTTCATTATTTGTATGAAGATTGTATGCGTGTATATATATATATATATATAATTTTCTTCTGGCAGACCTGTTAATATTTTAAGTGTGTTAAAAACTGCCATCACAACTGGAGATTAAATGAGTGTTAGGTCTTGACCAGGTCTCCTTTTCCCCTTCATGCCTACTGGTCATTACAGCTAAAGGTTAAAATCTCACATTTAATTTTTTTTTTAATGTATCCAGAAAGTAATGACAAGACTCTAAGGAGGTGGAGATGCTTTTAAGCTATTAGTGCATTATTTCCTTCTCATATGTTACTAATGTTCTCTGACAGTCTATCTCTACAAGCAATAAGAGGACATTTGCATATGCCTCTTGGTTCTTCTTCCTCATTTTCCTTTAACTGTGGTTATTTTTAAGTAAAAAAAGCCTCATCTGAAGAAAGATACTATTTGTAGCTTTTAATTAATTCTGATTATGGCATTTGAAAATATGGATATCCTGTGAAAGCCTTTATCTAGAAATCCTTAATAGACTGATTTTTTTATGGGTATTTTTTAGTGGGTATATTTTTTAGTATGTTAACTCTGCCTACAGTAAATCTTCCACAGCAGGTAGGTTTTACTTTTCAAAGTCTAGCCCTGGCCTGCAGTATTAACTGCTGAATAGTGTTAAACCTTTCCCCTTAGTTGGCTTCAGGAGTCTTCATTCACAGTTGTGCAGGGTACATCGTGTTCTTCCTCTGAAAGTTTTGCGTGTGCTCTCTGTGTGTTTGTGCCTTGTCCATTTTAGAAAAAGGCACTCAGAGGTTGACTGCATTGAAGACAAAGAGCTGGACTCAACAGTAACAAGCTGTCCCTGCGGGTGTCAGTTGGAAAAGAGCTGGGTAGCTTCCTTGCACACTTCATTTTTGGGGCAGCTGGCTGGCAGCTTCTTGGCGTCTTCATATTCTTGGTGGTGCCAGTTTTGCGTGTGATAAAAACCACTCTCAGTGGAACAGCCTCTTCTCTATAAAATAATTGTGCGCTTTTGAGGCTGTCAGTGAAGTGTCCCCAGCCCCAAAGTGAGGAGCTGCAGCCATTTTTGTGGGGTTTTTATTCACAGAAAATAAAACACTACACTGATGCTTATTTATTCATGTACATGGCATACAGAAGTCAGGAAGCACTGCAGTTGTCACTGATTCTGGATGCACTTTGTATTTCTGACATCTTGCTGGCTGACTAGGAATGTTGGAAATGGAGCAGAGATCCTCTGAACATGTCAGAGTTGCCTGTGAGGGGCCACACTGGAAGCTAGCTGATTTCTTGACAATAATGCTAAGGATCCATAAAAAATCCATGTGATTTAAAAAATTATAACAGTTGTGAACTGGGGGGTTTTGAGCACTGTTGTTTTTAATAAGAATCAGACAATTTTCCTGAAATACTTGAATACATTGTGTGACCAGAACAGAAATCTTTACTCCTTAAGTTATAAACAGAGAAGTTTTCACATGTGTTGCAAGTGTTGTTGAGGTGCTATGAGAGGGCCTCATATATCCATGTGGTCTTGGAGTGTCATGGGGTTTTTTGGGAGAATAGAATGGAGGTTTTGTGCCTCTCCTAGGTTGTTTCTCATTTAATTATGTGCATATTCCTGAAAGAATAAACAAATGTGACTGGTTTTTATTTTAAAAATAAACATGTTTCTTGTTAATCTTTCAATTTCTCAAAGAGGAGACAAAAGAGGCTCCCATGACTGAAGGGGAGGAGGACGACAGCGATGATGACGTTGAACCGATCGCAGAATTCAGATTTGTACCTAGCGACAAATCAGCCTGTAAGTGTGAATGGGAGCTGTGTTTTACTTTGAAGTCCTGGTTATGTGGGGAAGACACTTGGGTGCAGAGATGTAAATACCATGATCCTTCGGTGTCCTTCTCTAGTTACTTGATTCCTTTGCGCTGGAAAGAACAAAGCAAATTGTTTTATCTGGTTTGAAAAATTGACTCTTTCAAGGAGCTGCTTCTCAAGGAAAACTCCAGTGCTTTAAAAGAGAAACCATTGAGTATAAATACACAACGTGGATAATCTCACTTATATACGTTTGCAGAGAATATGTATGGGCAATGCCTTTTAAATTACAAATTCAGTGATATTTGAGTCAGTGACAATTTCATTAGAAACGTGCTAATGCCCTGACACTACCGCTGGAAAGCTGTCATATCCTGTCTGGTGTGGAGCTTACAGTTGGATTCCAGTTTTAGGAATCTGATGGATGAGATGCTGCAAGTTTTCCTGCAGTGGGTAACCACAGACATAATTGTCCAGAGATAAACCTTTATCATCAATGAAATAATGCAGAAATGCTGTTAAGAGGCTAAAGCACCAGGCTAGCTCTCTGAAACATGATTTGTATCTTACATGGCTTCAGGCTTGTTAGATGATGTTTTCAAATATGAATTCAGTTGTGGTTCTGCTAAAGGAGTATTCTGACTCCCTCTGGTCACTCAGAGCAGGGTTTCTTGCCTGTTGCTTTGGGGAGTTGGTGGAGGTTTGTGTTCACTTGTGTTCCTGCAGTGGAAGCCATGTTCTCAGCGATGTGTGAGTGCCAGGCCCTGCACCCAGACCCCGACGATGAGGACTCAGACAACGATTATGAAGGGGATGAGTACGATGTTGAGGCCCGCGGTTGGTAACAGTTGCTTCTTTTGAAATACTTGCCAGCACTTGGATACCTGGTATCTGTCATAATTGTTTATTGGTCATCTTGCCTAAACATCCCTTCTGTCACAGGCACAGTATAGAAATTCATAAATCTGCACAAAACCTGTAGTTTAGCTGTCGCAAGTGAGAGGAATTCAGCAAAAGCATTGTTCTGGCTCTCCAAAGCCCACAGAAACAAAGAGCAGCCTTCTCTGTTCCCAGTGGCTGTGCTAGCTCAGGTTCAGTGCCTGTGCTGCTGTGCGGTCAGTTCACATTGCTGTGTGTATTCTATACCTGATGTAAGCAGCTTTTTAGTCTCAGTTAATCTGAGCACTATTTGCCCAGTTGCTCCCCTATTCCTCCTGGCTCCTAAACTTAGGCCTGCTAAACATGAACTTGTTTTTGCAGAGCTTGAACAAGGTGACATCCCGAGCTTTTACACATACGAAGAGGGATTGTCACATTTAACTGCAGAAGGCCAGGCCACGCTGGCGAGGTTAGAAGGCATGTTAGCCCAGTCTGTCAGCACCCAGTACAACATGGCTGGAGTCAGAACAGAGGACTCCATAAGGGAGTTTGAAGGTAAGACATGCTTTTGTTTTACTAAACAATATGTCTTCATCAGTGACACAGCCAGTGGGCTTGAGTGCACCCTCAGCACGTTTGCAAACACCAGGCTGAGGGGTGTGGTTGACACCACGGAAGGATGGGATGCCATCCAGGCGGTCCT
Source organism: Irena cyanogastra (assembly GCA_013397155.1). Lineage (NCBI taxonomy): Eukaryota > Metazoa > Chordata > Aves > Passeriformes > Irenidae > Irena > Irena cyanogastra. The sequence goes on from VWZV01011715.1 coordinate 139,004, forward strand.
GAACAAACCTGAGGAATGGGTCCATGGAAACCTCATGAAGTTCAACAAGGCCAAGTGCAAGGTGCTACACCTGGGTTGGGGCAACTCCCAGTATCAACACAAAGTGGGAGATGGAGGGATTAAGAGCAGCCCTGCCAAAAGGACGTGGGGGTGCTGCTGGATGAAAAGTTGCACATAACCTGGCAACGTGCACTCGCAGCCCAGAACACCAGTCATGTCCTAGGCTGTACCCAAAACAGTGTGGCCAGCAGGGTGAGGGAGGGGAATCTGCCTCTCTGCTCCACTCTGGTGAGACCCCACCTGGAGTGCTGCCTCCAGCTCTGGGGTCCTCAGCATGATAGGATATGGACTTACTGGAGTGAGTCTAGAGGCCATTAAGATGATCAGGAGTCTGGAGCACCTCTGCTGCTGGAAACAGTTGGGGTGTTCAGCCTGGAAAAGAGAAGGCTCTGAGGTTACCTTACTGAGGCCTTTCAGTACTTAAAGATGGGGACAGACTTTTTTGTAAGGCCAGTTGCTGGCCTTAGTTGGCCAGTTTCCAAGGGGAAATGGCTTCAAACCAAAGGAGGTGAGACTCCCATTGATAAAAGGAGAGATATTTTACCATGGGGGTGGCGAGACACTTGCCCAGAGAAGCTGTGGATGTCCCATCCCTGGAAGTGTTCAAGACTGGGCTGGATGGGGCTTTGAGCAACTTGGTCTAGTGGGAGGTGTCCCTGTCCATGGCTGCAAGGTCCCTTCCGACCCAGACCATTCTGTAATTCTAAGATATGAAAGTGGTGGCTCTCCAAATTGGCAAATCTTAAACCAGAACTGAGCAAGTGCGATGCTGTGGGTGATACCTCACTGCAGAAGGTGAGGGATCACCCATATGCCTGTGGCCCTATGGGCACCATGTTGCCTGCTGTGGATTGAGGGCTGCCCTGTTAAAGAGTGACCAGTGTTAAGAACACTTGATTCTTCCTGGTATGATTTCCTGGAACAGTGGTAAAGTGAAGTTGATTTAGGATTAAAAAAAATTAAATTTATTAGTCTACACCAGGGTTAGGAAGCAGCTTCTACTCTAAATGAGTTGTAGTTTTTATTTGGGTTTTGATTTTTTTGTTTTTTTTTTTTTTTTTATACCCTAAATCGTAAGTTAACAGTTAGCTTAACAGAGTTTAGGGTGAATTCTGAATTCAAACACACTGAAACAGATTTATTTAAAAAGATCTATTTTTCTGAAGAATGCTGTCTCTTAATTCTATTGATCATTCAAGTGTGTATTTAAGGAGTAAAATTTCTTTTTTGTTGGGGGAAAACCACCTGATTTCTCAGACTCTGTCTTTTCTGTGTGCTGTTCTCACTAGAGCAATATATTATCTGGGAGAAGAACAGGGAAGTAGTTTAGTAGCATTGCTTCTTTTTTATATATAAATTGCAGTGTTTTTTACATGCCCTCATGTTTTTGAAAGATGGAAAATGATCCAGCAGTTGTGGATTTCTAGAAAATAGTAACTAATTTGTTCTCATCCACAGGGGGAGGTTTTTAATCTTATTTGTTTTGTCAGTTGTTTTCAGGTTCTCTTTGTTCCGCAGTTTTGAATAAATTTATGTAAAGACAACCAAAGACAATAGGTGATAGGCTCCTGTTTCAGCAGTGTCCTTTGTTTGAAAATTTAGTCAGGTTTCTGAATTCCAAAATTCCAGAAATGAATATAAATTGAACAGCAAGTATGTCACATGTCTCAGGGTCATCTTCATCAGTTTTGTGTACTTTCCTAATCTTACTTGCTACAGTACTGCTGTTTGGTTTGCTCCAATTATAAACATCTCCAAGGCTGCTCAGTTTCAGAGTTACTTTATTTTTTGACATTGCAGCATAGGGCAATCTTTCTTTTCAATGATTGTTTCAGAACAGGATACAGCCTCTTTCTACTAGAATAAAGTTATTCAAAGGAATCATGACATTTGTTACACCAAAACTTCATTTAAAACATGAAACAGTTAAAATCCAGTGTTTAAGTCTTTTAATAAGACAGAGTGAGTTGAGGTTATAGGAGGTGGTGACATTTGTAAATGACTGACCAACAGTGCTGAAGCAGATCTAGAAACTTGAGCTCATCCGCGTTTCCTTAGGCTGCTTTTAGAAGTTCAGCGAAGGGGTTTTCTGTCCTGGCCACTTCTTGTCAGCAGAGGGCATCTGCTCTCTTTCCCGTGAAAACGTCATCCCTCATCCGGTTGTTTACTGAGCACTGGCTGTTTTTTTTCAGATGGGATGGAGGTGGACATAGCACCGGTAGTTGCCGGGCAGTTTGAAGATGCTGAAGTCGATCACTGAGGAGGACAGGTGCTGCTGTAAGTTCTCCTGACTTCTCACACCTATGCTTTTCAGTCCTGCAGAGCCTTCCCTCTCTGTAATTTGTGTGATGTATGTGATCATACAGGAAGTGTCTCATGATATCAGGATGATGGTGATATAGAAGAAGGAAAAGGGAGCTGTAGTTATCACAAATGTAGAAAGGTGTTTAATGGTCTGTGCCAAAATGCCTACTGGCATATGCCATTAGCCTGCAGAGGCAACCTGCATGGATGTGCCTGTCTGGAAGACAGGTCAGCCTTTTAGTTGATTTAAGAATTGTCTTATCTCAAAGGCTCTTAGATGCTGATATATGAACACTGGAGGCATCCTTGGGAAATTACTGTCTTTAGTGTCTGTTGTTTTGCCCTTAGGGTGTAGGGCTTCCCAGGCTGTTCCAGGGGGCAAGACACTTCACAGCACTCCAAGTCCATCTCTTCCATCATTATAAGCAGAGCAGGAGTAGTTTCTGGTAAAATTACTGAGCTATCTGAATGGGATTGCTCTCAGGAGTGAACAACTTAGAGATGACACCTGCTCAGGTGGTTGTGCCAGTGTGATCCCTTGTCTTCCATTACCTGTGCTTGCTTTTCTCCTCTTAGTAGCATTACAAGATGTGCCAGTGGTTCCTTGCTGGTGCTGGGAGGGAGAGGAAGAGCAGCTTTTTCTGGGACTGTCTGTGGAGATGCACAGGCACAGTGGGGTTGTGATGCCCCCCTTGCTTCAGCAGTGCTCACTAGTGCTCAGTCTGTACGTGCTGCTCAAGTGATGCTGTGTTGTCCCAGTTCTTCAGCCTAGCTCAGAAGGGAGACTGACAGCTCTTACCTTAAAGTGAGAGTCCAATTATCCCACTTGAAGTGCTGGAGAGAACAGCTGTGGAGCAGACAAACTCGGGAGGAAGGAGGAAAGGGACACAAAAAGGAGTGTGCCACATTGAAAGGAAAGTGGGAAAGCAGTTGATTAGTTGATTAATGTGTCACAAAGAAAGGGGCTGCAGTCCCCAAGGAGGGCTGTTGTGGAGGGGTGCTGCATACCTGCATTCCTCCTCTGTTGCTTATTTTTCTTTGCTGCTGCAGTTCTGAAATTCTCAAGAGTAGTCTTGCGTTCTCTTACTGACCTCCACCACTGCCACTGCTCGTGAATTGATATTTATTTTCTGGGGTAAGAGCTAAAACGTCTGTAGTTGCATTTCTACCTTGGGAAGGACTTTGCAGAACAGAGAGGCGTTCTTAAAAAATTAGGTACTGGTTATCCTGCCATTGGCTGGTCTGCCAGTTTGGTAAAGGACACACTTAAAAATCAGAGAAAAGCCTTCAACTGTAGATCAGGTGCCTCTTAATAAGTGAATGGAAATTTAGAGTCTGATGACTCCATCTCCAAGGTTACTTTGGTCACTAGCTTATAAAAAATCATGCTGTTGAAAAATTCAAATTTGACTGGTTTATCTATTATCCTGGTTAAAATTTAACTGGATTAAGGAGCATTAGTAGCTGATAGCAGATCTCTAAGAAGCCTGAAAGTGGTGGCGAAAGTGTTGTAGACTGTTCTTCTAGAAAAGGACAAAATACACCCAGTAAGAAGTAGTGTTGGTTAGTGGAATTATTACTCTGCCTTCCATAATACAGCATGTGGCTGTGGGAGATGAATGCTGTGAGAGGTGACTGGAGAGGATTTCCTCTTGTACTTCTGCTTGTGCTGGTCACAACTGAGGGGCTGATCTCTGTCAGAGCAGATCAAATGACCTGCACGTGCAGTGTCAGGTGCTGCAGTGATATCACTCCAGGTATCAGTTTGGGATGGCCCTTTTTAGAGTAACCACCAGCCTGAGTGTGTAGATGTCATCTAAGGAAGTTTAGGAATCTAGGATCTAAGGGAGCAGTAAGGAACTGAAGGTAGAAAGTGACAAGGACAGTTCTTGAGGTCTGTGCTAATCACTCTGCTCAGAGGGTGGCTTGGCTCTACACTCTGTATGCAGGGGTGGAGAGGTAGCATGCTGTCATCTTGTGGGTACTCCATGGAGCAGCTTGACCCTTTTAACCTTCTTAGCTGCAAAATTATCTATAAGCAACATCTTGTTGGTGATCCCTTTGTGCTGCCCTGCCTCCCAAACAATGCCCTTGTGTGATGCTCATGTTGCATGCCACCCAAATGAGATGTGACAGTCCCCTGCTGAAGCTGCTGGAAGACTTGCTGGCAGTCGGTGCAGGACATTCCCAGTGTTCCTGCAATAAATGGTGTTTTGTCTGTGGCATCATGAGGCTGCAGCAATTGTTCTGAAGCAACTGGTGTGTCTGCATGAGGGTGCAGGTCTGCCAGGGCACCCTGGTGCCTGCTGTGAGCACATGCTGTCCTTAGCTGACCTGAGTTAGAGCTGCTGCCAAAGGCAAAGAAGCTCAGCCCTTCTGAAAATTCATGGGCTGGTAGTAAAGTGCTGTCCTCCAACTGCAACCTACAGATAGCTACTACTCTGTGATGCTTAATAACCTTTTATTTTAATGCCAATTATGTAAACTTGGGTGTCTTGTGTCTTTCAGATTCCTCTTGTGGCACTTCCAGAATAAGCTGTAAAACCGAAGGCATTGCAGTGACTATCGGGAGTTAATCTTTCTTTTAATGACCTAAGTTTAGACATCTAGGTCTATAAATGCTTGTAGAGATGTTTAAAACAGGGTTTGACATTTGTGACCACTATGGGGTTATTTAAAAAAAAAACAAAATAAACAAAAACAATAAAACCTCTTGCTTCTAACACTTGAATGGGGCTAATCAGGTGTCATTTCATAGAATCACAGAATTATTTGGGTTGGAACAGACCTTAAAGATCATCTGGTTCCAACCCCACCTGCCATGAGCATGGATGCAATTGAGTAGATCAGGCTGCTTAGGACCCCATCTTAACCTGGCTGTGAACACTTCCAGGGATGGGGCAGCCACAGTCTCTCTGACCAAACTCTCTGGCCTTTTAAAGAAGTCTTTTTAGGAATTCTAGGACTTCAGAAATAAAACTGTAAGTAGAACAGAGTTTTAGATTGTCCTAGAATTTTCCATATTTTTTTACCTGTCATTGACTCTGTGGAGTAGAAATGGGAATAGAAATGTTATGACTAAAAGGAAATAGGGTTGGCCAAGGATTAAAAGAAAAGCTAAATTAAAACTCCCTCAAGTAACTGGCTTAGCCATTTCAGTGCTATCCCTTTCATTTCTCTGGGAGGTGAGCTTGGGTGGTAGAGGAGATGGAATAAAGTCTGTAAGGTCCGGACAAAGAGAACTGCTTCGTGTCTTTGTATTAAATGTTAACATTGTTAAATAAACTAAGATTTTTGTATCTCACAACCAGCTCACTGTTGCAATTCTCCCTCCTTTACTTCAGCAAGCAAGCCCTTGAGTTTCAGAATTCTCTTCTGTAACAAAAAATCTTCAGTGAAGCCAAAGTAATTTTTCTCATTTACCTAGATGTGAGGATAAAAGGGCAGAGCACTTGCAGAGTATGCCTGTGACAGAGTTAGTCAGACATCCCAAACTTAGGAACCCAGCTTTAGATTGCCAAGATGTTGATCCTGCTGGAGCTTTTCATGTTTCATCTCTCTACAGCGAGGTGATTTTGCCATTGGAAAATATCAGCAAATTCAGGTTGTTCCTCTCTTCCCCCAGGATTGAAATGAAAGTCTGGACCAAACTTCCTCCATTTTCTTTTGCTTTGAAGTTGACCTGTGATTTTTTTGGGGGGAGGGGGGTGGGGGTGAGGTATTACTGTGTTGGTATATGAGCAGTTTACTGGCCCTACACTCTGCTTACACGTTAGGATGTGATTTGATTCCAAGGTAGATGATAATTATAACCCCTCTGCTGAATACTCATTAGGAATGCCAGTCAGATTAGGGATTTCTCAACAGTGCTGTGCACCATTGACGTAGCCAAATAAATGAGGTATTCAGCATGTTATGCAACAAGACATTCTACAGGAATGTCTTTACCAGCCCCTTTGTATACATACATATTCGTATGAGTCTGTGCATGTTATTGATAGGGATTCAGAGTGACAGAGGAAGATACTGAGTTGATTTTTGCACTGGTGTTTGGAGAATCTTGGCACAGTGAGATTTTGGGACAGGTAAAACTCTTACTGGCACCATAATTGAGGCAAAAGGCTCATTGAATTCTAAGTCACCATTCACTGTTGAAGCGGACTGGTGGGGGTTTTTTAGTGTGTGTAAATCTGAGTTGGAATGTGGTGTGTCTGTTGTTTTCCACATTAAATGACAGCCTATTATATACCCTGGCAGATGGGCAAAGTTAACTCCAGGGCAGCTGGACTGTTCACAGTTCCTCCTGGCACTCTCATTACATCCAAAAGGAGAATTTGTGTTGTACTAATGTGGAACTCCTCTTGTAATGCTTCTAGTAAAATCAGTGGAGCAAGATAATTGAGGTGAGGTGGAAACAAACCTGGTTGAACACTGAAGGTAGCATTGAGAAGTGTCTTGTGTGGATTTACAAGTTTTATTTTCAATAAAGCTTTGTATTTAGGCTGTGTGTAAGTGTTCTGGACTTCATAAGCATTCATTAGCTCAAATGTAAAATACTCCTTTTTGCCTGCACTACCAAAACCAGTTAAATTCTTCAGTTCCTAGCTTAGGTCTATTTTTCATTATTTTTGCTACTTTTGTTATTTTTCTCTTGTTTTGCATTAATTTAGTCAATTTAAGGCTTGTCTAATTCCTAGTGATATAAAAAAAATTATATTCTAGTGCCTGTAAATACAACAACTACTTGTTAATAACCCAGATTTGTACCAATTTCTTTTAAACTATATATTGTGCCAAAATAAACAAGGCAGACATGGAGAAGTCAGATCTGATTTGACCTCTTCACTTTATGGACTTTGCTTTTGCAGGCCATCAAAAATGACATGGAAGTAGGGCCTCTAATCTAACAAATCTTGGCTGCCTGTAGGTTTGTATATCTGTTTTCTCTTTTCTTAGTCTATTTTTATGCTCTTTGAGGTTTATTTTTGAGACCTTTATCCTTTGGGCTCCATGGCTTCAGAGGAGACATCAAATCATGTAGATTTTGAAAGACCTGTTTCTGTAAGAAATGAGGTGAAAAAGTGGGGAGAAAAGTTATTAGGTATGGATCATTTTAAAAGGAGGTGAAAGAGATAAAAAGCAGTAAAGCAAGATAGGGAAGGTAGGAACCCCCAAAAGGATCTGTTTTGGAAGCAGAACAAGGTATAAAAATATGTATTTTTTCAGAGGATCACATCTTTTCAGGCTCAGTATGCTGGTGTATGGTCCTTGCCATGGAGAGTTTGAACAAGGACACATTTCCTTTGGTAGATCTACTCACACTATGGTTGAAGAGCTGCTGAATGATAACCCAGCCGTTCTAGTTCTCTTCAGCATATTAGCAGGCTAATTTTTAAATTTATTATTAACTGAATACAGGATCATGGATCTATTCTTGTAAAGAATGTATTTTATGTATGTAAAGCACAATCATACAGTTGATTTAATTTTGCAATATAATCTTACAGGTACCTTGGAAAAATAAAACAAGGAAAGATTTTATTGCAACAAGGAAGAAATTACATGGAAATATTTACTTCCCAAACTCTTGCAAAAAAAGATAGCTGACAATAGTAGCTGTTAAAGACTTCATCAGTTTACTGTGAAAAATCGCCCATGCGCTTCCCTTTCTCTTAAAATATGGTTTGTAAGGTGACTTGGATGATGAGGCAAGGGACATGATACTGACATCTTTGTAGAATTTGTTAACCATCTGTCCTTTCAAACCAAATAACTGTAAAAAGAAAAACCGAATTTACTCTTAAATTGGAGAAATGTATTTTGGCATGTTTAAAAATTAGGCTGCAGCCAGAAGAAGAAACGTGCTAGAAACAGAGCTTCAGAGGGTAGTACCCATCAGTGGTGTTTGCCTCAGCTGAGGCTATAAAGGGCATGCTTGTGTATGTAGCTTTCCTGTAGTTTTTATCTCTGTTATTTATTCTCCTGCATTGCAGATTCATTTGTTTTTTAAAGAAGTTGGTAAGAGCTACATAAAATCAAGGACAAATTGAGTACTGCATGATTCATCCCTATATACTGTGTCTATGTGGAGAGGCAGCAGTAACTGCTGATAAAAAGTCGAGGGTTTTGCCTAAAATGCCATTTGATGTGTGTGTCTACAGAATTTTACGGTATTTTATTACTGCTTTTTCCAACCAAGGTAAACATTCAACAATCTCCAATGGGACAGGATGGGACAGAGCCTTCCTGGAAGGAAGTGAGGCGTTACTTACCTGAACTCAGGTATTAAAATTATCATTATTAAAAGAATGTTGGTCATACAGACTTTTAATTTTGGTGTAGGGTGCCTCTAGAACAGAGCTGTGGAGACTCTTCTAGGGAGTAGTGTAGCCTTTCTTCCTCTCAGAGGTAGGTATGTGGCAAGTAAGAATATGATGATGTCAGTATAAGAAATCTTCAGCTCCCTTTTTGCAGGTGCCTTCAATGGGAAGAAATCCAATAAAATCAAACCTTGAATGGTATTTCTCTAAAATTAGTTTTGCATGCTAATAAAGGTCAGTAAATGGCACTTATGGCTAAAGTGACAAATTTGTGTTTTAACAGTCCTTCACGTTCATATGGCTTAACTGAAAATGGTGGCAGATATTCCCAAAATCTCAATACACATTTACAAAATAATTATTTGAATACAAAGTGGTAAGTCAAATATTTCAAACATGAAATCTGAAAATACAGCATAAAGATGGCACGGAAGTCTGTCAACAGTCCTCTGAAAGCTTTTTTTCTGCAGATGTTGAAAATATTTTTTAATGTAGAGCTCCCAAATTTCAGGATTTGATGTCTCAAGATTTCCGAGGAAAGATTTCATCCCATATAAAAACAACAAGTATTGTACCTGAAATGAGAAGTTACAGAAAGGACCTTTATTGAAATGCGTTTGAGAAGGACACAGTACTGGTATGGAAAACAAACATTACGTTCAAGTATTTGAGTGTCTAACACAATACAGCAGTACTTTTTGCAAAGGAAGCTTCAACAGGCCATGCAAGTGCTCCCTGTGACTTAATAATCTTGTTTTTCCTTGCTTTGATCTGTGTAAGCCAAGCCAAAGGCAGAGAGTTTGGCTAGGTGAGTCCAACACTGGCACCTTCCTGTTCCTGATCAGGGCTCTTTTCTTTGTAGCTGGATGTATAAGTGACTGAAACAGCAGCTTAACCTCCATCCCTCACCTGAGTTTGTTAGCTGTGTCTGTTTTGATAACCACATCATTTTTAGGTGCTGCCAAATAAGTCTGGGATAGTGGGTGTGTTTTTGAAGGTCATTCTGATTAAGGGTTTATTCTGAAGCTGAAAAAATGGTAGTTAAGAGATCCTCATAAAGAAACTTCTGTCTCAAGTTGGAAGGGATCCATAAGGATCACTGAGTCCAAAGGGCATGGCATCCAGATACAATTTATTTCCTGCAGTAAAAAAAAATCAGTTTATTCTTTCAGAGACAAAGAGGATCCTGTTTGATGGTGTTGCCCACACATAAGCTTGTATTTATGAAACTTCTCAGATCACAGAAAAAGCTTATCAAAAGGGATTCTGTTTAGTCCAGTCTGCCACTCAGTGCAGGACTTTGCCTGTGCTGGATGGGTCAGTGAGACTTCCCCTGGCTGAGTCCCAAAAACTTCCATGCTGGAGACTGTAGCATTTCTCCAGGAAACTAATTTCAGTGTTGCTGCACCCTTCCTCCTGAATGTTTTCCTGGAGTCTTAAGCTGAACTTCCCCTGCCCCAATTTGTGGCCTTGCTGCTACTTGTTACCAAAAAGAATGGTTAATCTCTGTTATCCTTGTAACTACTCTTGGAATAATGCTTGACTGTGCTTAAAACATGCTTTCATCTTATTTTTGCAGTCTAAACAAGTCTGGTTCTCTCAGCCTACCCCCTTAGATCAGGTGCTCTAGGCGCTTCATTGTCTCTGTGGTCCTTCATTGCCTGGATCCTGTTTTCTGACACATTGCCCTTGAACTGGGGAACTCCAAACCACCCATGTTCCAGATGTCACCTCACAGGCATGGAGTAGAAGGAGGCAATAATCACAGAATTAATTTATTTGGAAAAGCCCTGTGAGACCACAGAGTCCACCTGTGATCGAACACCATCATGGCAGTGGATCATGGCACTGAGTGCCACATCCAGTTTTTCCTTAAACACTTCCAGGAACAGTGACTCCACCACCTCTCTGGGCAGCTCTTTCCAATACCTAATCATGCTTTCAGTGAAGAAATTCTTCCTGATGTCCAGCTAAACCTCCCCTAGCACAGTTTATGCCTATGTCTTCTCATCGGATCACTGGTTGCCTGGGAGAAGAGACTCCTACTCCCCTACCCAGCTGCAGCCTCCTTTCAGGTATTTGTGGAGAGTGATAGAGTCCTCCCTGCGCCTCTTCTTCTCCAAGTTAAACTCCCCCAGCTCCCTCAGCCACTTCTCACAGGACTTGTGCTCCAAACCCTTCAGCAGCTCTGTTGCTCTTCTCTGGACCCACTCTGGGGCCCAGAACTGGACACAGGACTCGAGGTGTGACCTCACCAGTGCTGAGTACAGAGGGGCAGTCACTGCCCTGGTCCTAGTGGCCACACTATTGTTGATACAAGCCAGGTGCCATTGACCTTGGCCACCTGGGCACACACTGGCTCGTGTTCAGCTGTTGTCAACCAGCACCCCCAGATCCCTTTCTGTTGGGCCACTTTCCAACCACTGACCCCAGCCTGTAGCCCTGCATGGGGTTATTGTGGCCAAAGTGTAGGACCCAGCACTCAGTCTTGCTGAATCTCATGTTGTTGGTCTCAGCCCACCTCTGCAGCCTGTGGAGATCCCTTTGCAGAAATGCTGATCCCAAACTGCTGAATCATGTGCTTTGTCTTGCAGAGAGGCCAAACTGTTGTGAACAAACTTCAATTCAGGTCACTGTTAAAAATACTGAGGAGTATGAACACCCAGTACTGACACTAGCATACTCTGCGTGGTATTGGCCACCAGCCAGGTGTCAACCCATTGATTGTGACAGTTTGAGGTCAGTGGTTTAGCCAATCTTTATTCCATCTAACAGTCTTTTTGTGTGACCCCACTTTGAACCGAGAACACTGGGGGAGGTAGTATCAAAAACCTTACTGAAGTGAAGGTACACTACATCCCTGCTCCTTTGTCATCCCAATGCATTCATCACAGAAGGTCACCAAGCTGGTCAAGCATGGATTACCCTCACGAAGTCTGTGCTGACTGTTTCTGTGTTTATCTTTGTGTTGTCTACATGGTTGGAAATGGATTCCAAGACTAGATACCCCACCATCTTCCCGCTGGCTGAAGTGATACCAACTAGTTTATAGTTCCCTGGCTTCTCTCTCCTCCTTCTTAAAAGCAGGCATAGTATTAATATTTCCCATTGGCAGGAACCTCCTCCAACTGCTGTACCTTCTCATAAATTAAGGACAATTCCAACACTGGCCAAGTCTACGTTAATTTCTTGGTGAATCCCACTAGAGTTAATAGATTCACAATAAACATATGTTGTTCCTATTTATTGTTTCCTTTCCAAAATCTTACTGATTTACACAGAGGTTTGGGAGCAAATTTTGCTTGGGAAGACTGTGTGGTACCTTAGCCTTTTCCACGCCACCCATCACTAGGTTGTCTTCCCCATCCACCGATGGACCTGCATTTTCTCTGGACTTCTTTTATGATTAGTATATTTGTAACTCTGCATGTCCCTGCTCTTAGTTCTGGTTGAGCGCTAACCTTCCTGGCTTTGTTTCCAAGTGCCTGTGCAAAGCTCTTATACTCCTCCTTTGCTGCCTTTCCCAGTTTCAACTTCCTGCATGTTCTCCTTTGTTGTAGGGAAGCTCTTTGTCTAGCCAGCAGGGAAAGGCTTTTTGTACAAATTCCCAGTCTAACACTATGTGACTGATTCCTTCTGCACATCTAAATCTATTACTGAGCTCTCATGAGCTTTTTCTAAAAATTACCTTTTCCCATTTATAGCAGTTTCCAAGGGAATTACTATTGACTTCACAATTCCCTGAATAAGCAGAAGTTTGTTTTGAAGTCCAAAGTCTGGACAGCTCTGCTATTTACCTTCCCAGTCTTCCTCTGCACCCTGAACTCTTGTGAGAACTACAGTCCAAGTGGCCACATTCAGGACCCATTCTGCTCTGTAGGCAGGTCAAGTTCAGCATTACCACTCACTAGCCCTTTAGTATTTGAATTAGACATAATTACTGACATAATTCTAGGGACTTCGTGGATTGCATCCACTCATTACATAAGAGTTTTTGCTCTGTTAGATGATGTCTGTGGAGCTGGAAACCCCTATGAGGACCAGGGTCTAGGAATAGGAATAGTTTGTTTTCCAGTTGTTTGTTGAAAACCTCCTTTGCTTTGGAGTCCCTGAGATACTGAACACTTAACTAGATGCAGACTTGGAATTATTGTTTCTTTGATTAAGTGTTCTGAACTTGCTGGCAACCTCAGAATAGCCTCTCCTCTGAGCAGAAAGGTCAAAGTCTCACCTGTTGCCTTCTCCCTTGCTCACCTCCTCCATTTACATCTAAGTCACTGCTAAGTGACTGTTGTGGCACTTATTTTCTAAGGAATAGTATTAGTCTTTCTAGTAAAACTGATCTAAAGAAGGGGGCCTTGATTCTGGTTTTATAGTGTTAGAAATGTAGCAGGAGGCTAGGCCAGGCTGGATGGCTTTGAGCATCTTGGTCTAGTGGAAGGTGTCCCTGCCCTTAGCAGGGGGGTTGGAACTAGATGATCTTTAATGTCCCTGACTCTACAATGCAATTCTATGATATGCTAACCTAACACCTGTCCAGGAAAGAGCATTTCATTTTATTGACCTCATGACTATCTTGTCATGATAAGCTGCCATCTTATTAGCTGCCATTTCCCTGGTACTGAAAGAGCAGCATTAGCCCAGTCCCCATCATTACTGATGGTATAATCATGCCTGGACAACTAACATGAATTCCTTTGGCAGTAAAACAGAAACCATCTTTGTTCCACTGCTACTTACTGAGTCTATGTTCACACTGCAGAACTTGGGCCTGCCTGTGCTAAGTTACAAACCCTTGCTGGCATCTACGTTTATTGCAGGAATCCAGAGTTTAATGCTGCTGGAGTATCACCTTCAGCAGAACACTGGTGAAGCCATTTTGAAAAAATGAGTAATTAACTACAGTTTCAAGATTAAATTCCTGAAAGGCCATAACCCACCAGTAGATTTGTTTATCCTGAAAGAAAACTTTCATTTCATCCTTGTCTTGTGAAAGTGATAATCAATCTTCCTCTTCTTCCAAGTGTCCTTTCTAAGGACATTGTTTACAATGTGCTTACAGCCAGATCAAGATTCAGTTATATTCTGAATGTTCTCCATGTCCTTGCCCTCATGGATTTTTGCTACAGCCATAAATGAGAATATATTGCACTTTGCACTGCCAATTTTAAGTTTCATGATATGTTAGTCCATGGTTCTACTGTGAGGTAGTTATTACAGCAAAACACAGAAAAACCCTTATGAAAGAGTTTCCCAAAGTAAGAATAAAGTAATTTAACCTTCTAAGAAGCTGATGTTGGAAGAAGACATCATATTAGCATATCATTGTGACTCTACCAGTTTCTAGGAAGTCTGAAACAGCATTTCTGCTGACACATGGATTCTGAAAGTAATTTTTACAATTGAATTTAAAATACCCCTTCTCTCATCATCTACTTCCATGATTCTGCTTAGAGGTTCTTTCCACAATAATTTATCATCATAACAGGGTCATTTTCATAGATGCCTCATCATTTTGTCTAATCATGAAAGAAAAAATTCTGTTCCTATTATTTGCTTATTTTCAAAAAGTGTCAGAAAAAATTCACTTCATGTTAAGATTTGTAGATCTGCACTCCTGTATTCATCAATTCAGTTTTCAGATACAGCAATCTCCTCTATACTTCTACCTCAGACACTATATTTGTTTAGAACTCTTGATTTATAATGTCTCTTAAATGTATCCAAAAAACATCCTTGTTCTGTAATGAGGTATTTTTATCACCAATAGATTACTCAGTCCTTCAGGTGATTCACAGACCTGAGATCTGTCACTAAATGTTGGCTACAGTAGCGATGCTGTGCAAGAAGTGATGTTTCCTGAGTTTTCACATCTTTACAACTGCTCAGTCTGGAGGAGTTCCTTTCCCTCATAAATCAAGAGACAGCATTCAATGTATTTTGTGTGTATATTCTAGATGTTAAGTAATGACAAACCACTGTTCATGAATTTTCATAGAAAGATAACATTGCTCCCTAATCACATTCTAAGTTCCTCAAGTCATGGGTCCGTTTCGGTTAACAACTGTTGATTTTCTTACGTCAAAAATCCCCTGGAGGTTTTCTGCAAAGCTGTTCTGCAGGACACATCTTGGCATGTAAGTAGAACATGGGGTTTCAGAATGCCTCTCGTTTCTTTAAATCACTTGCCAAAAGATTAAATCCCATATACTTATAACCTGAAAAATCTTTAAATAGTTATGAGGTTGAAATCAGTTAATGAAAGCTAAAGCCGAATTGTGAGAAATATTATGTGGTCTGTCAGGACCTGAGCAATGCTGATCAGCTTTGCCTATGACATTTCATTAATTGCTCACTGAACAGTTGTCAAGCTTACTCTATTGTTCATTCATCCTGTTTAGAGATCTAACTCAACAAGAGTATATTAAAGGGAATTTTAGTTAGGTTTAAACTTCCGTCTTTGTTTTCAGCTGACTGAGAGTCAAGGCACGTAGAACATGCACAGATGTGAACTCAAGAAAAGGAAGTTTTTGGTCATAACAGGAGCCCTTTCCAGGGTTTCCTGTGTATATTTTACATCCTGTTGTGCCTTCATCACTATCGTACCTCCTAATAGGATTAATACTCATGAAAGAACTTGGGATTAGCAGACTGCTTCTTTATATACCCTAAGCAGAAAGCTCAAGATTTGTAGGGACCAGCTGTAAACAAACAACAGCATGAAGTATCACATGGACCATTTTCATCTGCACACAGGTAGAAGTCAAAAATCAATAGCTTCCAAATTAAAACTATAATTTAAGTTAGAAAAAACCTAGTTGCTAACACGTATTATTTTAAACTAAGAGCAGACTGTGTCCAACAGTGATTAGGGGAAAAACACAGAATGAGAACTGCAAGGTTTAGACACTCTGGGGATAAAAGATTTGATGTCGAAAAAGTGGTAATTGAGAAAGCAAATTTAAGGCACTTGTTTCAATACCTGTGGGTAGTAGTTTTTTTGTAATTTTTCATCCCCATGTTTTTGTAAACTGTCACAAAACAAGACAGACACTGTGTAGTAAGCAGTATGTTTCTGGTTTTGAAGTTAATCAGGCTGATACTTACTTTCAGGTAAGGGCCACATGATCTTTAAAGGTCCCCCCAATCCAAATAATTCTATAATTCACTAAACAGTGTTGCAGGCACTCTACATAGAGCATTAAAATACATTAAAAATACACGGCCTGCATTTGCAAAATGAAACCACAATTCTGAATTATTTCAACACATACATTATAATTTACTATTTTCTGGATTTATTTAATGTAAAAATCAAGCACTCTCAAATAAAGAACACTTATTTCTTGATTTATGGACCATGTACTAAATAACACTTTCTCAAACACATAAAGTATTAAGAACTTACCTAAGGATGGTGCTAGCCAATATACTAGTGAGTAACTCAAAAATTTGTCATAGAAACAATCTGCATGTAATGAAAAAGCCAGTGCTGGATTAAATATTGCTCCTGTGAGATTTCCACCTGCAATAAGATGTAAACATGTAAGCATGACATCAAACCATCTTTCTTAATATTTACTTTAAATTCAAATGCACCATACTACAAGAAATCTTCACCCTGCAATAAAATGAATTAGCAGAAACAGTTTGAACAGGTAAAACTCTTCTGAAGTCATTCACCTGATGACACAGTAAACAGTTTAACTGTTTTCTCAAAGGCTTTAAAACATGTGAAGGGTAAGCTATAACTTCCTTTATCTCTTTCTAGCATATATTCTTTAAAGAGATAGGTCTGGCTAATGCTGAATGTTTCTATTGATAAAACTAGAAGCTATTTCTGTATCATGATTTTAGAGGAGACAGAAATTACATAAGCCATTACATTATAGCCTCATGTCACATGAAACATATAAAACTGTCAAGTAGTGTTCTTGCTAAGCTGACCTCTATACTTTCTTAGAAGAATACTAATATTATTATATCAAAGTACAGAATGTTAAGATTTTCACATGGTATATGAACTGTGGGAAAACTCTATATGTTGTTCAAAGAAAACAGAAGCAAGTGCCATTCCACTGTCTTGTAGAAGGAAGCCAAGCATCTTTCCTTGCCTCTGATTTCAGGTGTAAATGAACTTGCATAAACATTTTCTAAATAACAAGATCGAAACACATTACATTGGGGCCTAAACTGTAATTACACTGCAGATGAACCTGGAGCTAAGTGTGTTTAATTCTGACATATGTTGTTCCTCTCATTGCAATTCTGCAGAAAAAGCATTACTCATAGCTAAATTATCTGTATTCCTGTACTGTTAGCTACTCACCACCCCATACCTGTTTTATCTATTAACCTATTACCATAAAGTATTCTATAATTGCATCTGTATAATTCTTTACAGTTTATTCTTGACTTCTTCTCCAATAAGCTTGTATGAGCTTTGAACTTACCCTTTGTACAAATACTCTGCTGCTGTAATCCTCATTTGCTATGACTGTGCAATCATTTATCCAAAGTTTTAGTAAGGTCTTTGTCATTCTCTTCTGTATTTCTCCTTCTATTATTATTATCTTCTCTTTCTATTATTATTATCATCTTCCCTTATTACTTCTTTTACTATTATTACAGTTCAGGAAAATTTTAATATTTGTTTGCTTGCTCAGTTTACTGTGGTTTTACACATGTTCTCAAGAGCAAGTCAGATTTACTGTGCAGTCTGTTTTTCTGCACACTGGCATATTAGAAATGTCCAGGGTTGCCAGGAAGCCCAGCTGCAATAATTTACTTTGCTTTAATCTATTTATGACTCCACTGCTTCTGCTGTTATATCCACAAACATACATTAGAAAGCAGAATTTCACTCTCAGGATGCAGTTGATGAACATTAAGCATTAGACATAAACTGCTGTATTTCTTCAATATTCATTACTAATAACTACTGGAATATCAACCATAGGCCAGGGGCACCACTATAATCTTACTTAACATTATTCATTTAGCACCTCAGTCTGTATAACAGAAAAGACAAATTATTTTATGGCAAAAGAAGTGTAATCTCTTTGATGGGGTGTGCATAAAAACTTTAAAAAGGGAAGTAATGCCACGCAGTGCATGAGAAAGTATTTTTACCTTTTTGCCTTTAATAAAAGGCCAAAATGAGGAAGAAACTCAGAATTAAAAATATTTATGTCATTTGTACCTGACATGTTAGGCTCTGAAAATTCTAACCAATTTCATGTGATTCTGACTGAACTGTAATGCTGCCTGTAAATGAAAAAGCCCTCAAAAGGTTTATTTTTTTTAACCCCTAAATAAGTAGTTTCCCAAAGGAATTATACAAAAATATTCTTTGCCATCTTGTATATGGTCTGCATCCTTAGCTAATGAATCATTATTAAGGGTAATATGTAAAGACACAATGTTCTTTTTTTTGTCTTTATTTAGTAGAAAAAAGAGTGAAGCAATATTGGAGCTTCTGTGTACAGTATGTACTACTATAAAAACTTGGTTTGTGTAGGAATGAATGTAAAAAAAAATCCAAATATTTTTAAATATGAAAAAGTGTAAGAAAAACTAAAGTAACAGCTTGTGATTTTGAAAATACTGTATAACCTGACGTTGTTTGTTGGAGTAAGGTGTATGGCAGACCTATAAACAGTAAACTAAGAGTTGCAGAAGATTTCCTGAGAATGATCCAGCCCAGCTAAATTATACATCTGTCTTCATATCCTGCAGATGAGAACTCACCCTGCTGGGGGCCACTATTTGTGACACCTGATTTGTAAGTGACTCTCCCTACTGCGTGTAAGAAGCAGAGGTGGGACAGACATGGCTAGGGCTATGCCATGAGATCACAGGATATACGGGATATGTGCAGCAGACATTGTCCCTGGCCACTTCCCAGGCTCCTCATTACTGCCTCAGCTATGACAGGATCTGAATACCTATATATTTTTATAGTATACAAGCAGATTGTAGTTGAAAAGAAATGCAAAGAAAAATGTCCAGGTGGCACAGGGTGTTGTGCACACGACAAAAAAGAGGCCTGAGGTTTCCTAGAAGTGTGTGCAGGTCGATTGCACCAGAGAGTCCCAACAAGCCCAAGTTTATGGCACAGAAGGGCACTTGGTACACTCAGCCCTCACGTGGCACACTTAGCCTTCTCCTGCTAGAAAAAGATAGGAACCTGGCTAATGACACTGGGAGTGAATTCTTCGTGTGAATTAGCTAAAAGAAAGGCAACGTGACACGTATTATTTTATATGACTGACTGCTAAGCTGGAGAAGAATGTTAGGAATCAGGAATCCAGATTTCTATGCTTGTAGAAGAGGGAGGAGGATATTTGGCTACACTTCCACCAAGCAACTCAGAAATATATTTAATGTCCTCAAATGCACTGACACTTTGCTTCTGCTTTTAGAAAGTAGTTCAAATTGCTAAGTTAATTCTCAAAAGTCCCCATCGACTTTTATCTTTTAGGTATTAGCTAATCTCAGCTAAAGATAATGAGTAAAGATTTTTACATTACTATATCTGAAAATGTGACTGTACACTGTTCTAGATGCTATTATGTTAAATAGCATTAATGCTGCTAAACCTTTAGGACAAAGCATCAATGACATCCCGGATGTTTGCAGGTAAGAGACGTGATCTCTCTCTCTCAAAGGGATTTGGTAATTCCCTAGATGACTTTTTTTGTGGTGGGGGCAGTAGCAACAGCAAGAGTTCTGTAATCATCTCTTTCACCTCTCCAAGCTACACAATCTCCTTGCCACTAGGAGAAGGACTTCCAGCAGGGCAGTCCTCAAATAACCCAACAACTCCTGTCACTCTGGTGGGGACAAGAGGGAACATAACCGTCAGAAGAAAGAAGTTCGAACTAACTCCCCTCACCTCTCCCTTCCCATTGGTCCAGAGGGGAGGCACAGGTGACAGCGTCTCAGCTCTGGGAAGCACGAGGTGACAATCAGGTAGCGAAAGGCAGGGATATGGACACACATGGCATTACAGAAAAGGGGAGCTCTAATAAAACAGGCACCTATTTTTTTTTCCCTTTTTTTACATTTGGTCTCATGAGGTATTATTTCTGTATGCATTCCACAAATAACCATTCTCGCTTCTGATTTAAGGAAGTAGTTAAATAAACTGCACTGATATGAATTATGCATTATTTAAATGCAGAGCTTCCTTATTACCTATCAGTCTGTACCCTGCTCTTGCACAATCCGCACTTTCTCCTGATGCAGCCAGCGGTGCTCTCCCAATGTCACTTAGTAATCAGAGCACATAGTATGAAATCTCTCACGCTGTATAAATAGTTGGATTATGAAACAATCCTTCACTGAGATATTTTAACACTTAACCATATGTACTTGCAGACCTGACATTACTTTAACGGCATAGCTAATTTCATTCTTAACCCCATACCTGCCTGGAATGCAACCAGGCAAACTTTATATAAACGCCAAATGAACTTTGCATAGGTAGGACGATACGAAAAGAAATCATCAAGGAAAGTGTAATTTAAGAAAAAGCATTTTGCATCTTAACACTTCTAAGGAAACAGTAAGAACCCCTTCCATTACAACTTTATTGCAGGAACAGAAGAAAAAAAAGTAAAAAGACTAACCTGCATACACGAGCATGGTGATGAGAAGAGCAATTAAATGGACTCTGTATTTGGGATTAACACTTTCGGCTTGCAGGACGGCCAGCTGGAAAACGACAGAAAAGAGCAGTTCTATGCAGAACGCCTGCATCTCTGTAGTCTGCATGGGGCTGCTGCAGCCCTGTGAGAGTGCTCCAAGATGTGGCTCTGCCATCTCCAGACTCCAGATAAAGTGCATGAACATTCTGGCGAGCACTGCAGCCACGAACTGAGCGGCGATCTTGAGTCCCCCCATCCTGAGCGACGTCCCGCCGCCCCACATGGGCTGCAGGGTCCCGCAGGGATTGCATGTGCTGCCGGCGAGGGTCAGGCCGTGCAGGACGGTGAAGCCGTAGGTGAGGGTGAGGGCGGTGTGCGGCTTCGGCTCCACGTTGCCGAGCAGGCAGAGCTCGTTCGTGCAGGCGCAAATCTGGAAGGTGCTGAACATCTCCACAAGGAAAGCGAAGAGGAGCGGGCGGGAGCGCAGCCGGCGCCGGGCCAGCCTCCGGCACAGCCCCACGGCCACCACGACGCCGGACATCAGCAGCAGGGAGCTCCCGATCCCACCGACAGCCATGCCCGGAGCTTCACAGGCCCGAGGGCTCGCGGAAGGTCCAGCCCCACCACCTGCGGGGAGAAAGAAAGGAGGAGAGGGAGGGAAAATGCCCCCGCTTTCCCTTGGAGGTAGGAACCAGCTTCTGTTTCCACCTGCGAGGAGCCTGACTCACCCTCAGCTCGGCGGAGCAAAGGGCAGGGCTGAGGGCAGGGGGATCCCGCTTCCTGCCAGGGCACAGGTTAGGACAGGGAAGCTCTCTCCCTGCGGTGGAAAAGCACGGGGAGGGGAGCGGGGGCAACGGGGCTCTGCTGCCCCCTCAGCCCCTCCGCCGCGGGACGGACCGGGCTCCCCTGTCCTCTCAGCCTGCCGAAGGACAGGGAGGGGAGGGAGGGCCTCGCTCCCAGCCGCGGGGGAACGAGAGGGGAGCCTCTTTCCCCGGCGGGGTCGGCGTTGCGGTGCGTCCGCGGCTGAGGGAGCGGTTCCAGCCCCAGCGCGGAGCCCGGCACGGGCTCGGCCGCGCCGCCCCCTCCGGCGGGCGCTGCGCACCGCGCATGCGGGCGGGGCGCGCGGGGCGCTGAGGGAGC
>VWZV01011715.1:160575-382795 GCA_013397155.1 Irena cyanogastra
GCAGGGGGAGCTCGGCGGGGCTGGCGCCGGCATCGCCGCCGGACACGGCCCCGGCTGTCCGCGGAGATCACATCCCTCGCCCCCCGGTTTGCAGCGAGCCCGAGAGAGAGGCATTAGTTATTTATTTAGAGTTGCGCAAGCCTCCGCGCTCGGTGGTGTTCAGCGAAAGGAGCACGCCAACTACCAGAACTTTTTTTACTGTTTATACAGTGTAGCACACACAGGCATTACAGAATCACAGAAACAATTAGGTTAGAAAAGACCTCTAACATGACATGAATTCCAGCCTGTGACCGAGTCCCACCATGTCAATAGACCGTGGCACTGAGTGCCACATCGAGTCTTTCCTTAGACACCTCCAGGAACGGTGACTCCACCACCTCCCTGGGCAGCCCATTCCAATGTCTAATTACTCTTTCTGTGAATAAATTCTTCCTTATGTCCTGCCTAAACTTCCCTTGACACAGCTAAAGCTTATGTCCTTTCATCCTCTCACTTGTTACCTGGAAGAAGAGACCGACCCCCACCTGGCTACAGTCTCCTTTCAGGGAGCTGTAGAGAGATAAGGTCTCCTCTGAATCTCCTCCAGACTAAGCATCTCCAGCGCTTTCAGCCACTCCTCGTAAGTGTTCACCGATTACAAGTTACATAGTTCTCTTATTTATTAGTACTCTGTCTTCTATTGGTTAATGATTCTCTCACTTCTAATGCTAATTAGTCTGCATGCTCACTGTTTATCTTTTTTTAGTGGGTGGGTTTCTTGGGTCAGGGGTGCGAGTTGGTGGTCAGGATCTCACCCCGCCAAAATTACCTTTTACCCAGTTGGAGCTGATTCGGCACAGTTTGCTGAGTTGTCTTTATTAGTTTCTTCCTTATCTTGTGAGTTCTGCTAAGTGTCCTTGTTGCCCATAAATTCTGTGTTATGTCCACTATCAGCAGTACATCCTTCTTCCCAAGCTCCCCCTAGGTCTGAGGTCATGGAAACATGTTAAGCTCTAAACTTTAACAAGGTAATTCTACTGACAATTAATTTGTGTTTCTAACACCTGGACATCACTTAGAGATTGTTGGCTGATCTGTCTAATGGATAAAACCTCCTTTCTTGTTGATCAGGCTTGAAATATACAAAGATCAAACATTAGAGAACATCCTTTCTTAAGAACATTTTTACATTTACCACATTTTGTAACGAGAGAGGTTTCTTTCCTGCGTTTTTGGGAACCTGGTGGTGCAAAACACAGGTGTGCAGATTGATTCAGCCTCTTCCTCCCACTCGCTTGCTGGGAGAAGAGTGTTTGACAGAGTGCCTGGAGGAAGCAGGTGCTGATTCTCCGGTGGAAGCAGTGCTAAAAATAGGCATTGGCCTCATTCTGCTGAATGTGGTAACATTGGCATTCATAGTAGGGCCCAAATGGCATCAGGACCATCCTGGAAAAATAGGCATGGGCTCCTTAAGGATAATTCTTTGGGCCTGGTAACTGAGAAGGATGAGCCCAGCGTGAGGTAATTGGGAAATGCTTCCTGTCCTTTTAGGCGAGGTCTGAGTTTTCCTTCAGTCTCTCCCTGCAGTGCTATTTTACAATATTTGGAATGGGTTGTACCTCTTGCCAGAGTGTTTTTCTGGTGGGAAAAGAGAAAAAAATGCTCAAGCTCTGAGCACATGAATGGTTGTGCCATGTGTCTTTGGGTATACTGATTTAGTTTTCACCCTAATAAAACAAAAATAAACGTGTTTTGTGGTGCTTCTTCCTACTTTTCCTCAGCTTTTTTACTGACTGGCAGTGCGTTTTTAGGAGTGTCCAAATACTGATTTTACGAATTCTAAAACTGAAGCGCTGCAAATAGCAGTAACCACTGTGCTGCTATTCAATGCACCTGCAAGGAGGGACAAATGCTGAATGTCTTTCCAGAATTCCAATATCCAGTAGTTTTGCCACAAGGTGGCATCAGTGGCAGCGTATCAGACCTCCCAGGAATGACTTTTGCCCGATCAAGGTCCGCAAGGGGGCAATACACATATGCATTACTCCCAAGCAACAACAGCAAGCTTTTAGTTGAAGGTCAATCTACCAAAAAGATCAGAGTTTAAACATACAGAATTGTTTCTCTAGAAGAAAGTGACGTGACAAGCTCCTCCTCATTTCCAGGAATGTAGGACCATTGAGATGTCTGAGCTTAAGAAGTGTGGTGACAAAAGAGTATTTGGAAGGTGCATTTGGCTTTGAGAAATAGAGTTGTTTTTAACAGGAGAGGGGAAACATAGCAGTTGAACTGTGATGATATAAAGAGAGGAAAGGAGAAAATGACAGAGCAGTTAGTATTTGGCTTTTACTGTTTGTACATGATTAGATGTCAAAAAACCTGAGTGAGGCAAGGCAGGAGACATGACTGTGTTAAGTCATTACAAAAGTCTCAAACCACCTCCATGAAAACTATGCATGGAAACAACTGCTTTTCCCAGCAATGATGTTCTGTAGATGTGATGTGAAAGGAAAAAACGCCGGTCTCTTTTAGAGCCTTGGACAGTTACTTGTGCGTATGACCAGTCATGAATTTGTCATTTTAAAACAGACTAATTAGATGTTTGATTTAACAGCACGGTCTCGAGGTGGATTACTGTAGTGTGGATTGAAATTGATTGCATCTTTTAGTTATCTCTACGACTAGCTGTGAGTATTTTACTTCCTGGTGTACATACAACTGTATTTTTTCACCACCAGAGGGTAGTGCCATTCCAAACAATTGATTTTGGTGTGCTCCTGCAGGAGCTTTAATTTGTGTTTTGCCACAAGAAAGTGAGAATAGTAGATGTCCTATGTACAAGTTCAAGCCCTTAATTTTGTGATTTGTAAAAACGAGTGTTCAAGCCTGAAATGTCTCTTAAAATTCACTTTACAACATACAGTTTTTTGGTGCTGAATTAGTTAGACTCATGTTTCTTTTTCTTGGTGGCTCTGTCTCATTCCAGGTTGTCCTTGTGTAGGCTCTCTCCTCCCTGAACAAGATTCCCTCATGCTCCTGCCTGCTCTATACCAGGACATACATAATTTCTCTTTTGTCTGATTCGTCCCATTTTATTTTCTCCTCATTTCAGAGTCCCTCCACATCCTTTTCTCCCATGTTCCCTTCCATGCAACTCAGTCTTTGTATTTTCCTTCCTATTTGTTTGTATTCCTACTTTCCTTCTTTGCCCAATCCCTCGTATTTCCTGTTTTTTCTGTATGCAGTTAACTGTTCTTAGCTGCGTGTATGGTTTCAGCCCCTTTCCTTCCTAAAATTCCCTCATCTACTTCTTTTTTCTATGGCAGGCTGAGTCATTCGCAGAGTATCAACATGCCAAGAATTCTTGGATGGGTTTTGCAGGGGTGAAATTGGGCATTATCATGCTGGAAAATGCTGGCAAATGCTTCCATCCATATTAATGTTAGTGAATAATTGCAGAGGAGCTGAATCTGTAGTTCAGGTAACAATATACCAGGGAATCTCTCTGCCCTGTTTTCTCTGTTGTGGTTCAGCTGGTTTCCCCCAAAAATAGTCGATTTCCACTGACATTTAAAGGTGCATTGGAAATACAGAAAGTAAAAGTAGTCATAGTGCCTCCAAACAGAAAATGCTTGTTGAGCAGGCCCTGGCAAGCCTAGGCACAGCTTCAGCACAGCTTTTCTTAGCAAGTGGCTCTGGAGGTTTGGGACATTTCCCCTTTCTGGCTACATTTCACAGCAGTTGGATGCCAGAGCCAGGATTTGCAGCAGAGGGCAGCCAGAAGCTCTGATGTGAAGAGAGATCCCGGTGCATGGGCAGTAGGGAAGGGACGGGGATCACACCAGCTCAGAACACAGGAGTCTGAGCTCTTAGACAATACCCCCATGAGCCTTTGATTTCAGGGCAAGAAGTGCCACTGCCTGTGAGGGCTCTTGCCACAAGGACTTGGCACAGATCAAAGTGTGGATATTGTACAGACTCTTTAAAGCTCTGCTGATACCAGCAAGTTAAATAGCATCAGGGATGTTCCTGAGCACCAAACCCAGCTGTTTCTACTGATTCTCATAATCCTTACATGGTTTTAGCCTGGGCCAATGAGCAGTATCCCAAAATATTCCAGGGTGTGGGTTAGGGGATATATTACAAATAGGCAGACTGTGCTTTCATGGACTTTTTGAGGCTTTCATAGACTGGACATTGAATGCCCTGTGCCAGCTGGCCTCAGGGCCAGAGACTGGTCCCAGACTTGTTTAATTTACTAATGTGAGTGTAATCACAGTGACTAGGCCTGGCCACTGGACTGAAAATCTGTTTTTGCAAACCCTGTTCGGTTTAAACACCAGGAACTGAAGGGACCTTGCTTCCATCTGTTCTCCTACTCTGCCTCCAAAGGTTACTGCCTCATACAAAAGGGCCAGAAGGTTTATTTGCTCTTCAGTCATGACTGGCCACTTTGCACCTCTAGCACTGAGTTAGTAGACCACTGATTTTTGTTTTCTGAACATGCTGTTGGCTTTGATGGGAAGGACTTTTTTTTTTTCCCTGTAAATGTAACAAACAATGTTATTTCATTAAGTGAATCGTGGACAAAGGAAATCTCTAAACCACCTGATGTTCATAACCTCTGACATAACAGGACATATACAAATTAATATAGATAAAATCACTACTTGGGAATGCCCTGACTCATATGCAGGACCTTGAACTTGGTTTTGTTGAACTTCATGAGGTTTGCAAGGGCCCACTAAATCCACTCTAATAAAAAAGGATGAAAGTTTAAAAAGCTAGAGGCAGAGAAGAAGCTTCACATTTTTTAGAGACTCTTGTTTTTCAATGCCATTTCTTATTTTTTGTTTGTTTTTTCCACCCCCTCTTCTGGATTATGTAATACAAAATAATCCTTAGCTTTGCCTTTCTTAAGTGTTGCTGTTAGCTGCCATAGCCCGTTTGTGATAGTGAAGTGACATTTGCTAACAAAAATTGCACAGTGTTCAGTCCTTCATCTTTTGTTCCCATCATGTTGCTTTCCATCTGTTTGAAGCTTGTTCCAGAATCAAACTGCTTGCCTTAAAACAAGGTCCTGTATTGAACAGGGAGTCCATGAAGTGAATGCTTATTGTCTCAATATATCTGCTACACCAAACTTTCAAAAGAATTTTTAAATTGCTTATGAACATACTTTACTTGATTATATGAGGTAACATAGAACCATATTCTGGGAACTGTAGATGCTGAAAAAAACAGTAGAAGGCCCTGAGATGAAGTGACTCATTTTCAAGTATGTTTAGGACTACAGACTCCAAAGGAACCAACTGAAATCTCTGCTTCTGTTTAATATGCATAGTGCCATAGATCAACAAAAACTATCATTGCTTTGTTTTCTTTCTACCTGTGTTTGTTTCCAGGAAAAAGAAACGTGTAAGTGCAAAACACGATGTTCTGCTGAACTTGAAAAGAAAGATACATTACTGAACTGTGCTTGCTCTCACTAATACTTAGCTTTCTCTCTATGAAGTACCATGGAACATACCCAACAAATAAATTAACACTGGGATTTAGAGTAGCTCCAATGAATATTTTTGTACCAATACAAAAATATTGTATTGGTACAAAAAAATTTCTATTGTCTCATGTAGCACTAAAATATATTTAGTATGTCTTTGTGTTTTGCAAGGCTGGGTTAGAGGCTAGGAATCTAGCAGTCTTTTTAGCACACTGTCTTTACACTCTTTGGAAACTTTTCAACCTGGTTCACACTCAGTTTTGTCTTTCTCCTTCATGTTTCTGGGTTGTGAGTGGCATTCACTGTACTGTGTGAGCAGGAGGGCTTGTGCTAGTAGTGCTCCATTTTGCACTTGTTACCAAAGCACCTTGGATTCGAGTTTGATTGTAGGTAAACTGTGTATTCAAGTGTAAATCATCTCTCTGTATGATGTTGGTGCATACCTGCCAAGGGTCCTTCTGAACCTGTAATCAGATATCATATTCCCTCAACATGTATGGAAGAATTTATCAAAAAAGGTGTGTTAGCAAGTGTGCCAGAAATTTATTTGTGGGAAAGAAGTGAGTTCTTTTGTTCTCCCTCTCTCAGTTGTAACAGATAATGACTCGTGTTGCTTACAGCCTTGAAAGTACAATAGCAGTAGTTCAGAAAGCAAAAGAGAGCTCTGCTTTTCTTTATGAACCGGCGATGAAAGATTTTGCGAGAAGGAGGCAGCCCATCTTAGAAGGATTTGATTCAGACAGCTGCAGCAGCAAGCTTGACCAAAGGTGAGTGGAGGAACAGATATAAAGAGAACGATCACAACTTTTAGTTGGCTCTAATGTTGTCTGCCTCTGGTGCCAAAGGAAAGATTGTGGAACTGTGGAAAAGGAGCATGACTCTGATTTATGCCTGATTTTATGTTTGCACCTTCACCTTGAGCTGTACCATGCCCATGTCCATTCTGGTTTCCTTCAGAGAGAGCATTTTGTAAGCTTGTCTTTGCTGGAATTCCTGTTGATAAAGTGCGTTTGTTCATGATCTGTTCCTGATGCCATGAAGCTGAAGCAAAGGAGAACTTCAGTGACAGACAGTAAGATCATTTTGAGTGAGTGACTAGGGAAGTTGTTGCTTCTAGTACTAGGAGACATTTCATGCCTGTTTACCATTGCATTCACATAATTGCTTTGAAAGTTTAATAAAGATTAAACCTTTATTAACACAACTGGTTTTCTTTCAAGTCACTCAAGCAGATACAGTATTTTGTTCTATGGGGGATTATTTTGTTTGCTTATATTTTATATTTCAATCCATGTATTTTTTTGCAGTGTAAGAAGAAGCATTGAGTGGTATTGCTTCCATAAAGAAATTATAATTCATTTGTGAGAGATGAGGTAATCTGGTAGCAAAGCATGCACGCTAGTCAAGAGATGTGCAGTCTAATCCTTGTTGCATAACCATGTGTTGTGGACTTGTTTCGAATCCAGCTCAGCCTGTCTGCAGCCTTCTACTTGTCAACTGTCAGTGTCAACACTTGGGTGTATGGATCATCATTGCTGAGTGGCATGCAGTCACATCTCAGATGGGATCTCTAACCCTCATGTAATACAATTAATTAGAAATAACAATGGTATCGGAATATTACATTAGCATTAAAAAGTGTGTTTCACAGCACTATTACAAGATGCAGTAAAACATTGCTCATTTTACTGGGCAATAAATCAACAAATTGTTAAATGCCTTGTCTGAGATGACAGGAAGGCTATGAATTATGTGGAGCCTCTTGACTCCCAGGTTTTAACCTTGATCACAAAATCAAAGTATTGGCACCCTTGACAGATACTCCCTCCAGCCACTTCAAGTTGTTGGTAAACCCAAGAACTGTGACACCTGAAAGTTTGACAGAGTTCCTGTGTGCAGAGCACACAGTCTGTGCTCAGGGGACTGGCTATGATTTTGTTGGGTTTTCTTTATCTTCAACTGCCCCTGCTTGGGTGTCCTGGGCCTAAAAAGTGAGCAATGGGTTTGCTCTTTGCTGTGGACATGCTGGCCCCAATCTGAATCAACGAGAACTTTGAAAGTTTTCATGAGGGTGATATGAGCGCCCTGAGTATCAAGAGGCTCTTTTTCCTCAGTAAGATGCTAGACATCATGCTTCAAGACAGATAATAAGATGTAACTTGAAGGATAACACTGAGACACCAGATCTTAGAAACAAGTACTGTGTCAAGCCTGCTGTTTCTCAGTTCTTCTACCTTTCTATGAGTTTTAACTTGTTGAAAAGGGCCACATTGAAGTCTCTCAAGCCAGAACTTCCATGTCACCTAGGATCAGATTCAGCCAGTGCATAACCACAGACAGCTGCTAATTTTCTGTAATGCCACTGGTTTCCCAGAATTGAAGCTTTTGTTATGAACACCCATTTTCTCCCACCTTCTTTGATTTCTAGCCCGCAGGATTTCAAAAAACAATTCAATATGTGACTGAAATGAGTTTTCAGAATTCTTTGGGAAAAATAGTCCTGAGAACCGGGAACAGATGCCTTTCTTCTCAGTGGATAATATTTCTGAACTTAACAAATGAAATTGTTCATTTTAGTTACCATATTATTGAGGAATTGGACTGAAGTGCCGTAACAATTTCCCAGTCCACCTAGGGGCCAAGTAACCATGAAAAATGGCACTTTTAAAGTTTATAGAAAAAGTAACAACCATTCTAACTGCTTAGATAATCACTTAGATCTAATAAAGAGAAATGTTTTTACAGGCATGTCAAGAGAACAGTGATACAATACAAACAAAAATCTCTAAAAGCAATAAATTAACAATATTTTCAGGGCTAATTTTCAGGCACGGGAAAATTTGCTAATTAAATTTAGCAATGACATAAAATTGGAAGACAAAAATCAAAACAAAGAAGAACTTTGGAACATCATATAGGAAGCCTGCATATCCTTGAGGAATAGAAGTCATATGGTCATGTGGGGGGACTAAGGAAAAAATCTGATAGAAGACAGGAGATTTGCAGAAAGAGTAGAGGTAAAACATCTGGATTCAGTTGCCAGCTGCCAGTGTACTGTGGACTAGATGTAAGTTGTGCCTAGATGAAGGCACATCAAATGAAATCTTGAAATGTCTCTTGTTGCTATTTCAGAATACATGGAAGAAGCTAAAGCTCTGCAGAGAGATGACCTGTTCAATGTAAAAACCAATATTGACACAAGAGCAAATGGATAGATGTGTGAAATGTGAAATAGGCGATCATTGCTAAGCCACAAACCAAACACATTTATTTTGAGCTTTGATTCCCATGCTTCTAGTAGCAGAGAACACAAATTCATGATTCAAGGATTCCTTTCCAATCATGTTATCAGTTCTGAGAATCACAGCTGAAAAATGTGCAGGCTCATTTACTGTCAGTAACACTTCTCCCTGCTAAAATACAACAACCTCCAAGAAACCTGTGAAGTAATCTTAAAGAAAAGCCAAAGTCAAGCTGCCAATTGCATCAGGGTTCATTAGGCTGTGCCAGAGCACCACTGACCCTGCATAGTCTGTCTAAATAATAAATATAAACAGGAAGAGGGGTTTTAATTAAGCTGAGGATCAAACAGAGGATTGCAGTAATGCAATGTCTCTTCCAGTCTGCTCTCAGCAGAATCTTTAGCCCAATCTCTGAAAAGTGATATTGGACCCAAATCAGACAGGGGAAAACTGACTTGCATGTGAGAGCAAAACTGAAACTGAAGGTCAGGAAAGTAAGAAAGACATATGTTTACTTTCAGAAGTAAATGTACCTTAAGAAGACAGAGCCTTAGCCTTTTTTAATGAGCTAGAGCTTAAAAGAAATCTTGGTTGTGTAGGATTCTGCATCAATGTTTGCTAATGTGCTCACTCCAGACCAATTCCATAATTTCCAACTGGTAAACCACCAATAACAAGGATAATAAATGCTTAAGATTTCAAGACATAGACTTATAATGAACCAGGGAACTAGACTTGGTAATACTATGTGGAAATTGAATCCTACTGGTTCTAATGAAAAGGGAGTATGGAGAAAAAAAAAGGGAGCCTTTTGTACACTAAAGGATGCAATGCATTTAAAACTAAACATATTCAAAACATAATAATTTGCTGCATAGATCCCATTGGGTGCATTTAATAAGAATGTGTGAAAACCCACTTCTCTCAGTGTTTACAATCTGAGATAAATCTAATGAACTGATGTTAGGAGTCAGTAGACTTTGCAAATTTCTTCAGAAATGTGACTGATACCTTACCAGGGTAATCACAGCTCATATAGAGACCACAAAAAAGCATAACTTGCAAAAAAATAATTAATTTCCTTTAATGACTTGTAATGGAGCCTCTGTTTGAGACTACCTGTTTAGTTTTAATTAACTCTGATGCTTTTCAGCCAAGGGTCTGTTTTGGGCTGACTCATCCCTACCTCCCCCTCAAATTCCAGCCAGAGATATTTGGTGTTTTCCTAGTATGAAAAGAGAAGAATAAGTTGTTTTTCAGTGTTAAAATATCTTAGAAGCCCAGATGCTTTTGTGGTGTAGTTTTTTTGTGTTATTTGTTTGATTTGGGGGGTTTTTTTTGTTTGGCAAGAGGATGGGCTATGTGTCAGGTCTGCACTTCTTGTGCCTGTGAAAATTGACCTAAATTTGGCCAAGTCGGGAGCCTTTAAAAAAGAATATCACTTCTCATGTTCTGGGGAGTTGTGCTGAACTTCAACAGTAAAATAAAACGGTGGGTGGGAGAATGACAGAGGCTGGATGAGAGGGGACATAAACAGGAAACTAGGACTGGCCTTATGAAGGTGTTGAATTGTGGGGGAGAAGAGAAAGATTTATCTAAACAGTTTGATGTGTGTGGGGGCAAATATATTGGACAAACAAACCAGAAATGACAGGATGTATGGGAAGTGAGAAACTGAGACTGAGCAAGAGATGTTCCCTATAGGACTGGAGAGATTAACTCCTTCATCTTCTAGGATATTATAAAAACGAGAAAGAAATGCTGAAATTCTCTCATGATGAAAATCATAGAAAATTATAGAATAAAGTAATATTTTCTCTCTTCAGTTTTGGCCAGCTTACAGTGAGTATGACTTTGGAACTTGGAAGAAATGCAAGAACTTGCAAGAAATTAGGGGGAAAAAGGAATTGAGCTGCTGTTGCTTTAAAAGGTGGATTACTGACATGTCTATGAGATATCTAAATTATGGTTTTGTAAGTTCATTGTGGTATTTCCAAAGGAGACTCAGCTTACTTAAGACTCAGATTGCACAAACTTGGTGCCTAAAGACAAATTACATCAATCTCCTCTTGAGTGAATGTTCTTTTTTGAACCAAATGAGGAAGCTGGGACCTGTGGAAAAACAGCACCAACTCAGGTAATTAAAATTCACCATAAGGAATATATTCAAAGGGCAATAATTAAGGTGGTGCAGCTGACATTCACTCTGGCATTTTGCAGCCTTCAAATGCTTAGATTTGCAAATTTCATGAGTGTTCTTTCAGCCTCTTTTTTGTGCATTTAATTAACATTGTGTATTGTTTGTAGAGAAGTAGAGCCTGGAAGCCCTAGGCAAGGATTCTAAGGCTTTGCAGTCACAACACGGAATAGCTGTCAGAAGCCCAGATTTTTCAGTTACTACTGTCTTGGACTACATTTGAAAAACTGAGATGTATGAGCTTTGGCTGGGAGCATGAATAGCAGTGTGTAGTCCCTGATTTGTCTACTTAGACTGTGTGCTTTTTCGAACTGGAGACATGTTCTCTTTGCACAATCTCTGCTGTCCTTTGTTATTATCTTAGAACTCTAAATTCTGTGCTGATAAAGATGGTTAGTAATAATTTGTAATATAAAACGTTATAAAATCCTTAAGCCTTGCTGCTTAGAGCTCCCCAGCTGGATATTGCAGGCTGAGTGCTGTTAACAAACAATAGAGATTGTAATTTTGTTTTGTTGTAAGTGCTTGTGGTTTTGAAGACATCCATTCTTCTTCTCCTTCCCACAGAGCTCAAAGTGACTTGGGCCTGCAACAGTGACTGTGAAAGTTTCTGGCTTCTATGCATTTCTTACAGAATTAGCTAAGCTGCTTGGTTTTGTGACACGTGAACCAGGTAGAATTGTCTTCCCTGAAAATGCTTCACTGAGTGTCACTCCTTGCCTCAGGCAGGCAGGCAGGGACAGTCTGTCTGTCTTGTTCTTCATCCAGCAGTCCCCTCTGACTGAGCGGTGGGAATCGGGCTTTCTCAGGTCAGGGAACTTGTCTGAGGAGCTCAGTCCCTGTGGATGCCAGCCATCATTCTGCTCCAGCTTTCTTTGGGCCTCCTGGTGCAGATCTTGGAAGTCAGTGCATTCTTTGGTAGCTGTGTCTCACTCTTCTTCTTTAAACTTATTTGGTATGTTTAATACTGGGAGGTTTTGTGATACACTTTGCTTTCTGCAGCATCTTAGAAGCCTGGATAAAAGATTTTGTGAGAAGAAAAAATAGGTAACAGTAGGGTAAATATGTTGTGATTTGATTGCATGGAAGTCTGTAGACTTACACATGGAACAACTCTAATGTGTGTGGTGAACATGTGACTGACAGGAGAATTTGGCTCAGATTGCAGGCATGTGGATGAACTGCAAGACCAAAACTTTCCATTCCAATTGGAATAATAAGAAAAGTCATCTCGTGTGCTCAGACAAACTTCAGTTTCATCAGCTGCCTTCTTTTGATCTGCAGTAAGTACCAGCAATCACACTTTATATGATTACTTT
Organism: Irena cyanogastra; assembly: GCA_013397155.1. NCBI lineage: Eukaryota > Metazoa > Chordata > Aves > Passeriformes > Irenidae > Irena > Irena cyanogastra. The sequence continues at coordinate 172,819 of VWZV01011715.1, forward strand.
GTTAGACAAGGGAGTAGTGCTGGTGTAGATGTTCCTAATGACGTCCCTCTCTGCCACAGAAGGTGACACCACAGCAAACAAAAATAGTGGGCATAGCTAACAAAACAGTTCCCTTGCAATCAAAGTGTAAATAACACTTTGACATTATGACTTCATTGCTATATAATGCTTTCTTTGGAATTGCATTGCAAGCAAAAAGGCAAATTACTTTAAAGAAAACTCAAATCTCTGTGGAGCAGAATGTGTGCTATTTCTTCGTTGTCCATCCTGCAGAGCAACCAGCAAACTGTGGCTTAGCCTGTAAGCCTCTCAGGAGAACTAATCTGGCCTTGATGGAAGCAGAGGCTTTACAACGAATCTGGAGAATTTAGAAGCAAATGGAGATCAGGTAAGATGTAAAAGGAGTTAACCAAAATAGATAGTATCACAGCAAGAGTAGTTTATTTTGTGAAACAACTGATTTTTGACAAGGAAAATGGGACCTCTTGGTACTTCAGTGAAGTAGTTGGTGTGTTGCCACAAAGATAACTGAGCTAAACAGGCAAAAGTGAGGATTAGGGCAAGAAGGGTGACATAAACAGGTGAGGTCAAAGTTTCCTGCTTATTTGGGATTTTACATGATGGCATCCTGTGAGCCTGTTAAGCTGGTTGTTTTGTGCCGTATTGTCTATGTTAAACTAACAGGTCATGAAGGAAAGACTCATGGAAAATATGCAGGTAAACAGCAAAGGGGCAAACCCCACTCTGGTTTTGCCAAGCTCTGTTCTGGGTTGACAACTAGCAGCTGTCAGGGTGTTGTCACTGCATGTGTGTAGGCTGTGCATGGGGTTTTTTGGCTTATTTGGATATGTAAAATTGTCTGTGACTGTGCACTTGACATGGTCTGCTGATAAGTCCTGAGCAAGTGCAAATTCTGCTCTGTATACTGTCTGTAAACCTACATCTTTTTCCTAGTATTTTATAAAGTAGACCAAGACTTAATTAACTGGTTTTGGAAGTAGTTTGCAGAGCGGGCTTAAAGGGAAATCTCTCATTCCTCACACCATGCAAAGCAATAATTTCAGCTGTGTTTCTGTTCACCCTGAGTACCTTCAAACAATTTTGCTGTTAAAAAATAAACAAACCAAAGCAGACCCAGAAGGTTGAAGAAGAGGAACACTTTGAAAGTAGAGAACTTCCTATATAGGTTTTGAAGATTTGAGTTGCTTGCTGAGCTGATTTGTTTTTTAAAAGCACTTAAGGTAATGCATTTCAGTTTGTTTTCCCTTACTAAGTAAGCCTTGTAACCTGCTGTTTTTGCGATCTTCTCCATCATCACATTACCTTCCAGGGTTTGGGAAAGAAAACCAGGAAAAGATATAGGCACTGGCAATCTCTGATTGGAATTTGTTTAATAATAGCAACCTGCTTACTTACTTTTAATGTTTCAACACAAATCTTCACTTCTAGATTTACTTATTAAGCCTGAGGACCATCTGCTGAAGGAAACTTAGCTCCTTTAGTAGGAAGGAACCACATGCAATTCCTACCTAGGCTAACAAAAGCTTAAGTGGACTTACTAGTGGTTTGAATATAGTAGCATATAAGTTGAAGATAATTTTTTTTAATAGCTCTAGTTTGTATATGTACACGGTGCAGAACAAAACAGAGGTGATGAACTCTTGTTATCTCACTCCCTGGCACAACATAAATGACTATCAAGGATACTGAGCAGAGGAGGATTTGGCCCACTCAGCTTATTAGGTTGTTTTCCGGGGTATATTTTCAGTGCCTGTTTGTTACAGAGATTAGTCATGTATCTGCAATGTTGGATGGTTTTCCCCCATTTCTACAGTAGGATGTGCTGCTCCCAGTGGAAATAAATAAAAAAAGCACAGTAACTCCTGCTTTTTTCAGTACCAGTGGGTGGTTTGGATGCGTGTGTGTGTCATGCTGGAGCTGTGAGTTGAGGCTTGGCAAATTATTACTGGATCATTTAGGTTGGAAATTATTACTCATAATTAGTCTTATGGTGGTACCTATAAGCCATGGCCTCGCCATTGTGGGTACTGATAAAAACATCAGAGAGAGGCCTTGATCTTGGTCTGTATAAGACATGGTCCAGATATGATTTTAATGTATAGACATTCAATGGGATTTTAATGACTGTATGGCCTAGGCTGGGTGCATGTTTTTTTTTGCTTAGTTTTTAAAATTGAAATGCATCAGCCAAAGATTGTGGCATCCCTGGTGACTGTGCAGATTATACCCAGGCTAAGAGCAGATAGCTGTTTCCTGTCTTTTTCTGTCCATGAAGAAGGACAACACAATGAAAAATTAGGATGATTAATAAAACAAGCAGCATTTTCAGCATACCAATTGCTTCTTTGTGGCTGAGCATGATGGCGCTATTCTTATCTTAAATTTTATTATGGAGGCTCCAGTGCTATTCTTGTGGATTTTGTGTACTTCTTCTTGCCAAAGGAAAGCATGGGAGAAAGCATCCTTGTGCTTGAGGGAATTCCAGCCTGATGAATAGCAGATGATACCTGGTGATACCTGGTACCCCATTGCTGCAGATGCACCTTTATGCCCTGCACAAGGGCATTCAGTGAAGCTGGAGATGCTGCAGCTCCTAGAGAGAAACTTCTGTGATCCATTTGAAAAACAAAATGTAGGCACCATCCCATCCCACAGATATGATCTTTCTGCGAATGTAACTTATTGAATTTGTTTATTCTGATGGTGTCCTCTGACAGGAATATCTAAGGATCAAAATATTCATTTTGAAGCATTATTCTATTGGAATTTAGGTGAATAGATTCAAAAGCATTGTCCTTCAAAATCACCAGCCCAAGTGATTTCTTTCTGGCTGGCAAAGTTTCTTGCTTTTTGAATTTTTCTTGGCAAGCAGTTCAGCTCCTGTGTTGCTCTGAATTCTACCCATGATCCTCAGAGTAGGCATTCCTTTATCTGCATCCACTGAGGGTTGTGATCTGGAAGCTGTGCCCCAGGCACACCTGCTTCACAGGGGACAGCACTGACCTGAACACACATCACAGCACTCACAGTCACATCAGGAAACAAGTAAATAAATAACCACAACATTGCAGTTAAGTAGTCAAGGTAGCTCGGACCAAGACTAGATGTCCCTTTTCCCTGGGGTGTCTTCTAACGCTTAAGCTCCTTCTTTTGGCATAGTAATTGCTAAATAGTTTGTTGCACTGTGAAAAAATTCCTGCAGCAATTTTTCTTGTGATTATTTTCTTGGGCACTTCCATGCTTTTTTGCAATTCTATTTTCGTCTTCGCTTCAGGCACTGCTGGGTACACTCTGGTGATTATTGGTGTGGCAGTTTTAGATGTGGCTGCTTGTTCTGCCCCTCTGGTGCAGGGTACTGCTTCACCTCACAGCTGTCAGAATGAACAGGTGCTGAGGCTTCTGCCTGATGACAAAACCAAACTAGTAGATAGCTGATAAAGATGTATCTGAATTAAGACACTTGGTTTCGGAGAGGAACAGGCAAAATGCAGGCACGCGTTTCCTTCTGCTGACTTTGGTGGAGGAATGAGTGCACCCTCAACAAGTCTGCAGATGACACAAAGATGTGTGGTGCAGCTGATGTGCCTGGATGATGGGATGGCATCCAGAGGGACCTGGACAAGCTCAAGAAGTTGGTCTGTGGGAGCTTCATGAGGTTAAAAAAGGCCATGTGCAAGATGCTTCATATGAACTGGGGCAACTCCTGGTATCAGTACAGACTGGAGAATGAATGGATTGATTGCAGCCCTGAGGAAAGGACTTGGGAGTGCTGGTGGATGAGAGGCTGGGCATGACCTGACAATACTCATAGCCCAACTGTGTCCTGGGCTGTATCCAAAGCAGTGCAGGCATCAGGGTGAAGGAGAGGATTCTGCCCCTCTGCTCTTGTGAGACCCTACCTGGAGTATTGAATCCAGCTCTGGAGTCCTCAGCATGGAGAGGACATGGACCTGACTAGTGCTGCAAAAATTATCAGGAGGGTGGAGCACCTCTGCTGTGGAGGCAGGCTGAGAGAGTTGGGGTTGTTCAGCCTGGAGGAGAGGAGGCTCTGGGAAGACCTTCCAGTCTCCTGGAGGGGCACCTTCCAGTGCCTAAAAAGACTACAAGAGAGCTGGAGAGGGGTTTTTGACAAGGGCATGAAGTCAGAGGATAAGAGAAATGGCTTTAAACTGAAAGAGTGTACATTTAGATTAGATTGGATATCAGGAAGAAATTCTTCCTTGTGAGGTGGTGAGGCACTATCACACATTGACCAGAGAAGCTGTGACTGCCGCATCCCTGGAAGTGTTCAGAGCCAGGTTGGATGGGGTTTTGAGCAACTTGGTATAGTAGAAGGTGTCCCTGCCCATGGTAGGGGGGCTGGAACAAGATGAGCTTTAAGGTCACTTCCAACTCAAACCATTCTATGAGTCTATGGGAGCTCCAGCCTGAGGTACCAGCTAACAGCTGCAGAATGGAAATGTCTTAAACTGATGCAGCTGTTGCCAAGTGACTGAGCCAAATATAGCATTTTAGTTTAGCATTTTAATTTAGCAATTTTCACACATTAATATAGCATACAGGTGTTAATTTATTACATTTGCTACAAATATGTTTATGTTCTTTTTTTTTTCACTTTGCATTTGAGACTGGCAATAATGAGAGGAAATAAATTGAAAATTAATCTGTCTGGTTTCACCATTTTTTCTTAGCTGATCCTGTGGTATGCTTTGCATCTTGCCTTCTGGTTCCTGAATTGCAGTTTGCACTTGAGAAAACCATATAATACTTGAATTGCAAGCTAGCCTCAGTTAGAAGCAAATGACATAATTATTTGGGAAACCAATCAGGAAGCATTCAAATCTCCCTTGGTGACGTGCCTCCTTTAGTTGTACAGCTTGCTTCCTTCTGGATGGCAGACGTCAGCGGCGAGATTCGCCTGGCGCTGTGAAAGCGCTTACTTGGCATTTCATCCCCAGACTGAGCACTGCTGGATTTGTGATGCTGCTCCTCTGCCAACGTCAAATGGGTTTAGGCACAGCAGCCCTCACATGTTCGTGCTGAAACCTGGTCGGCTCTGAAACAGCGTGTTAAAACAAGGGCCAACAGTCTGATGCACAGCTGAGAACTCAGAGACTGATACAGATACCTTGCAACTGGATACTCATGAGAATTAAAGAGCTGAACTGAAAGAGATTAAGCAGCTCTTTGTACATTCTCCCCTGCGAAGTGTAAAGAACTGAGAGCTTCATTGTTTTGTAACCATTTGTAAACTAAAGGGGAAAAACAATTACTTCAGCATGGGCTTCTTGAATATAGTTTTATGGAAAGTGCTCTTCCCAGAAATCTAGCCATACAGGGAAAATAAGAAATCCTCAATACATCGATTTTACAATAGAGCATTGTCCATCCTGAGGCTTAAATATTCCCAAATCCAGTTTCCCTTCAGCAAGTAGCTTTGGCCTCCTGTTTCAAACGCAGTCCACATACATCAGCAGTTGGCTCACTTTCTGCGCTGTTTTTCGAAAATCATTTGCCTTGGACCTCTAGACCCTTTTTCTCTAGAAAGCGCCATTTGGACCTTCATCTCTGTGTGTGATAAAGGCCACTGTCACCAGAGAGTCAGTTTCAGTGTCACTGTTTCCTGCGAGGCTGCTCTCTGCAAACGTGAAGCCTGTGGACATAGGCTGCCAATTGCAAATGGCAATATTAAATGTTTCCTCCCTATAGTTCACCTGCCTGCTGTAGATTAGTTCTCTGTATGACTACAGGCCCAGGTCCCTTCTACAAGGTTTATATTTGCTGCAATTGGAAGCTTTCAGAGGCAGCTTAAAGGATTGATTTAGTCTGAGAGCAGAAATGGGAAGTAGGAACTCTTGAATTCAAAAAGCATTATTGCAGTAGTTTTGCTGCAGAGCCTGAGGCTACGGATTGAGCTCTTACCTCATTTTCCCCATCTGCGATACAGCTCCTAGGATGGTTTGGTGATTAATTTATGCTGATGGAGTTAATTACTTGGTAAGTATGTAATAATTTGATAAGAATCTCTGCATATCCCAGAAAATGTGGCAAAAAGAAAGGCAAAATAGCCATTCCTAAAACTGTTAATTAACAAACTGAGACAAGATGGTGAGATTCAGGATAGAAACCTCATCAGAGATATTATGGCAAATTACAGCCAGGGCAGCTTGACAGGAATGTAAAGTTAGAGGTTGGTATGTTCCTGAAACCTCAGTTTTTATCCCTCAGTTTTATCCTGGCAGTTTTGCAAGACCTACATGGTATGCTGAGACAACCAGTGAAAAAGCTCAGGGGCTTGTATGTTGTTATTTAGCAGTTCCTGCAGGTATATACAAGGAATCAATAGGAAAGGATTATGCAATAAAATAATTTATTAAGATTTCCTGTGTCCTGCAGAACAATCCGTGACTCATCTGCAATTTGGACAGCACTGAGATGTACATCATATCAAAGGAATTCTGCAGGGCCAGCTCTCTTGGCAGGCTTGTTGTGATCTATATCTCTCGTGCAACTCCGGTTATGGTGTGACCAACCAGTATAATTAAATTATCAGTGTCACTGTCCTCGGTCAAATTGCCCCTGAGCTTGTATAGCTCCCTCCATTGGGTTAACTATCAAAGTCACTCTCTACCCTGCAAAATGGTTGTTCCATCTCTCCAGCTTTTTGATGAGTTAATAACTTGAATTATCTTGCTGTTTCTATGATATTTTCTCTGCTCCAGGTCAGTTCAGATTATGTTGCTGAAGACCTTTACTTTGCACTTTAATAAAGTTTTTCTGCATTGATGTTTGAAGCTGCCATGAAATCTCAAATTCAATGCAGTTTTTCCAAAACATTTGAAGTCAGCTACTCTATAATCTTTGTGTTATGATCCACTTAGGCCCTCTTGGACACAATGCAAATAGATAGAAGTGAAGGACAGAGGTTTCTCATTTTCAAAGCTTGCTTGTGAAACATCCGAAATGCCCAGAGACACCATGTCTGTCAGTGCTCTGCAGTTTTTGGTTGCTATTCATGTGACCCAGTGAGGCAGAAGAGCAGAGATAAGGGAAAGAACAGAGGAAGATTCCTCTCTGCAATTTATTCTCCAGGGTTTTATTCAGTCCAGTTTTAAATGGCTCAAGCTACTGAAGTGATTCAAGCTATGACATTTTGGCAGGGTGTGAAACAAAATCTGGCAGAGGTGCTGTGACTGAAGGGCTGGTTTTGTGCACTGAAATGTGTGTCAAATCTTTCACTGGCTTCAGTTAAAACAGGAACAGCTCTTCAGAGTCATTCAGTTTGAATAAGCTCATCAAAACCAGCAAAAGAATCTACTTCTGTGGTGCCATTATGCTGTTACAATCTCTCTCAGCCTCACCCTCCTCTGTTTACAGTGTCCTCCCATGCAACTAAGACTTTCTGCATAGAAAAATGGGTTGCTTTTGTTAGGTTTCGAGTAATAAATAACTCTGGATTAGTAGTCTCTGTCTGATGTCTCATTCAGACTGTCTTTTGCATTACCTTGCCATGTTTTTAAGCCCTGACACTGGAAGTGAAAACTCTCCAGAGGCATTCTTTAATAAGTCCATAAAGAGAGGAAAAGCTAATTGATTTTAAAATTATCTTTATTATTATTTTCCTTGTATGGTAGCCCATTAAACTTGGGGAGTCCCTAATGAAAGGTAAATTTAGTGCACTCTTCTTTTTCCACCCTTCCAGAGTTGTGTCCCCTTGATGTTATGCTTTCTTTTTTATTTCTCCACACTTCTAGGTAAAAGAAATTTTAAAAAAATATATAGCATAGTTCAGAATTTGGATTGATTTAACTTTCAGTAGTGTTATTCTTGTTTTCTTAAGGTTCAGCAGGAGTCATTTGAGCCCAACAAATGCGTAAATCTATTTCTACCGTGTTCTTCCACATCCTCACAGAGGAGGACTTTTCTTATCATAGGTCTACAGTAAACCACAATGAAATGAATGTAAAAGTGATTCTGAGTGTCTGTTATAAAACCATTGCAACTCTGTAAGCTGAATCCTGGAAGGAAAACCTGTCACAAACTTATCTGTTGGGAAAACTGTTCTAGGTAGGAAATTTGCATTTTGGGCAGCATTGAGGGTTTTTTTTTTCTGATTTCTTTATATTAAGGAGAGAAAATTAGAGTCATGGTTCTGAGACAGTGTAGAGAACCAGTTCACACCTGAGGCCAGGACAGTCACCCAAACAGTTCTGAGAGGTCTGTGCCACACAGTATCACAGGCCAGGTCCTTGTACTGGTGGCTGAACAAGAGCCAGCAACCATAGATTGTTCTGTGGTTTCTGCAGGTCTTTTGTCACTTGAGAGACAGGCTCCCATGTGCTTGAGATGTTTGCCTGCCTGCCATTACTATGCTACTTTCCACACTTCCTTCACTGGCAGCAATTCCTTCATGCTCCAAAGGCCCAAGTGAATGAGCAGTATTTACAACCTCCCTCTTCCCTCCCCTCCCTCTCAGCAGTGCCCCTCTTGCTCTCCCTGGGTGCCTTGTTTTTTGTCTGCTGCTGCCTGTGTTTTGTAAAGCAGAGCTGCTGCTATGATTCTTCACTACAAAAGTGGTGAAGCATGGAATGTGGGTGCCCAGAGAGGCAGTGGGTGCACAGAGAGGCAGTGGATGCCCCATCCCTTGGAAGTGTTTGAGGGCAGGTTGGATGGGACTCTGAGCAACCTGGTCTAGTAGAAGTTATCCCTGCCCATGGCAGGGGACTTGGGACAAAATGGTCTTTGAGGTCTCTTCCCACCCTAACCATTCTAGGATCATTTCCAGTCAAGATGGGACATGGATCCCTGAAGGAGTGTGTAGACTGTATTCACATCCTTGCCTTAGGTTGGCTGGTGGGATCAGGGAGGAAAGGGACTTTCAAAGTGAGGTGAATGATTAAATAAGGCTGGGAGGTGGAAGGAAGGGGGAAGGAGAGGAAGTAGGAATGAGTAGATGTTTCTTGATACAGCTGGAGAAGAATAGGGACAGGCAAGGATAGGCGTGTTTTAGACTGCAGGCAGAGGGAAATTTCATGTAGGGAACCATAGCTATGCTGCAGTAGGGAGATTGAAAGATGAAATTCTGAACCAAATTCCTGGTTTTGGAGCACATCAGTACTGTTTTTAATATCTGAAAACAAGCTCTTCTGTTATGGCACTCATCTCCACAGATTCTTGCACAATGTAGGATTTACATACAAATGGTCAGCCTGTGGTGTGGTGAATTCTTATAGCTCCAGTGACTGACCCAATGTGTTTGAAGTTTATACCTCTACCCACACAGAAGAGCTTACAGCATTTAAATGTTTTTTTAACCTAAGATTACCAGTGCCTACTAATATTTTTCCAAAACCCAAATTATTAAGATCAATGAGAGACCATACAAAACCTAAGCCAACGCTGGGATTCTGTACAGCTCCTAAGAAACTCACAGAACAGGGTAAAACTCTCCCCTTGCTTTTAAGCTTGAATTAGCAGCATGCCTCAAAACTCAGATATATGTGCTTAAATTCAGCTGTTAGCTAATGAATCAAAGACTGACCTCACTGTTAAGCCATTGCCCATCTGTATTTTATGACTTCCAGAGATACACAAGGCTTCCAGAATCAAACAGTCATTTGTGGCTTCCCTCGTATTCCCTGACTTGCTGACTGCTCACCAAAGCACTGAGTGCTGTTAGCTGTCTCTGTGCAATTTCCTGGCTAAAGGAGATCTGGAATGTAAAAGTGTATTCATCACCAGAGGTTTTGCAAGATTCCAGGACTTCAATGAAGCGGTAAGAGATTATTTAAAATTGGAATGGCATGAAGGTTCCTCTGAGTTTTCAACCAACTATAGGGTAACTTAACCAACAAGTAAGTAACCCATAAGAACCAGAATTAATTGGGATTTAAACATAAAAAAAAAACCAAAACAAAAAACAAAACCCACCAAGTTGTAATTACTGTTACAACTGTACCATACAGATCCCGACCCTTTACTGTAAGCTTCTCAATACAGAGATGGAGGACTAAGTGGCAAGTGGGAACATGTAGAGTATGATGCCTTTACCATTTATCCGGAGTGAAACAACTGCAAATAGTCAAATACTGAGAAATGTTTTTGCATAAGCTGGATTTTTGACTTCAGTGCTAAGATCAAAAAGGTGTAACCCAGAGCCAGCTTTGCTAAGATGGTGACACTGTTTCTTACTCATTTGAACTCATTCTAGGGCAGAGAAATCATAGCAAACCTTTCTACAGGATGGTAGGAGGTGCATGTCCATGTTAAATATGCATCAGAACTAATGTGCTATTTGTATACATTTTGGAAGTGATTTTAACTTCTGTTGTGATGGGGATTACATATCAGGATATATAAGATAGGAACCAGATTCTACTCTGTGCTAGTCAGGTGTTCTGGCCCTTTCTTTATTTGTTACTTTGCTTTTCTGGCACTAAAACTCTCTAACATTTACTGAGGAAATGAAAGATTGTTGCTGTCGTGCTTTTGTGTGTTTCTTTAGCAAAAACATTTGTGCATCATAGATTTGTGTCCAGAAACGCATTCCTCACTGCTTTTGTGTACTGCATTATCTGGACAAAATGAAAAGGAAACAGTTGTGATTTGAAAATGTTTTACATACATTTTGCAGAGCTGTACAAACTTATGTAGGGCAATGATGAATCATAGTCTGTCTTCTTCACACCACTGTAACAACATTACTTTGCTGTATTGACTTCTGATTTACTGGGTGAGAAACCTCCAGGCAGTAGTGTCCTGACCCACCATCACCTTCAGTTTTGCTTGCTGGTACTTGCTGTTTCTGCATCTTCACAGTAAGATATTTGGCTAAGGAACTTTGTAATTGTGTGTTGTATAACTATAGGACTCCATTTTTCTTTTTGTCCTTTTACTTTCCCTGCTGCTAAGATCTAGAGACCTGTAATTAGTTTTCAAGTCATTCATGAACTCTGTTTTCTTCCCTGTAGGCTGAGTCCAATTTGTCTGTGTTTGCTTAAGCAGATTAAATGAGTGGACAGGTTAATGCAGGTGACTAAGTGGGCACATCCTAACAAGTTACTGTCCTCAGCTAAGCTTCAGCTCCTGTGATTTCACATGCTCTTGTGTTCCTCCTGCATCATGTCAACCAAGGTATTTGGGGATTTGATCTGCGTAAAAACACCTAGGAAAACTCCTAGGTGGACCAGTTCTTTGATCCCTTCCATTACGTAGCTGCACAAATAGCTGTGTTGGCACAGTGCAGGGAGTAGCTCAGGAACAGAGATGCACAGCAGAGTAAGAACTATTGATACTGGTGCTGCTGACAAAGAAGAAATCATCAGGCTGTGCCCCACAGCAGCTGTACTGCTTGTTCTGCTGTGTGTCTGAAGGGGAGGAAAATGCAGCTCTTATGTGATCACTGTAAAATCGATTGTTCAACAGAGTTGGTCTGTGAGGCTGGGGTCTGGTGCCAGGCTTCTTCCCACAGAACACAGGAGACCCTTTTGAGGTGTAAGAAATCCCCTTTTTCCTCCATATTGGAAAAGGGCCATCTGACTTTAACCTGAGTGCAAGGCAAGATGGATCCTTTGCCTAAAAACCCCTGAACACTTAGCTGTGAGTGCTTAGAAATGCAAATAAAAAGATTTACATTTCAGTCATTCCTTTCTGAAGTACCAAATTCTGGTTTGCAGTGGCAGCTTTCTATCCTATTCTTATGCTGTTCGTGGACATCTTCCTCCTTTTGTTTAGGAGCTGTCTCCAAAATATCCAGCAATAGTTTCAGACAAATGAGTCTTGAACTTTGGGTAAATTCAGAAAGCTGTGAGTATTGTAATTCCTGGATATCTCATTAGGATTCTACATTACTACAGAGCAGGAAAATGGCATAATGTAAGGATTCTTAAAGTTTTGGTGAGGTTCCTTGGCAGCAAATATACGAAGACTTAATCGAAAGAATTTCTGAACTGAGTTAACCTGTGTATTGATTGTCCCTTCTCAGTTGTCTCTTCTCAAGGCTGAACATGCCCAGCTCCCTCAGCCTTTCCTCATAAGAGAGATGCTCCTGTCTCCTCATCATATTTGCTGCTCTTTGGGCAAACACTACAGTTACACAACCCACTCCAGGAGCTCCACGTTTCTCTTGGGCTAAGGAGCCTGGCACTGGCCACAGCACTCCAGATGGGCCTCTCCAGGGCTCAGTAGAGTGCAGGACACCCAGTGCATAGGGACCAAGCCTTAGGTCAACCACTGCAATTACCTGACTTACCCATTCTCCATGTGGTTGAATGAATGTATTTGGTAAAATGTCTTGTCAAACAGGCATGTTTATGGAGTATTTCGAGCTGTTCTCTTGTCTGGCTTCAAAATTTACTTTTTAAAATTGTCAGGGTGCATCCGCGTTTCTGAAAAGGTTTTGGGATTTCAACATGGTACAAAAAGGAAGTCACTCTTCAGCTCTCAGTTCAGGGCCAAAGAGTAACTCGTGGGTTTTAACTCCAGCTTTGATGGAGCCCCCTTTATGGATCCAGCATTTAAGCTGAGCTGTGTGGCTTTTGCCTCAGTTCGCTCCCTCCCCCCCAGCAGCAATCCTGTAAGCTCCCATGTATCTCTGGGATTCTTGACACAGTCTGATCCTGTCTTTGAAGTGATGTGACTGATACGTATTACCCTGAACTACATAAAAACCTTTATGTTGCAACCAGACGACGGGCAGAGGGTGCTTGAGGGAGCTCAAGCAATCTGCCCGTGTGCGTGGATTTGAATCCAATGCAAAATGTATCCGACAGCGGGAAGTGCTTCGAAGTGCGCAATTCCACAGCAGGTTCAGCTGACTGAAATCAGATCTGTGGCATTCCCGCTCTCCCTATCAGTCCTAGACTCGAATTCTCGCTTCCTCCATTTGTTTACTTTTGCGATGTTAATTTTCTGCTGGTTTAGGTCCTGAACAAACTTATCACGGGAACTGATAAATGTTGGTACAAGGGGGAAGGGCGAGACTGTGGCAGCGCTGTCTCAATCTGTCGTGTGTAGGGGCATGCTGTCGCTGTATAAAGCTTGTCTCCCTTTTGCCTGTAACTACCTGCTTCACTTCCACATTTCACCTTCGTGCGTCTAGAGAGCATGTCCCAAGAACACCTCAGCATGCCCATGCTCTCTTCTTGAGAGCCCTGCGCTGTACGTGCAGTCAAACCCCTCCTCTTTTTCTCTCCAGGCACAGCACAAGCGCTGAGCCGAAAACTCCTGTTAACTAGGGTGACAAGTTTCCAGCAAGCTTTGGATCGCGGGGAGAGGGGACACCCGGATCTCGGCAATATAAGGTATAGACGCCTCGGCTTGTGCAACACAGCAGCAGGGCAGAGCCCATTTTATTCTTGCCTTTTTTGGATCTGCACGCACACAGACCTCAGCACAATGGAGCCGGCTCCGCGATAGCGCAGCGCGATACGAGCAGCAGAAGTAAAGTCATCGCAGCGCCGCTCGCCAAGGGTGCAGTTGCCGGCGATCCACTCCCCGCGTGGCAGCTTCGCTGATGGCGTGATCGCCAAAGACTTCTACGTCCCAGGCAGGCCAGCGCCGCTCCCGCCCTCTGCCCGAGGGAGCTGCGGGACTCCGAGAGCCGCCTGCAGCCGCAGCACAGCCGGAGCACAGCCCGCGGCTTCCTGAGGCAGCGCCGAGGCGCACCCCGCTCCGGGGTCCCGATCTGCTGCGCCGGGAAGGTACCACCCCCCTCCCAAAAAAACTTTCCACAGCCGGCCACTCGGCTGCGATGTCGCGCCCCGGCCGCCGCCGAGCGAAGCGGGAAGGACCTGCCTCCTACCCCTTACCCCCTCCCCGCTCCGTTCCCCGCCCCGGCCGGCCCGGCTGCCCACCTTGGCGGCAGGGGGGCTGCGGGGCGGGCCCCCCGGAGCCAATGGCCGCGGCAAGGCGGGCAGGGTGCGGGGGGCGGCGCCGGGCCGACAATAGGGGCGGTGTGGGCAGCGGGGCCGGGCGGGGAGCCGGGGGAGAGCCGGGCAGCACCTTGCGGCGGGCGGAAGGTGAGTCCTGCCGCGCCGGGGAAGGGGATTTCCTCGCTTGTTTTGTAACCGGGAAGTTTGCGTAGGGGTTGAGCGGACGGGCGCGTTCTTCTTCAGCCCTTCTCTTCCCCCCTCCTTTTGAAATTCTCTTTTAGAAGAGGATACTGGCCCTGACTTCCCCCTCCTGACTTCTCCCTCCTATCTCCCCGCTCCTGCCTCCCCGGCTCATTCATTTAACAAAGAGAGTTGTTCTCAGCCCCCCCGGGCTTTGCGAGCGGGGAGCCCTTCGGAGCCGCATGCTTGAGGTCCCGGCGCAGAGATTGGGGTGGAATCGGGGCTCAGCCCACAGTTTTTGCCAAGCACCCGGTCCTGGCTTCGGCTGGAGGGGCGGGCGCTTTGGGCAAACACAAAGAATTGAGGAGCTGGACCCATGCTGGGCGATGGAGTGATGAAGCCTCGGGCTTTGTGTGGCTGGTGAAGGAGGGATGGAGAGGTGGGAGCTTGTCTTTTAACCCCTCCGCCCGCATGTGTGTACGAAACCGTGGCTTTTTGCTAGTAAAGTACTTAAAAGCAAAGCTCAACTTCGGGATCGTGGCACAATTCAGATTGGAGGGAACGTCAGGTGGTCTCTAATCCAGCCTCCTTCAAAGCAGGGGCTTCTGCCTGGAGTGGGGAGCAGTGAAGGGACATCGGAGATGGGTGGCACCTCTGGGTGCTCTTGAATGCACCTGGGAGCTCGAAGGAGGGGGCAGCACCAGCAGGACGAGACTTCAGGGACAGTAGCGTTTCTGTCTTCTCCCGTGCGTGAAAATGCTCCAATCCACAGCTCTCCTATGCCTGCAATCCCTAGTCGTGGTGCTTTTGTTATTAAGAGGGCTTAAAATTCATGATTGTTGGGAATGGCTGGCTCCATCCGTATGTATGTCACGGTGCATCTGCTCCTGCTGAGCATTACTTGATTCTTGTTCCAACATTGCCTCCAGGAGTTTTTTTCTTCAGGAGCAAAATTTAAAAATAGGTGTCCAAACCTGACTCTTGTTTGAGACTGGCTGTAAGGCGTGTACTTTAGGTGGTAATTACGTGTGAGATATGTATGTGTGTAAGAGCAACCATAAAAGCCGTTCAGTTAGCCACGCTTTTCATTTTCAAAGTGAAAGCAGGTATTGTAGCTGGGTGAAATGGCTGTGTCGGCACAGACGGAAGAATGTTTGGTTTTTTTGCTCGCAATTACTCTTTGCCCCGTGGCTAACGGATGCCTTTCACTGAACCACCTCCCCCTTCTCCATACCTGGAGTTTCCCGGTGCTGCGCACATTACCTGGCCAAGGAGGGAGCATCTTCCTGTCTGCTGCTCCCATATCTCTTAGTGTGGGTGTGCTGGTCTCGCTCTCAGCTTATAGGGTAAGGCTGGAAAAACTCCTCCTTGTGGAGCAGTTTGCGTGTGTGTCCGCTGGATGCTTGGAGACTGCTTTTCCCCGTGCATTTTTTTGTGGGTAAGTCAGAGAAGTGAAGCTCGTCTCTGCACAGGGATCAGAAGGTATGGTGGGAATTTGAATATGTCTAAATTCTGGTTCTATTTAGCTCTGGATTGCCTGTCTTGTGCCACAGAACAGAATTTTTTCTCAGCTGTACTATATAACAAAGCTGGAGCCTAAGACTGGGCAATAAACTGGCAGGTGATTTTTTAGCTTTTTTTGTCCTGCATCTATAAATTGGATGATATAACTGCCATTCTTTATTTTTGGCTTTCATTTCCAAATCAAACTTGAAGAGGAAAATCCTCTTGTAGCATGACAGCAAGAAGGCTTTTACTGGTTGGGAAAAGTGAGGCTTTCAGTTCATGCTTTTCTGTGCATCATGGGAATATTGGAAGAAATATGTGACAAGTCCAATATAACTGCCACAAGTGAAAATATATTGCTTGTTAATTGTGTTTCTGACTGCCTTGCTTGCACTGGATTGAAAACTGATGCTGGTTCTCTTTGCTTGAGAGGTCAAAGAACTGTTTTATCCTTTTCCGGGTCTCTGAAGGGAGATTTTTTTCTCTCAGTTTTGATTCCAATGCATGGAATAGTTTGCTGACTAGTGCCTTGTCTTTTTATAAATGTGAGCTGCAGTATGGCTTCTTTCCGTCTTTTTCCCTTTTGTGCACCTGTCTCACTTCCTTGGTGTGGGAAGATTTGTAATTTCAAAAGCTTGTTGCTATGGTCCTATTTCCTTATATGCTTAAGAGTGTACAGAGCAACCTAGAGCTGAAATAAACTTTTCTCTGTTGAAAAATACAGAAATGATCTAGAGCTCCACCCTCAAAGTGTTTTACAGTTCATCCTGTCAACAGCAGATAACAGAAGCAAATAGACTTTGTAAAAGAACTGACCAGTCTTGGTGAGGATCTGCAAGATACAGACTGAAACTAGACAACTAAAAATCAACCATATTTCTTAAAAGCATAGTCAGCCATTAGCCCTCTGACAGGTACAAGAATGCCTACTGTTGGTTTTTCACCTCTATGGGAAGGCAAAATAATACCATGTACCAGAATTGTACTGTGCCAAAGAGTGTTTTTCTATGCTTGGCAATGAGCTGAACTAATTTTCTCAGCCTGATGTCTTGGCTTGTATAGGAATGGAGGACAATGTAAGCATGTTCTGCTTGATGCTGAAGGCTTGCCCTTATGGAGAAAATAGTCCAGTGTGTGACTTTTTATGCACTTGCACAGCTCTCACCTGGGAGAAGCTGTTTTGCACCCCTGTTCCCAGAGATGGGAATGCTAGGTCCATTCCCCTTGGTGGCAGCAGAACTGAGACTGTCAGCCAGTGCTCACTGATGTAGCACAGAAGTCAGTGATCAGTTCTTCCCATCTGAGTTGAAGGCACATGATGTTCTTTGGGAATGAGTGGGTTAAAAGTACCTGATGCTGCTTGTACTAATCAGGTTTTTATGCAAACTGAAGTTCAAGTTTGAAATTCCTTCACTTGGGTGCAGTTATGCACAGCATGTGCAGATGTAATATTGTGGCTGTGAGGGGTAACACTCAGTGCTCCAGTGGTGATGACTGCTCCTCTGTGCAGGAAAGGGAGCTGACTTTTGTCCATTTCACCTCAGCATATCCTCAGAGCTGTAGATGTCTGGGTCCTTCCATGGTCTGTCTTCGTTTTGGCACATGACACTGGGGTGCATGTCAATTTCAGGGCCCTTCGTGGGATCCATTTGATGAAAACATGGATGCTTCAAGCTCAAAACGTGGTTGCTCTAAGCTGAACATATCTCCCCAGGCTCCCAGTAGGACCTGCAGAGAGAAAAAGACCCTTTTAGGATGTGCCTTGTGTTACCCTCCTATAGGTATTTTTAAAATAGGTCAGAGAGTTGCACTCTAAAATGCTGATTCCTCTTGTAGTCTCCCTGGTCTCCTGTCTCCCATGTGTTGTGTTGTATATTGGAGCAGCTGAGAGGAGTTTCACCTGCTCCTCTCGCTTTGGGGATGCAAGCAGCATTGCTAACAAATCCATCAGCAAAAACACTTTAGTAGCATGGCTTTCACCCTTTATCTTAATTTTAGCATTTTTTTTGTTGGGATGGGGGAAGAGGAAACAAAACAAAAAAAAAAGCTATCTGAGAAGTGGATTTCCAGGGGAATTATAAGCAAAAGTCCAAGTATTCAGTTCTGGTTTGTGTACTAATACACTCTGGCAATCCTGTATTGTGTACTAATACAGGCTGGCAATCCAAGTGTTCCGGCTTCCACTTGTACACTATCAATGTCTCGTGTGTAGTCTGAGATGCAGGTTAAACAATAACTTCCCCTCCATCGTTTCTTTCCTTCTTGCAATCTGTACTCTTTGGACCTGCCATATAGCTAGTTTGTTTTACTCCTAAGCTGGTGTAACTGCCTTCAAACTGTTCTATTTCTTACTTCCTGTCAAAAGTCAGAAGTGGTGTTGAATCAGGCAACCTTGTGTCATCTTAGGTTTAAAGAAAGGAAGAGAAAAAGGTGACTGGTGTAGAAAAAAAGTCCTAATTTGTGAAAATTGGGCCAAATCATAAGACTGTGGAAGTAGCAACCAAATGTACTTTCTAGAAAGAAATAATTTCCACCAAAGTAGCCCTTTGTGATCCCAACTACCATGTGAGAGACAGTGCACAAAATATATTGTGACTGTCTTGAAGCATATGACACCTAGCTGCAAACAGTTCCTTGATCTCAGTGGGCCTTTAGCTGTGGGGTTGTGAGAAAGTCAAGTGGGGAGAATGTGCTGTAGGCAGTTGGGGCATAAAGACTTGTGTCATGCCTTTTTTTTCTTCTTTTTCCATCAAGCTTGTCCACCTGTAATCCAAAAGGAAAACAGGAGAGGAAAATAATTGCTATTCAGATTGTGAGTGTTTTGGGAATGGAGAAGTCTTCCAAGTTTGCCTGAAGGCTTTGTTTTCTGCCCTTGTGAGCTTGCTGTGTGTAGGTACAGTGTCTGTCCATGGCTTACTGCTGATGGCATTTGATGACTTTCCAGGTGGCAGCAGAGAGAAGAAAATCAAATACAAAAGGTTAGGATGCAGTTTGTCAGCCTGGCTTGCTGAGGTCACAGCACCACTTTGAGTTACTTACTCTAAGCATCAGTAGGGCTTTGAACTCTCACCTTTCTTAATGACTGTAGTGGCACACCAGTATTTTAGATCATGCTTCCCTTACAAGGCAAAGCCCATTTCTCAGGGCTGATGCACTGTTCATGAAGTAAGAGCTGGATTGAGAAATATTTTTAATTGAACCAGTGGCTTGCATCATGTGGGTTTTTTTCCTCTTTTGCATATAGTGTAATGCAAAATACCTTGTCACTTATTTAGCATCAAGAAATCACAAGATTAGATTATTATTTGTACCTACATATTCCCAAAAGTGCGTTCTCTGCTGATCCTAAAATAAGAATGGCTTGGCCTCTTAACCCAGTCTTTTCTGTGGAAAGAGTAGAGAAGTGGTTCCTTTTGTAAAACTTGTATTTAATTTCCCCCGCTATCTGTAAGTAAACATTATGCAGCTTTGCCAACACGTTCAACTTGAAGGCTTCGTGCCAGGATGATTCTATGATTTGCCTTTAGTAGGTATTTAAAGAATGTCTTATTTCAATCATACTTTGAGAGGATAGAAGTCACAGCTGAATGTGGAATTTGTGCGCTTCCAGAGTTCAGACTTGTTTGGGGTGAAGCGAAAGCTGATTTCCTTCAGCAGCAGAAGGAGGGATATTCCAACCCTTCTTTCCCAGTTCTCTGCACACTACTGAAGCTGTAGATTAATTCAGCTCAGGGCCCTGTGCTTACCTGTGTGAGGTGTTTGAGGCTGTTATGGAGCTCTCTAATGCCAGCATGTGTCTAGGTAGAGGAGGGGAAAAAATGAGGCCAGGCTCGTAATGTATCTGCTTTTCTTGCTGGTTAAACTGGTCACCTGAGCCTGAACTCCTGTGTCCCTTCACAATAGAAGGTAGATTTGTCAGGTAACAGCTGCAGAGACCAGGGAGCACACAGCACAAAGAGGGATTAGCAGCAAATGGACACATCAGGATTCGAAATGCAATATTGATTAGCTCATTAAAATTAATAAGACACTCAATTATCAAAGTCCTATTACATTTTGCAGTTCTTCTGGAAACAGAACACTTTATATGTCCTTATCCTTTCAGGAATACCTCACACAAGACAAATTTTAATGTCATTTTCCTCTGCAAACCACAGAATGTGTTAACTTTTAATAGACCTCAAGTTTGTCAGTGTTCTATTTAGTTAAACATTATTGTTGGTAGGGCAATGTTTTTAATAGACTTGAAGATGTAGGCATAGTACTAAAAAATTTCTTTTATTGAGAGTGATCTAAATTAGTGTGTAATTGGGCTAATGTTGTTTTAGGTAGGGTCAAAAACTAAATGGTGGTTATTCACATACTGGCCAATTTTAGCAAATCAGACTGATCTGTCTCAAAATACAGCACACAGAGGGGAAAACCCTTTGATTCAAGCTCCAGAACTCAAGGAACAAGTATGTGAAAGGGCATGTTATTCCTAAAAGAAAAAAGAGTAAAATTTTTCCCAATTCTTCAGCAATATGTATATTTTTTTTGTGGTTTTTTTTTTTTTTTTTTTTTTTTTTTTTTTTTGTTTTTTTTTTTTTTAAAGGCTTTGCTTGAGAGGGTTTGAGCCTCTTGACTCAGGGAAATTCTTATTGAAATGAGAAATTGCTCTGGAATACTCAGTTTCCATGCAAGAGAGAGGCTGGAGGAAGATAAAGTCATAGAACTAAGATCCTGGAATGATTTTTAAGTGGATGGCACTTTTAATGAATGTGGTCATTGCTACTTCTTTTTTCTACAGGAAGTTTGATTGAATTTTTTTGCCACATTGCCCAAGAGAGCTAATTTTCCTGTTTAACCACAAAATGTTGACCACAAGCTTATAATTCCCATCTCTGTTTTACCCTGCTGTTGTGCTCATCTTCAATCCCACTTTGGAATAAGATGTGTGTTCACTTTCAGTGTTGCTTCTCTGGTCTTGTGATAATGAAAAATCTTTGTGACCTGAACTCAAAGGAGAGACCCAGAAATGAAATGGTGATAACACCACATAGTCCTTCATCAAAACCATCCCCTTTCTGATAATCAAAGTAATTGGTAAAGTTCTTTGGTAAAATGTATGCAGTTGTGGGTGTGTGTTAAGGTGTTTGATGCTTTCTGTTAAACTCCAAGTTTCTGGAGATGTAAAAGCTATGCAAAAATATGTGTCATATAAAAGAGACTTCTCCCACTCCTATCTGTAGAGAGAAATGACAGAATTTGATCCAAATGTGCCTTGAAGAACTAAATAAAAAGACTTAAGCACACAGAGGCTTCGGTTTGAGTCTCCAGCTCCTAGTTTTGGATGAGGAAGTGACGGTATCCACTACCTCTTAGCAGTGAGTTACTAGCATTATAACTTAATTCTCCAAAATCACTGAAGTCTTCCCTAAGTAGCCCTACAAAAAGCCAGAGAAGTTGTGAGGGAAGGAAAGAGAGGAAACTGCAGCACCAGCAACAAGTATTGTCTCACATTTATCTCGATCTAATATAGAAATCTGCATGTTAATTTCTGCCTCATCAAATTTCTTATTGTTGCATCAGGCTATATGTCTTGGTAATAAGGTGTCTGGGAAAAATTGCAGTCTCTTACATTTGTGTGTGCTATAAATTCTTCTGTGCAATTTTGACTCCCTTGGTAGCAGAGAGAATGATAAAAAGGCTGTATTCACAGCAATCAGCATGAATCTCATCCACTACCATGCCACAGCCAAAAGACTCTGAAGAAGTGAGACTGGAAGTACTTTTCCAAGTCTTCTTTAATTCCCTTGCATATATTCCTAAACCAGATTTTAAAGAGTATGAATAAAATGAAACTGATATTTTATCTGGAGCTGTGACCTCCAGTGTCAGACTTGTGTCTCTTGCCATTTCTGGGAGCCCTGATAACAATACTGAACTTAACTTGCAGTGTGTATGGGGGAACTAACTTTTGTATTCTTCCTGTTTGGTTTCTTTTCTGTGTGTCCATTCCTTGATCAAATCTCTTAAAGCATTGTTTGTTTGTTTCTTTTCCTTTGCATTTCTACAGAAACCTTGTTCATCTCCTGCCTATCTTTACTTTCCCCAGCCACTCCTAAGACTGATGAGAAACAGATTTCTCATACTTCTGTGATCCTGAAGATACTGGGCAAGCACAGATGTGCAGCAGAGAGGTAAAATACTTTGTCCTCCACCCCAGTAAGAAGCATCTTCTTTGGGGTTTGGGAGGAGGATGAAAACTGCATAGGGGAAGAAACCCATTATCTTCCTCTACCAAGCAGGTGGTTTTGGTGATGAGATACCTGGAAATATTTAAATCCGTAGATTTCATTAGAAAGGCTGAGGAGGTAAGGGTAGGGCTGGGAATGACAAAAGCAGGACTTGATTCAAGAAGAGAAACCAAACAACTCGAGATTCCTTCGGGGCTCTCCTGCAAGACAGAAAATATGCAACAGCGTATTCCTCTGTGTAGGCCGTCTTTAACTGGAGGCAGACGGTCCCAGGCGGTGTTTGGATTCCAGGTTCAATAAAGGCACATCCTTCCGTTAGAGGAGGCAAAACAGTGGCACTTGTTAGAATTCAAAATCCATCTCTAAATGCTTCAGTGACTTGTCATCGAGTGACTCACTGCACTGTCATAGCAGGGCTTCTGGCTTTCACATGGAAGTTATACTTGCTGGAACACTGTCCTGCCAGCTCATATTAACAGTCCCTCCTCCCAGGCTTGTTTCCAATTGACTCACAGTGAGGAGGGGATTTGGGGGTGTCAGGGCAGGAGAAGGCTGCAAGGGCAGATCAGAAATCTCACTACCTTGTAGACTTCAGAATGCCAGCTTTTCATTTGTTTTGTGTGCCTCTGAAACAAGTCCTTGAGTTGCAAAAGAAAAACATTCAGAACTGATGAGCTGTAAAAAATTGTAAGAATTTAGTCATTTACTTTGTCCAACCAAAAATGTCTTTTTGTGCAGGCAAAAGCTTCTTTAAAAGTTATTTGCTAGTTTAGAAAATTGCTAATATTAAAATGCTTTCAGCATGATTTCCTTTATCTTCTGCAGTTCATTGGATGGTCATCAAGATCATTTTTTGTTTGTTTAATTCACATAATCAATTTTATTCTAGGTGACCTTTGTGTCTTTTAAGAGCCAATTCTTTCTAACGCTAGGTACATCCTGCAGGAGCCCTTCCTGCCTTCTGATCCAATACTTACTCATCCTGGGACCTAGTCCAAATGCCACCAACAGTGTTTGTGTGGGCTTTTTTTGTTTGTTTCAAAAACATTTTATCACATGATGACATATTGCAGCATTAAATGTGTAAACCTGCAGTTTAAGATGTAATGGTCATGAAGATGAAAAGAATCTCACCTGGGCATCAAGTGGCTTTCTGCTTTTTACATCATACCTGCTTTAAATTTAGTATTACAGTGGATGCTTTGTGTTTCTGATGATGTTGCTTTTTGAATCCCACCCTGTAATTTTGGCTCAGTATTGAGGAGCAGTGACTTCAACAAGGTGACCTCATCCAATGTGTGGTGTAGCTGTATTTGTTTTTGAAGGCTTGAGATCCTGTTCCATCTGCACTTCCTGTAGCTGTAGGTAAATCATCTGAAATCCAAGATGATGAGCATGCCTGATCTCTGTGCTCTGCATCTTCTTTCTCATGAATTCATGTGCTTTCCTTCTGTGATGGGGCTCTTGTAAATGCTTTTTTCTTTTTACCAGGGTATGAATGGGGTGAGTAGGGAAAGGGTTCTCTATAAACATAACTTGTGCTAGTTTCAGCATAAAAACTCTCTCTGTGAGGGCTCTAAATTGCTAATGAATTAACTACAAATTTTGGAGGAGAGTGTGGTTGACTTAAGATTCTTCTTGACTAGCATATGAGAAGCTTGTGTTTTGCTTTTTTTCTTAAAACCAGCTTGCACTGCCCTCCTCCCCCAAACTATAAAGCAAGGATGTGGTCATTGGCAGCTGTTTTTCTTTTGATGCGGTCAACTTGAAATTAACATTAAAAGTCTAATTCTGAACTTGCATTTTCTTGGAGACTGGGTGCATGATGAAAGGACAGGAGGGATCTCTCTCCACCTGCTGGGAGTGTGCTCTTCATTTGGGTTTCTTAGGAGCTGAGATCGGAGGATGAAGCTTGACACAGCTGAGCTCATTGTGGCACACAGCCATCCAAAGGCAAGGGTGCTTTTCCCTCGCAGCACTTGGCTGTGAGCTGACCTGGCAGGAAGCTTTGCAAAGCAGTATGAGTGACTGTAGCTGTGGTGTAGTATTAAAGATCACGGAGCTGCCTGCAGGTCTGAGAGCTGGAAGTCAGGTCTGTAAGGCATACAGTGAGATCTAGTGGCTCCTCAGAACTGACATTCAAGTAAGTGCCTGTTTACTCTGTCATTGTGGTACCTGCTATATACAGCTTTTTATTGTGCTTATTTTGTTCCTATATCCCTCTGTCCCCAAGCTCTCTGAACCCCTAGCACGTGCTCAGTCAGCTCCTGTGGGACCTGCTTATGCTGCAGATCTGAAAGTCCTTAGTGGAGAATGGATTTTATAGAATCATAGAATTGCTTGGGTTGGAATGACCTTAAAGATCATCTAGTTTCAACCTCCCCTGCCATAGGCAAGGAACCTTCTACTAGAGCAGGTTACTCAAAGCCCCATCCGGCCTGGTCTTGAACACTCCCAGGGATGGGGCATCCACAGCTTCTCTGGGCAACCTGTGCCATTGCCTCACCACTTTTATAGTAAAGAATTTCTTCCTAATATCAAACCTAAACCTACCCTCCTTCAGCTTAGGACCACCCCCACCTTGCCCTGTCACTCCATGCCCTAGTCAAAAGTCCCTCTCTAACCTTCTTGTAGCCCCCTTTAGGTACTGGTACTAAGGTGTCCCTGGCTTTAAGGTGTCCCTGGAACCTTCTCTTCTCCAGGCTGAACAGCCCCAACTTTCTCTGCCTTTTGATTTTGACTCTTCTCTAGCTGGTTCTCTGTCTTTAATAAATGTCTTTGTGAGAAAGACCCTGACAAAAAATCATGACTAGACCGTGTATTTCTCCCCATCCTGTTGTTCTGAATCCTGCTTTGATTCTATATGGAGGAATAGTTCTTGTAATCCTTGTCATGCTGTAGGGACTTCTGTGCTTTGCCTAGCTGCGTTCATTTGTTAATGCAGCAGAGAACTCTTGGGATTTCCGCCATCACCTATATAAGTAATGTCTTGTGTCATGTAAGTGTTGTATGTATTCTTGAGAAGTTTTTCAGAATTGAAAGAATGATTATAAGCTGGGCCCAGACTTCTTCTGGTGTTCAGCTGGAACTATATTTTTACTCTGAGACAGAATTAAGTTGCCAATGCTGCAGCCAGTCTCACAAAATTAAATAGTCCTACTGTTTTGCTGTTCACCCTTCTACCTTGAGTCCTCCACTTCATAGCCAAAGTGCTATAGTGTAGGAGTTGTACAAATTTTGATGGCTTTTTCATGGAGTTGCTGTGATTCTAAATACTGCCAGTAAAGGCTCACAGTGAGCATAAAACACAACTGTGGTGGAGAATAATATGCTTAGTTCTTTCATATAGGTGTAAAGGGCAAACAGAGAAGCAGCAGGCACAGGAGGAGTAGGAAAACACATTTCTGACATAGCATAATGTCATTTTATCTCTGAATACTCTGGAATATGTACAGAAGGACTTCAGCAACATCTGTGCCTCAGAATTCATAGCCAAGATGAAAACAAAGCTTTCATCTGGCAGGAACTGTACAGCAGGTATTTGGTAAGATCTGCCTGGCATGAAAGAGCAAAAGCCAAAAGTTGTGGAGGGTTTTTTCCTTTCTTTTTCCCTTTTTCTTCTCTTTTTCCCCCCCCTTTTCTTTTCCTTTTTTTTTTTTCTTTTTGCTCTCCCTAACCAGGAGGCATAACTCTCTCAGTAGCCTGTGTGTTTCAGTGGGAACATTCAGGGACTGTCTTAGCAGCACTTGAGAGCCTAACCTTGAGAACAAAAGTAATGTTTCATGTGGTTACGTACAAAAAGATGTGGGTAGGCGTCTAGTGGGAATCCAGAAAGCGCGTGGGCGCTTGATTCCCTCGGAAACTGTTGGGATTTGGCACCTAAGCTGGTGAAGTATTCTAAAAAACTCTTAAATATCTTTCTGAAAATTGGGTCTGATGTTGCTAATCAGTGTGAAGGGTGGGGGGATTTTTTTATTGTGATGTAATGGTGGCTTTGATCTTTGTTACTTTCTAGTAGATAAACAGAAGGAAGTTGAAGGAAAGCAACAGAACTGACTTTGGGATTGGAGGGATTGACGCAAGAGGAAGATAAAAGCTATATACTTGTGTAGTTTTTATAAAATGAGTAGGAGGGCAGGACTGCTATGGGCTTCTGAAGTGTATAAATGCCAAGGAGTGGAGGGTGTGGAAGAAAGAAACTGAGTCTCTACTCTGCAAGTGCTTGTGCAGGCAGGTAGGCTCACACACAGCCTCATTCAAAAGGAGAATTTTCATAGAATCCTGTGAGTGCTACAGGGATGTGCTGCTGAGGAACAGAAACACTTTGTGTGGCAGCAAGGAAGGTACCTGCTTTAGTACTCCACTCAGGGAAAACCACTGAAATCTGCAGTTGTCTGCACCTCAGTTTGGTTGGCATCTATAAATGTCATCACATCGCACAAAAGCTGCTTTCCGTTTGTGCCAGCCTTCCCAGACCGGAGGAGCTTTAGGAAACTCTGCTTTAGGCCTCAATAGCTCCTGTCCCAAACTTGGATTGTTAGTGCTTGGATCTCCACCCTGCCTTACAGCTGGCTGCCATGGTGACTCACTTTCATCTCGCTGATCTTTTGTGGTATCTGAAACTTTCACCAGGAGGGAAAAGCAGGGTGACAGCTGCTCCAGGGCAGAGCTTGGTAGGAGGGGGACACCAGGTAGGTAAAACAGTCTGTCTTGGGATTGGTCTTAGGACAAACAATTGATGTTAGGACATCACTTACTATATCCACTAGGACATAAATATTATAAGTGTGAGGATATAATCCAATAAGATTTGAGTATCTTGGGGAGTGCTTGATGTCAAAGGTGTAAAAAAGCTACTCGAAGATGATAAAGCATTAGCAGAGAATATAGAGTCGTAACTGCTGGAGGTGTTGGGATGTTCCCGTGTCAAGTGCACTTTTTAGCAATAGTTCAATAAACTAATTTGAGATAATTACTAAAGGAAAAATTAGACCAAATAGAGAAATGTTAATAAGTCACCAGAGCTGGATGGCATTCAAGAATCCTGAGGAGCTTGAATGTGAAACTGCAGAACTGCTGGCCAAGCTGTTTAATTTATCACTGCAGACAGCCGCTGTGCCAGAGGACTGGGGAGCTGCCAGTGTGATTCCCAACTATAAAAAGGGCTCTAGAGGGGATCCTGGGAACAACACAACAAAGAGTCATGCTACCAGGAATGGAAAGGATCTCTGAATATGGAGAGAAATGTTAACTGTTGGGAAAGTCGGTGTGGCTTCTGAAAATGAAAATCCTGCTTCCCAATCCCATGAAGTTCTGTGGGGTGTCAAGGGTTAAAGTGGATATAAGATGTTTGGATTTTCAGAAAACTTCTGTCAATACCTTAAGCTCCTGTAAATTTGGAGGAAGGTTTTTTTGTGGTTTGAAAGCCACATGGATAATAGGAAGTAAAAAATTTGGGACAATTTCACATCTTATGATGGAGAGGGAAACATCACTGCAGCAGCAACCAAAAAGGCCACCATCCTCATTGGGAAAGTGATGAACAACACCATTTGGCTTTGGTATAAATGCTCAATGCACCCATATCTTGTGGGTGATGTGCAGCTCTGGTCTCCTTGTCTCTTGCAG
This sequence comes from Irena cyanogastra, assembly GCA_013397155.1. NCBI lineage: Eukaryota > Metazoa > Chordata > Aves > Passeriformes > Irenidae > Irena > Irena cyanogastra. Next base: position 200,264 of record VWZV01011715.1, read on the forward strand.
AGCACAGTGGCATTGCAGAAAGGGCAACAAAATGGGCTCCCTTCCAAGAAGAAGCTAAAATAGTTGAGATTATTCCATAGAGGAATAAGGAAGGAACACAGGTTCAAATCACAAGGTCAGCAGGTAAAGCTAATATGAACCATCAGCTCTCATGCTTTTGCAGCCAGGGAACTTTTGATTAACCATAATGGGCTTTGATTTTAGAACAGGTAAAAGACCATACTAGTTCAGTAGAGAATTGGTGACTAGCCTCAGAATAGGTAGAATTTGGTAACAGGCTTTCAGGCACTCACCTGTGCAGGGCAAATCCCACTTGCACTTCGCAAGACTCTTTCCTTTGCAAGAATCTCTGCATGACTCTTCCTTTCCCCAGGGCTCTCCTCTGCAGTTTTTCATAGGAAGCAATTATCCAGGTGGCTGGCAAGTGTTTGACACTCCCTTGTGTGCACAATGAGATTTTTTTTTTTAATTATAAGTGACTTATTCCTCATAGAAGTAATTTTTTTAATGCTGCCTTCAGCAGGGTGTGCATGTGAACTTTATTTTAATTAAGGATGAGGAATCTGTTTTACATAACTATATCCCAGATTCTCATGAGAGAGTGAAAACAGCCCTGAGGGATTGATGAAAAGGCCAGTGAGATTGGGTTGCCTCACCGATGGAAGGCCTGATTCCACTCTCTTAGGTTTTCTGTACCTGTGAGACTTGCTCCAAGCTGGTTGATAGCCAGAGGAATTGAACCAATGCAGAGGCCCTGCCTCCTCACAGCTTTATTTTGGGCCACTAATTTGTGGTTCTGGGCAGGTACTGGGGTGGCTGTTGCATCTCTGCCTGAGGTTGTTGTCCCTGTAGTGGGAGTGACCAGATGGGATGTGAATATGCTTCCAAGCCTTTCAGCCATGTCCCATTGCTGGCTCAGGCAACTTCTGCCACTGTGCCTGTTGCCAGGGTATTGTATTGGGACACCTGGTTTACCCATGTCCTTGGAACAGGGGTGCCTGTTATGATCAAAATGTGGTCCCACTAGCCAGCTGAGTTGCTAAATTAATAGCAGTACTAATGGGATTGGGTCAAGATGGTCCTCTAAATCTTTGAGAAAGAAAACAAACGGCGCTGGAAGTCACAAACAAGTGCTGTTGGCTAAAATTTGTTCTGAGTTGCAAAACCTGAAAGGGACAGGGAGCAGATGAGTAAAATGTTTCTGTACCATTAAGGAGGGAAAATACAGGGTGTGTTCATGGCCTTTTGTTTATTTATTTCTCTGTTAAGAAAAAAGAAAGAGTGGTAAAGGTGTTAAAACTCAGCTGTTGCTGGAACTGTACTGAAAGTGGGGCACACAAATAAAAGAGGATCTCTTTCACTGTGCACAAAGAGAAATATGAAAAACAAACCACAAACACTGTAAAGAGGCTAATGAAGTTTGTGAGTCAAACCTGGCATGTTGTTGGCACCTGCTGCTTGTTTGTGGTGACTGAAGCAAGCATCACTTTCAGAAAGTCTCTCATGCTGGAGATAGTTTTGCTATCCTGTTATCAGAACTTCAGTGTGGTTGAAGAAGCTGAACTGGTGATAGACTGCACAGCTGAGACCTTCAGCTTGATTCCTGCTGAATCTGGTGGTAGCTGGCATTTTTTTCTGATGCCAAAAGCCTAGAGAGATTTGGCATGATGCCACTGCATGAGGACAGTGTTGGCTTTGTTCTATTTCTGCTTCTGCCCAAGAGCGGGCTCTAGAGAGTGTTTAGAAATTTGGCTTCTCTTACCTGAATCTTACATTAACCAAAGGAGGGTTTTGATGCTCAGCTCTTAATGTTTCATTGAAGTGGCAGTTCATGCCATTGATCTGAAAAGTGTTTAGAAGTTAAAATTGATGGGAATTAACTGGTGATGCTGGGGCTTTGGAGCCCCAAGTGGTTATCTGCCACCAATCTCCTGGGGAAGGAGGAAACAGATGAGCAAGGAGGTTGGGCAAAGATAAGCCTGTCTTTCAGCTGTTCAGCAGAGCAACATAACTGAGTGCATTTTAGAGAGAAAGGAATGTGATAGTCATGTCACAGCTTGGATGTGCTTTGCTTTGGGGTGAGTTCATAGGTTGGAGCATGTGCTTTGAGTGGAGGTCAACAGATTCAGTCTGGTGTGAGGTAAGTGGGGAGCAAGGTCAGTGTCAGTCTGAGGGGATGTGCTGAGGGCTTTAAGCACCTCAGAGTGCAGAAGCTGTAGAGAAATGTCTGATGGTGAACTGTTTTTCCAGAAAAAGAGGTCTGACCGTTTCCTTCATCTTAACAGAACATGAGGAAATGGCCTCAGGATATGCCAGGGAGGTTTAGATTAGATATTAGGAATTTTTTTTTTCCCCAACAATGTTATAAATCATTGGAACAGACTGCTTAAGGAAGTGGTGGAATCACCATCCCTGGAAGTGTTCAGAAGATGTGTGAATATGGCACTTGAAGACCTGGTTTAATGGTGAATGTGGTGGTGGTGCTGAGTTGATAGTTGAACTTGATGATTTTAAAGGTTTTTTTCCCACCCTTAATGACTATGATTCTGTGACATGAAAATTCCATTCCTGGCATAGGTGGTTGGAACAAGAACACTATAAGCTGTGCCAGGAGCAGTGATGCAAATCTCTGCTTTATGCAACTTGTGCCCTATAAGGGAGTAGGATAAAGTGTTGTCATCACTTGGTAGTTTAAACCAGAACAAATCTGTGAGGCTCATTCAGGTGGAAAGGCAAAAGACAGTGAACAGTGCCAATGTCTCTGGTTGGGAAAGTTGCACAGAAGATGGGTAAGGATGGCAGAGCGCTGCCAGTTCCTCCTGCTCTCTGAGCTGTTTCCATTCTGAGTGTGGTACCAGCCCCAGCAGCTTCTGCCTGGCAGCCTGTTCCAGCAGCAGATCCCTGCTCCATGCCTTGCCCCAGAGCCGCTTGCAAAATTAACAGGGGGTTGGAGGGTTGCAAGTGCAGAACCAGAGCAGGACAGAAACCTGGAAGATGTGTTTCTTCTCTGCCGTAAACCTGTGTGACCTTTCTCAAAACTCACTTCAGCTATGTCCAGTTTATAGAAGGGTAGTAGAGCTACTGTGCACTTTCAGGTATTCTGTGTTACCTGGCAGAAGATGTTCTTTCACCCACATTAGTAACATTTTATCACTGAGTAATGTTTTATGTATGAATGTTTTTCTGTGCAGTGCTTAAAATTTAGAAAAGGGTCCCAAAATTTTATGAGCCTCTTCTATAGGCATGGCTGGCCAAGGAGGTGGGGGAAGGAGGAATTGTATGCTTTTCTGGAGAAACTCTTGTGCATTTTCTCTTCCAAAATAATTTCAGGCTATTTATTAATATCAAACCTTCATTAATTCATTGTACAGTGAAATAGCAGATAGTGGGTTCTTTTGGAAAGATGTACAGATTTGAAGATGCTTCAATACATAAGCCATAAGTAAGGAAATAAGAACACCCTAAGGAATAATATGAAGTGTGATGCTTTCTGGGCCTGCTACACAGCTGCAAAGCAATGGGTGAAGTCATAACTTGCTCACACAGCTCTCCTAAGCCTCAGTACTTTGGGTTTTACTTTGCTTGCTTTGGCTTCTGAGGCAGCCAGTGTCTGGAGCTGAGGCACTCCGGTACTTTGCTTAGTGTCCCCGAAAGACCTGCAAACTTAGCCAAGCTCTTGGGCTTGAAAGAGATGAGCTGTGTAGCTTGAATTGCAACTGGGTGCCTCTAGTTCTGAGACTGCGACCTTTTGAAATCTTGTTCAAACTGTTTTTGTTGCACTCAGACAGGAATGTTATGTTCTTTGTTCCATCTCTAAAAGGCAAACTTTCCTGTATAGGCTGCTTGTGGCTTTTAGAGTTTGATATATATGGGTCAGGGGAGGAAGCAGGCATAGACTGTTGGATGTTTTCAAGCTGCTGAAAAAGTCCTTCTGAGTGTGTGAAGTGGGTTTTAAGATCCCAGTTGGATTTTTGCAAATAACCTCTGTCTGATTAGGAAAAGAAATAATCCCCCAAATGTGGATTGCTTCCAATTTGTGTGCACGCAAGCGAGTGGGCTCACTCTTCTCTGAACAGACCTGTGTGGTGAAGGGTTACATCTTTAATTCTGAGCCCCTTCTCCTGGAAGGAAGCATGCAACATCTCAGCTACCATTACTGAAATGTCTTTTTTTTTTTTTTAAGCAGAATAAAAATAATGAATTCCATAGTTAAAACTGAGGTAAAAGTTTGCATTGTGTCTTGGAAGGGCTCTTCATGATGCCTGTACCCCTTTAGGTGCATGTTTCTCACAGAATCAGACTGGCTGAGGGAACTCCAGAGGTCATCTGGCCCAACCTGCTGTAATCAAGCAAGGCCACCCACATCCAGTTACCCAGAACCATGCCCAGACAGCATTTGAATATCTCCAAGGATGGAGTGACTTCACCCCCTTTCTGGCCAGCCATGATTGATCAAAAATTATTGAGCCTGGCCTCGCAATGGCATTCCTGGATGCATCCTCGTAGGGCCTGTGTACTTATTTAGAGTCTCTATCTGTAGATGTGAACAGAAACTTCTGGAGAAGGGCTAAGGCTTGGAAATCAAGCTGCTCTTTGGGCCTCCTTTTTTTCTCTTCTTTCTCTCTCTCCATTGCCTGCTGACCTTGGTCATCAGCTACTGCTAGAGCTTCTTTTCTTGCGTGACAAGACTATATGTGAAGGCTTTAAATCTAAAGCCAAACCCACAAATGTGGCTTTAAAGCCAGGACACCTCTTTTGCAAAGGTTCTGATGCCGTGTGGGGCTGCTTCTGAGGTGATATGTCATGTACATACACAATTTGGTGTGTGCCTCCTGTGCAGTGTTTGCTTTTATTCCCGGCTGAGGAAGAGAGTCTGCCACAAGGACTGGCTGTGCAACTTCAGCTCAAACTGCCTTAACTCACACTATTTACTTTGGAAATTGCAGTTTCAATTGCTGCTGATAACCCAGCTGATTGTTATGTTACACATTTAGCATAGTTTTTTTAGTTCTTTCCTTAATGACTTATGTAAATAATTTTAGAAGACTTAGCATTAATTTTGGAGAAGCTGGCGTATGGGGCTGGGAGGCTAGCAGCAGGTGCTGTAAGTAATCACTCTTCTAAATTAAGCAACACTTTCTGAGGCAGTAGGTTAATTTCTGGGTAAGCAGCCTGCATACAGATTCTTGGAATTAGCTGGATCTTGACCCAGCAAGTGATTCAAGGCTTTGTGTAGGTTTAATTGCTTGAGTTATTTCACTGAAGCCTTTAATTTTTAGAGGAAACTGGGGCTGTGCTTGAATGTCTGTTGAAATTGTGTTATCACGTTGAAGTCTTTGTCACCTGGCTTTGTGCTTGCCTTTGTAGCTCAGTCTTCACTGCCATTAGAGACATGTTTGGAGCATGGGCAGTGTCATGGTTTAACCACATCAAGCTGCCTGGAGCCAGGGTATCTATCATAGAATGGTTTGAGTGGGAAGGGACCTCAAAGATCATCTCATTCCAACCCCTTGCCATGGGCAGGGAAACCTTTCACTAGACCAGGCTGTCCAAAGCCCCACCCAACCTGGCCTTGAACACTCCTAGGGATGGGGCATCCACAGCTTCTCTGAGCAACCTGAGTGCCTCATCACTCTCACAGTAGAGAATTTCTTCCTAATATCAAATCTAAACCTTCCTTCTATCAGTTTGAAGCCTTTTCCTCTTGTCTTATCACTGCATGCCCTTGTAAACTGTTCCCCTCCAGATTTCTTGTAGGCAATATTTGGGTACTGAAAGACCACAGTGTTAATGAGTAGCTCATGGTTATGCTGAAGTCCGTGCTGCTGTGGGTGTCTCTCATTAGTACAAGAGCAAGCAAAGTAGTGCTTGGGAGCTTTGTGCTGTTTCTTTCTCCACCTTTGTGCCTGTGAGTACATTTCTGCAAAATATTTCCTGTAATATCTCTAGTGGAGCTCTTATGGGATCTCTAAGCAGTAACTGTTGACCAGATTGTGCTCAAGTGCTGCCTGTCACTTTTGTGTTGTCACAGCTCTGGCCAGCATTGTTCCTGCTCAGGGCTTGGAGATTGCTGGCAGAAGCGTGACCCACTCTTGAGTCTGTGAAGCTGATGGGGCCAGTGGTGTTTGTGACTTGAAAACTAAAATGATTTTTCATAGGCTCTGCAGAGCTCTGAGGAAACTGGTAAAATCCTAATTACTGTTACTAAACAGAGTATGATTTTGGAACACTTTGTCTAACTTGTGGAGTAGGAAGGTGCAGTTTTTACAAGCTCAAGCTCTCTTTAAAATCTATCTCCCTGTGTGAAGATTGTGCCAAAAAGTAATGTGAAAGGTGGAATTTCTACCTACATGGAATCTCATGTAAAGTGGAATAGAGCAGGAAGAATGCCCTTCTCTAAGGATTCAAGAAAGGAGAGAACTTCAGATAGCTGGAGAGAAAAAATGTTTTTTTGTTGCCTCTATATGACTAAGATGAGACTTGCCCTATCTCTGGCTTAGAATTAGTGCTTCCTGTGCCTTTGGATGTCCAACCTAATATCAAACTGGTGCTTGAAATAATATACCTGCTAAAAAGGTCTGAAGCCACTTCCTGCACTCATTCCTGCACTCATTAGCTTGGGTTTTGTTTTTTGTTTTTTGTTTTTTGTTTTGTTTTTGTTTTGTTTTGGTTTTGTTTTGGTTTTTTTTTTTTTTGCTATGATCAATCCTCTTCAGACCAAAGTGCCCCTAGGCTTGAAAGTCAGTGTTGGGATACAGCCCTTTCATGTTTAAAAAAAATAATAATCCAAATGACAGGCTCCTGAAGGTAGAACTCAATTCTTGTGAACAGCATTACAGAATGACATGGCTTTTGTAATTTTTTTAGAGGTCTGTAATCTCTTCTCACTTTCTAGATTAAAACTTTACTGACTTCTTTGCTCTGAAATGTTGAAGAGGAACAGTTCACATGTGCAGAGTGCAACAAACAATACTGTACTTCTCTATAATGGAAACTAGATGTATAAGCAACTTGGTTTTTTGACAGCTCAGCTTTGCTTGAAAACCTGAATTTTCATGTAGCTCTGAAGGCAAACAGTCCTCTTTAGGTGACATTCTGGCTCTGTGGGAATTGGGACTGAAATATTTTTAAAAAGAAGTGGTGAAGAGGCAGTCATACACACTGACTCTCCCCTCTTCATGGATCTTCTGACAGTGAGTGCCTTGTGGGTTTAACAGATGATCCAAATGCATATTGGTGCATTCAGATGATTTCAGTGTATCTCTGGGATGCTGTGAGATGTCTGTAAGCTTTGAAATGGAGAGGTGCAATGGGAAAGAGCTGGATGGACAATGAGTTGGTGATGGGAGCACAGAAATATGATGATCTTGGACAGCTTTTTCAAAAGGGGTCAGAATTTGAACTCTCTTAAATTCTGTGGGGTAGAAGACAGGGATATCTTTTTTTCTCAGATGAGTTAGCTCTGTGTGGGCCACAGGAATTGAAAGCATCAGGTAAAGAAGTGACCAGATGCTCAGTGGGTGGCTGGAAGGTTGGCTTTCTGAATGGACTTCTGAAAAGAAAGCAGAGGACCAAAATTCTCTACTCCAGATTTGTAGATTTTGATAGGTAGTTTAAATAGGTAATTTAAGAATATTGCTTTGCACCTTTCTCAGTGACTGCCCTAAACTCAGTCTATCCAAATATTTTTTCCAGGCTGCATGTAGAATTTGTAATGCTTTCTGTTATCAAAAGCAGAAATTGAAAGAATCCTGCACCATACCAAAGATATGAATGCTGTGTTAAGGAATTTGGACATATTAATAAAAACAACGTATTACTCTACCACTCTTTCCTCTGAAATTAAACGTGTCAAGCAAATTGCTGAAACAGTAGACGGAAACTTGGCAATTACGTTTGTGTGGCAATTTGATTCTGTTCTCTTAAAATACCTCTGGAGAGCATCCAACTGTAGCTCTGCTCTGATCCCAAGGCTACCCTGCAGATGCCCTGAACACAGACATGTAAGCAGCAAGCTCTGGCGGCCTGATCTGTGTAGTTGCTAGAAAGTTTCAGAATCTGGTTTCTTCTCAGAGGGCTTTCCATTTGGGAAAGGAACTGATACCATTCCAATTTTAACTCTGGAAGAGGAAGGGAAAATATAAAAGCTTCAGAGAAGCAAGTTTCTGTCTAGACTGTGGAGCCAGCTGGGTGTCTTGTTCTGTCTTGTCAGGCTGCCTTCTTGTGTGGGGCTGTGTCTGAGTGGTTGACAAGTGCATTAACTCTGTGAAAATAAACCCACTTTTGGTGTGGCAAATGGACCCTGGTCTCCCATGACCATCCCTTGCCACAGTTGTTTCAGCACTGCTTTACTGACCCGTACAAAGGCACAATCTTCTCTCCTTGTACTTTCACAGTCATCATTTGAAAAGCTTTCCTCTGTTTTTTCCTTAAAAACTACTTTTGAAGTGAAAGTTCCTTTTTGTTTCACTGACTATAAAGTGTGCATGATAATTACAGGACAGTTGCTGTGTTAGCTGAGATATTGCAGTGTTTCTGCAGGACAAAACCCTGCTCGAAGCAGGAACAGTTCAACTTCTCTCACTCAAGCCCCAGGGGCCAGGGAGGAGGAATTTCCTCAGTTTTGTGCTCAGCAGTGACAGTGGTATCTGTGTGGATACAATTTATTGCACTGTAAGTAATAGTTTAATGGCCTTGCATGTGATAAATGCTATTTACTTTAAACCTTTGTGGTTTTCCATAGCATGTCAGAGAATTACTTACGCCTTTTAATCTGCATCATTCAAGAAGGCAATATTTTAAAAATGTGATTATGATATCAAGGGTTTGTGAAGTGAAGGGCAGAGAGGCTTTTGCTGCTCCAAACATTTCCTATCTAGAGAATGTAAGTCATAAGCATGACAGCTATGGAATTTTTTTTGCTGTTTGTTTCGGTTTTTTTTTTATTCTTTGAGTCAGGCTTCTTTCCTTCTCTTGCATTTGGATCCTCTTAAAAATTACTAGTTTCAGGGAAAAATGCAAGCATACCAAAAAACCTGTGGACATCTTCTGTCATTTGCTAACTAATTGCTGCTTTTAGAGTGGTACCTGTTTCTTCAGCAGTGTGTCTACTTAGCTGTGCTCTTGCTCCAAAATGAGTCATATTTCAGTCTCTGAAAGCCCCACTGTTCTTGACTGTCCTTTAAACCTTTTTTTATCATTTGTTTGGGTTATTTTCTGTTGGTTGCTGTCAGGGAGATGCTGTCATAGCTAGAGGCTGTTCCTCTTACCTATTGTATCCCAGTTGCTCCTCTGGTTATTTACAAGGATACAACCTGACTTGTACCATAGATGTTGACCCTTTCTTGTGCAAACCCCTGCTGCCTCCAGGGATCCAAATAAAGGATCTTTTTAAGAATTAGATGCTACAGATCCTATGCTGTTGTCTGTAAAACCAGGGGTTTCAGTTTGGGCAGGATCCAGGCCCCCCATTCAGTGCAGCAATACTGTACAAAGCCTTTTGCCCCTGGAGTATCCGAGTTTGTTGTTGCTCAGCTCCCTGCAGGATCAAGGCCAGATTGGGTTGAACAGGGCTCATAGACATGTTTCCCTCAGGAGCAACACTCAGCTCTGGTACATACTTACCTGGTCAATATTTGCTTAGTTAAGAGTGGGACAGGGATGGGAAAGTTCATCAGCCAGTGGTAAACTGGTTTCCTGAGCATCAGTACCGTTAGATTTGGGTTCAAAGGCACTGTGTGGGCAGGAACTGGCCTCTCAGCCCTCTGTGCCTCCTGGCTGTAAACCCATCCACCTTGTCCCAGGTCATGTTGGGGACGGCAGTAGCTGTTTTAGTACAGTTCTGGAGGTATTGGGTGGGAAAAGATAGGGATTTGGATGCTGGAAAAAAGTTCTAGAAAAGCATCTGAAGGTGGGGGTATTATTGCACAAGTGAAATGATATCCTGGATGCAATTGCTTTGTGGTTTGGGTTTTTTTTTTTTCCTCCTTTAAAAGTGTGGTTTGTTTGGTATTGAGTAGCTATCAGAGAGGTGTTTTTAGCCACTGTGCTTTTAAAAGCAGCATGCTAAACCCTCTTGGAGTTGTGAGAATATGTGCATATGCAGACTGGTGTTGGTTGAATTCAATTGTTACAAAACACACCCTTGAAAACCTCATCTGGGATGGTGTTGATATGTCCCTCACATTTTGCCAGTTTTCAGAAGCTGTCAGGTAGTACTGTGTGGGAAGTGTTACAGGGATAAATCTTGAATTCCTAATTTGGGCTAAACTCCCACTGTTTTTAGTGGGTGGCTTGCTGGCATTAAGGCCAAGTACCCCTCAGCTATTACAGATGACCTTTCTGCCCTTTAAAAGTCAAGAAGACTGAGACTTGATGGCTCTGTCTTGTACTAGAGATCAAACTGCAGGATGGCAGCCCTTAAAGTTTGTACATGTGCTGAGATTTGAGAACAAGAAGCTGGTTAACCAAAAACATTTCCAGTAACTGTTCTTTAGATTCTCAGTAATGCTGGTGAAATGCCAGAGATCTGGAAACAGAAATTAGCTGGTGATTTAGAGCAGTGTATGAAGAAGACACTCATTCTGTAGGGGAAACACTGATGTTCTGAAAACTCTACTTTTCATAAATGGAGACTATATAACCCCATGTATTTTAAATTGAAAACTTTAAATTATTTCAAAATACCAGCACAAATTTATTGAAATTCTATTTGCTCAATAACTGATTTTTATTTTTTTAGGAGAATGTTTCTAGGAAATGTCTGCAATTTTTATCAGTATATTGTTTTTCAGCAAAATTGAATTAAATGTATTTTAGAAGTCAATAGTCTGAAAGTAGGTACCACCAAGTAATTGAGATCATAAGTTGTTCTGGCTTCATCTCTCTATGCAAGAGAGAGGGAAGATGTTGTGTTTGTGTTGGCAACATGTAAGAAAAATCAAACAATTTCTCAACAGTAAGAAAAGAAAAAGGCCCAAATCCCTACAGAAAATGTTGCTGTGCAAACCTTGGCTGGCAGAAGGTCTTCCCAGCTGAAGAGCTTCTTTCCTGCACCTCAGTGGAGCATCATTATTAAAGTCGGACTGAACCCAACTTGATGTCAGCCTCAAATGTTTGCAAGGGCACCCCAAGAACTTGCTCAGTTGCATCTGAGGCTCTGAAGCCCACACTGTATTGTTTTTCTTGCCCATTTCCCCTTAGGTGGTCACTGCCTATTCATATTTCAAGCTCAGGAGGGCTCTTCTGTCCTACTGCTGGGATTCCAAGGTGGAAGAAGGGTTTTCAGATCCTTCCATGCTCCCCTTTACCTCTGAGTTCCCCATCAGGATTGTGTACGCAGCTCTCTTTTTCTTTTCCTTTTTTCTTCTTCCTGAGAATATGTTTCTTGTGCTAACTGAAGTTGCAGAAGCACCTGGAAGGGATTCATCTCATGCTGTGTGCTCTCTAACTACCTGAATTGCCTTTCCTTTAAAGAGGTGATGGACTGATAGGAGGAGGGCTGAGCAGACAAGAAGTACTTTGGCTTTCTCCCCCTTTTGTGCCTTCAAGATCACAAATGAGGTCTGTGAGAACTGGGACAAGAGCTGGCATCTCCCAAGTACTGGAACTGTATTCCACACACTAAAATTCATAATGAGGGTGTTATGGTATTGATCCCAACTCTTCCTTTGGTTTTCTGTTCAAGGTTGTCACAACCACTTTTAATTTGTCTTCATCACTAGACTGGGGCCTTGGATACTGAGGAGTAAAAACGTGCTTCAGACAAGTAGTTTGAATGATGTTGTGTATCTCTCTCCTTTAAAGCCTCCCTGTCAGTCTGTGTGGCTTGTAATTGCAGAATTGCAGGTTGGCAGGAACCTCTGTGTGGGTAGTCTAGTCCAATTCCCTACCTCATGTGGTGGCACATGAAACAGTCTGCTCAGAGGCATGTCCAGTGGGGTTTTGAGCATGCCCAAGGATGGAAATTCCCATTATCTTCCTGAGCAATCTCTGGTATTCTGGGTTCTGTGGTTTTTTTGTCCATCTCCCCTCATCCCCACTGAGCAAAAAAAGTGTGGTTTTGTTGTGGAGTTTGTTCTTGCATTTAAATGGAATTTCCTGTATTTCAGTTTGTGCCCATTGACTCTTGTCCTGTTGCTGGATACCACCAAGAGGAGCCTGGTTTCATCTTCTTTACACCTCCATCAGGTATTTATGCACATTGATAAGACACCTCTGAACCTTTTCTTCTGCAGGCTGAAGAGTCCCAGATCCTTCAGCCTCTCCTTGTATGCCAGATACTCTAGTCCCTTAATTATTTTTGTGGACCTTTGCTAGGCTCTCAGCAGTATGTCCACATCTCTGTTGTACTGGGGAGGGAAGCACTTCTCCCAGCACTCCAGATTTGTCTCACCAGCCCTGAGCAGAGCGGAAGGATCTCCTCCCTTGACCTACTGAAAGCTGGTTTTCCTAATGGGGCCCATATGCTGTTGAACCTGTTTGCTACAAATGTGGTTTGGAGGCTCACGGTCAACTTGATGTCCACCAGGGATCTCAGGCCTTTCTCTGCTTTTTCTCCTTCCTTTCTGCCTGTTGGCTCCCAGTCTGTGCTCCTGAGCAACAGGGCTTTGCATTTTCCTTTGTTGAACTGCAAAGGTTGGTGTTGGCCCATTTCTGCAGCCTGTCCACACCCCTCTGAGTGGCAGCACGCCTACCTGGTCTGTTAGCCACCACTTCCAATACTGTATCATCCTCAAACTTCCTGAAAGTGGACTCACTGCTGTCACCCTTATACTTTCCTTTATAAAGAATTTAGAGTCCTGGGTGAAGTGTTTAATGAATAAAATCTCTCAACAGTTCTAGAAAGTAGACTCACTTGAAGTACATTACTTGCTGTTCAAAGTCAGACAGAGATGAGGCAGCTTCACTAGCACTAGCAGAACATTAAATGCTGTGCCTTGTAGTAAAAGACTTCATTATTATTATTATTTAGGACTTTAATTCCTTGAATCTCTGGTACTTCATGCAATATCAGCTCATGCCCTTTGCTGACACCATAGCAACCTGCTATAAATGTCACTATATAATGTGGCTTGTTGGCCAAAAGCTGGACAAGGAATGCTTTCTAGGGCAGAAAATCCATGGGGTCAGTTAAAAAAGTGCAGTAGAATGAGGGAAAAATCCTACTGTTATTTTATAGTATTGCAAAGTGATTTCTCTTTTTCTCTCCAAAACTGTGCCCTAGAGGAAATAGAGGCATCAACTGAAATTCTCTCAATGCTTCATCTGTATCCCCCTCCCCCAAAACCTACATCCTAGGCACAGTCTAAACCTCTGGGCTAACAGATGGTGTTGAGAGGGGGAGGGAGGGGGAACAATTTGCATCTAAATAGCTGAAATAAAAAAGGGTCATGTCCCACAGACCAGCCCCACTCACCTGCTGTTTAAATCCCCCTGAGAAACAGGCAAACGCGCTTAGTTTTTTTGTCTGCGTCAGCTGTACTTGCTCTCTGAAACTTTCTGCCCTAAAAAAGTTGCAATCCTGTGCATCTTGCTGTATGGATTCTGTTCTGCTCCTCAAATGACGACTTTTAAGGCTTTTTAAGTTCTCTGAATGGAGTTGACAGCTGTGTCACTTCTGTTCAGCCCTCCCATCAGAGTGACTGCTGCTGTGGGTTAGTGTAATTAGCACAAGCCCTAATGATACAGAAAAGGTTCAGAGCAAATATTACCTCTTCTGTCTGCTTGCTACTCTCATGGCTGCCTGATTCTGCCTTCAGAGGTGCTGCTGCCATATGGTCCTGTGGACTCATGATGCAATATTCCACTCTGGGTTTGTGTGTGGAGGTGGGATGGGCTTTGGCTCTAGTGACCACCAGGCTGCAGCTCAGTGGTGATCCTGATCCTGCAGGACGTTGGATTGCTGTGCTTAATCCTGCAGGCATGCTAAGCCAAGTTTCTCTGGCTTCCTGACTGTGTCCTGTAAGAATTTCTCAGGTCTAAGACCTTGCTGCTTGGTAATGATTTTGTTTTGGAGCATAAGGGTCATTTGCCCACCACTGTTACACATTCATGGAGACTACTCTGAGTCTACCCCCCTATCCTGGCAGCAGGAAGTGCACTTTTGTCTCTTCAGGCAGACTTTCTCAAAGTTTTAAGGCTATGGAAAGCTTTTAATAAGGAAAACTTCCCCAGTTCTTCATAATCATGTCCGCATTCACTACCCCAAAACCATCCTACCTTCTTTCCCAGGGGTATTTGGAGAGGCAAGAGGGCTTTGCAATGAAGTTTAGCCTAAGTACAAAACACCAAGATTAGCTAAACCTGGTTCTACCCATCAGTTCCTTGGACTTCTACACTCAAATGCTAAAATTAAATAATGTGATGATAGTCTAGGTGGTTCAGGAACTTTATTACTTTTGTCTGTTGACAACACCTTCTCTACTTCCCAAGAAGCCTGAGGCATTGAAAGGTTGAGTTTGGCAGACTGGAAGGCTCTGCAGGATAAGAAGTGGTGAAGATGATGTCTGGGGACCCACCCATGTCTTCTGCATGTTGATCTAGTAGAATAAAATGTCTGCAAAGGAGAATTTCTGTTTCTAGAATGGCAAGGCCTTGAATCCCTTCTTTTTTCATCAGAAGCCTGGAGGGAATTGGTGAGGTTAACATTTGCTAGGCTGCTGGGCCCTCCCTCCCACAAGTGTCTTGGAAGAGGAAATGGCCTCAAGAAGTGTCTTTGTTTTTTTCTCTCCTTTAATTCCCATGTATATTTCAGTATTGTGGGTGGTAGTGGTTGATGTGCATTAGGGCAACATGGATCTGGGCAACAGCCTTGTTTACATGCCTCTGGGGAATAAGTTTTATTTATTTTATAATTTAATATAGATTCCAGTTAATAGAAGCAAGATTTGGTGTATGAATGCTTACAGAAATAATTGGGCAATGCACAATACCAAACTATATTAATTTAGAGCAGTCTGTGGTACTTTATAACTTTCCACAACTGTTTTTCTTTTTAGTGCTTTGCCACTTGAGGATAACTATGTTTTATAAATGGTCATATCACATGATGCACACTCACTGTCTGGGAGTAAACAAAATAAGTGAGTTAACTTGGGTGGTACAAGTTACATACACACATGCACACATAAATTTGTGTGTGTGTGTGTGGATATACATGTTTATACATCCCCACTCTGTTCTGTAGGACAGACCTCTGCCCTGCTCCTTCTGCCAGTTCAGTGGTGCAGGCAGGAGACTGGCTCTGGCAGCTGTGCCGCTGGTCTTTGGCGTGGATAAAATGCTTGTTATGCAGCAGGGCCTGACAGACCATGTAAGAGCAAATCCAGAAATGAAAAGTGATATTGGAAATATTTATTTTCTGTTTTTAAAAACAAGACAATGTAAATTGTGCAGCTGTAGCAGAGTGCATGTTACTTTTTGACAAAGGAGACAGAAGATGGAAATATGAGGAATTAGGTGCCCTTTGAGGTAAGGTTTGCAGGTAGTGGGATGAAGACTGAAGAAACTTTATTTCAAAGACTCCTAGAATGGTTTGTGTTGGAAGGGACCCTAATGATCATCCAGTTTCAGCCCCTTGCCATGGGGACTGCTGTCCACCATGCCAGGTTGCTCAAAGCCCCATCCAACCTGGCCTTGAAAACTTCCAAGGATGTGAAATCCACAGCTTCTTGGGCAGCCTGTTTCAGTGCCTCACCACCCTCACAGGAAAGAATTTCTCCCTAGTATCTGATCTAAACCTGCTCTCTGTCTTATGTCAATTCCCCCTTGTCCTGTAACTCCATGCCCTGGTCCAAAGTCCCTCTCCAGCTCTTGTAGCCCCTTTACATACTGGAAGGTGCTCTAAAGTCTCTTTGGAGCCTTCCCTTCTCCAGGCTGAACAATGCCAGCTCTCTGAGCCTGTCTGCATAGCAGAGGTGCTCTGGCCCTCTGAGCATCTTTCTGGTCTCTTTCAGTTTTGCTCCAGCAGGTCCACATCCCTCTAACACTGAGATCCCCAGAGCTGGATGCAGCACTCCAGGTGGGGTCTCACCAGGGTGGAGCAGAAGTGGAGAATCCCCTTCTTCTACATGCTGGTCACAGTGGCCTGAGATGTAGGCTGCTTTTGTTTTAGCAGGTTTCTTTTTGTTTCTTTTATTAAGTGGCTTACGAAGTGGCTGACTGACATTGGAACATTTATTTCTGTATCTTCCTAAGCTCTCTAACTGGAAGAGGAATTTGCTGTACAGAAAGGACCATTCTGGTAGCATACAGTGTTATTTCAATCACTTTCTCTGTGTGGAACTAAAATACTACATAAAAGGATGTGCTGGATTGGAACCATGCCTAAAGCAATTCTCGGCATAATGGGATTATTTTACTGATTTTTAATTAAAATAAAATTCTAACTAGGTTGTTTTGAGCATACATACAGCTTGGGTTTGTTGTTGTTGGTCAAATTGCCTCCTAAATTAAAGATACCGATATTCTAATCCACCTTCTCCTTTGGGATACTGGCATTAAAAGAGGATGTGGAATGCTCTGTAAATGATTTACAGGCATGCAAGATAGAAAATGGTCTTTAAAGGCATTAGCCAAAACATAGGTCTTCCCTTTACCTGTAATGTCTTGACAGAGAGACTGATGAATTGTTATTTTTTTGGTATGTATTTATTTCTCTGTCCTGACAGGTCTTAGAAATGGTTAGAAATGTAGTCTGAGAAAAATGCCAATCATCTCAGCCTTTGAGGAAGAAGCAGTTAATGGATCTCCAGGGAAATACCCAGAGTCCAGATGCTCTGTGGGGAAGAAAAGAAGGAGCCAGTGGACCAGGGGTTGGAGACAATACATCATCTCAGGTCTAAGATGGAAGCTGTCTGCTGACAGCACAAGATACTAAAATGACAGAATTCCAGGCTTATTTGTTTAAAACTACTTTTTGAGAGCCCATTTTAAAAAATCATGATTTGGGATTTGACTACTTCTACTTAAGATATCTTGGTTAAATTTTGTCAGAAATAAAGCATTATCTTTTTGCAGATTTTTAATTACGATCTTTACGAATTTAAACCCTTTGGGGAAATTTCACCTGTGTGGGATGTAGATTCAAGCCATGCTCTAAGTTTAGAGAATATATATTAGGCTCAAATCCAACTTCTGTTTTTTAAAGCTGAAAGGGACCTTACAAAGTAGAAAGCCAGAAGTTTAGATGTCTGTTTTATGACATTTTAATAGAGTAGCAGAGACTGACAAAACTTCTGTCAAAGTAGAATATTTAAGCTCCTCAGATGAAAGTAGATGTACGTTGAAGAGTGTTCACAAGAAAACAAGAGTTATTTCCAGCCTGAAGAGATTTTTCTTAAAAATAAAAGCAGCCAAACGTGCGTATGTTGCGAGGCTGTGAATCAGCACCTGCAAATACCAGCAGTACAAGAATAACCAGGAATGGAACAAAAAGTTGGATGGGGCCCTGAGCAACCTGATCTGCTGGGAGGAATTGCTGCACATGGCAGAGGGGCTGGATTTAGTTGATTTTTAAGGTCCCTTCCAACCTAAGCCTTTTCTATGATTCTGTGAAAACTGCGGCCAAAAGAAACAACTAGAAAGAGTGGAACAAGCAACCTCATGCTTGGAAAGGAAACAGTTCACTTAAGCTCTGTTGTGGTCATGCTCTGCTTTGGATTGATTTGAAGGCTCTCCTTTCACATAGCAAGTGTATTTTAGTTCACTGAACCCCTCTGCAATGAGTGTAAGAACAGGAAAGATGGAGTTAGTGCACGTTGTGGCACAATATGGGTATGAATTGTTAGTAAAGAGGAAGGCAACACTTGCCTGAGACAAGTGTAAATGAGATAAAGTGAAGGGGGAAAAATTGTTTTGGGAAGTGCATCCCCATGCATTGCTCTCGGGTATGCTCAGGGACCAAACCTGGGATTTCTTGAGAGCTGTGCAATAGCTGTTTCCAAAACTGACTCTACTGTTCATATCTTGAGGTTTTTTTATCAAACAGCTGTTACTGTAGAGGTGAGAGGTGAAATTATAGTGTGCTAGTTACAGAATTTAAAGTATCATTTTATACTCTCTTGCCTTGGATGGGACAGAGGGAGTGTGGTCAGGTAACCTGAGGTGGGTGCTGGGTTTGTGTGGCCAAAACACTAAGAAAGCTTTGGGCTGTGGGCAGATACCATATCTCTATAACAGCCTGCTGTAAATAT
This sequence comes from Irena cyanogastra, assembly GCA_013397155.1. NCBI lineage: Eukaryota > Metazoa > Chordata > Aves > Passeriformes > Irenidae > Irena > Irena cyanogastra. Next base: position 218,458 of record VWZV01011715.1, read on the forward strand.
TCTTGACTCTTAATTGCTGAAATTAGGGGAGGATGATCAGAAAACTGCACCTGGACTTGCTGTATGTTGTGCTCTCCTAATTCTTATGCTGGTAGCCTTAGGAGGAAGTAGCTGTAGGACTTGAGCAAGATGGCTTAAAGCAATGGGAGGGAATACTGTACTGAAGAAAATGCCTTAACTCATACAACCTCCTAGAGCATCTGTCTTTGGTTGTTGTCTTCATTTTGGAAATCGTTTGAGTTTTATCTACCACTTAGCAAAGGTACAACATTGTCTGTAGAGCTCCTTGTCTGCCCAGTAGTGACCATAAAAAGATTTTTAGCATTTTAACTACACAGAGGACAAACAACAACCTGACAAAGCAGTCTTGAGATGAATAAAACATGCACACTGGCAATAAATACATTGTAATCCATCCATCAGTGAAATCCCAATTCTGCTGAATTTGCAGTTCATATTGTCGCTAATTGTATGATGTAGATGCTTGTCCAGTGGGAATTGGATAGAAATTAGCAAGTCACTTGCTTCAGATGCTGACAGGGCTGTGAATGGGAGCTCAGTCAATCTCCTCTGGGTTGAGTTTTATGGCTGCAGTGTTGTTGCTTCTTGAGAAAGAATGAGTTTTAAATAGGTAGCAGTGAAGATCCATGCATCCTACTGAAAGCTGTTTAGGTCATTGTAGCAAGAACAGAGGGTAAGAAGATCTGTGCACCAGAAAAACCTTGCTCAAAGATGTTGAGAAAAACCTTGCGTGGTACATGTAGCCTTGCAATTAACTCCTACTCCTAATTACATAGTGCCTTAAAATGGGCCTGCCACTGTAATAAATGATGTTGTTATATTTCCTTTTGTTCAGTGGACTAAAAATAGTTCACTTGGCTCATGGTCTTTATTTAACTGAGCGCTAATGCAGACTTGGTTGTAATATATTGCAGAAACAGCAGTTCCTTTGTGCCAGTCCTATAGAGCTTTCTTTTCTCTACTGACATACAGTAAGTAGAATCTGAGCAAATGATGTGATTAAAGGCTTGATGGTGCTTCCTAAAAACAAACTGCTGTTCATTAAATTAAATGATGATGATTCTTAATGGATTAGTTAGTGCTCTGCAGTGCATTTGGTACAAGTAAGGAAGTCTAGGGATGTGAGACCTTGCCACTATGGCTCCTCCTGTATGTTCTAGAATCATAAAGCAAGTAGAATAGAGAATTTTGCTAGATAACATATAATTATAAACACAGAGTTGATGTTCTTGCAGCAAGGAAGACTACTGTGACAGTTTAATTAGGGGAGAAACTGCAAGCCACCTTAGACTTTTTCATTTTGACTTGTAAGAGAACTGCTCAGAGCATTTCATGTATTGCACTTGAAGGAGTAATCATTGTAAACCTGAAGCAGATTTATGTGTGGGTCTCAAATTGCTTGTCTTTACTGATATTAAATTAGCTCTTGCAGCACTGGGTATTTGATGGTGCTTGTCTCTAAATTCAGTTTGTCTACAAAAACCTCATATTTGATGCAGAGCTTATCCTGTCTTTGGAGAACTATTCATTCTCCCCTTTTCCCAGCTTTGAAGAACCAAAACTTTTAACAAAGCAACATGAAACTGAACCAATCTTTGTGAATTTATTTAATTGAAATCTACTGCCAGTATGAAAATCCTGGCTAGCAATTAAGGGACTGTGACAGCTTTGCCAGTCATTACATAAAGACTATGGAGCACTGGGCTTCCTACTGTCATTAGCTGCCATGAACACAATGGAGCTATACACAGGAGCAAGAACTACTCTGATGATAGATGTTTGCATTTCCAATTAGCACTGAACTGTTGTGGCATTTTCCCCTCAGTCTAATTGAGGGTCTTGGGTGGTTTCATTCACTAACGATAATTGGTTGTCTTCTTGCTCTTTACTTTCCCAGCAACAAAGGAGTTAAATGAGTTTTGCTCTTAAGAACATTAGTTTCCTCGTTGCAGGTCTCTGTGTCTTGATGTTTCTTCACCTCAGAAAAAACTCAGCTTTTACAGGTTAATATAAACTTTCATCTATTTATGTACTGTGGCTTTTTGCTAACCACTGCATTGCAGTGTCCTCTGTGCCTATGGGATGTTGTTGAATTGATCTGACAAAGTTCTCTTTTTCTTATGTATTTCTTACCCCCATCCCCATTGCTAAATGACAGATCTCTGGATTTAAAAAGGTGCAGTTTTCACAAATGCTAGCATGTATTTAAAGTGTGAATATGTTGTACTGGGAATTATTCCACGTTAGGAGATAGAGCACAGGGCTCAGAATTAAGCCCTATGTCCATCTTCTGCATTGGAAACTTTTGAATGGAATAATGATTAATAATTCGGCTGCTCTCAGTTGCTGTTGCTGCTAATGTGTAGTTAGGACTCTGAGCCAAGTAACTTAGGCAAGCGTAGTGGGGGTGGGTTTAACTGTGTGCATTAATATATTCTCTTTATGCTGCATCTAGTCATTTCCTCTGGAGCACAGATTTCCGCCAGGAAACCTGCTTATATGGGCTTTGGATATGCTTTAACATAAGAGGCCTTTATTTTTCCCACCCTGGTTAGCAGGCTCTGACTCCAGCGATTACTCTGACTTGTGTGGTTGAAGCCCTGCCCTCCTGTGAGCAAAAGTGGAACCGGAGCCAAGGCTGCTGCTCTGTGCTGTGCTGGAAAAGGGAGCCTGTCCTGACATCTGCAACAGCGAACTTGCTTGTTCAGGCATGTAGCTGGGGGAGGGGAAGCAGCACTTCAGGAGATGAGGAAACAAGGAGGATGATTTGTGGGCTGAGAACTTTGAAAACGATACTCCTGGTTCTTTCTGTTGTGCTTGGGTTTTATTTTTTTTTTCCTCCTTGAATATGGATGCAATTTATTTCTTTTGGGCTGTTTAAAAGCACTGTTAGGAGTGGGTGAATGAGGAGGCTGCTGCCCAGGGGTGAGATCAGCCAGAGCTGATCTCTGCAGCTCTCCAAGCTTGAGTACTGGAGCACAAGTAAGGGGAGTTCATCACGTGTTCCAGGTACTTGGGCATAGCTGGCATCGATTGTGAAGTGATTATTGTTTGACATGGCCATTTGTTTGTGCAACAGCTGAAGCCAAGTCCAAACATGGCAATTTAAGCTGGCATTGCCTCTCTGTGGTTTTGGATTCAAACCTAATGTGGTGAAAAGAGTTTGACCTGCCTCAGTGCTTCTGAAGCCCTCAGTGTGCCTGGGTTACTGTCACAGTGGTCATGCATGGGCCCACTCTGTGGAAGCTGGTGAACATTGGGCCTTCATTCCTTCAAACAAAACAGAAAGAAGCTTCCTTAACTTGAATGAAAGGAGAACTCTGTTGCTAGGAATCAAGGGGTTATAATTAGTCTGTTCTTCTCTAGAAGCGTATCTGTGCAGTGATGGGTTAGCATGGATATCTGCCCAGGGAGAGATTTTGCAGCTCTCCTGCCCACTGCAGTGATGTTCATGTCCTCCTGCAAAATCTGAGCTAGGGAATCCCACCTGGCAGTTCTTGCATTCAGCCCAAACTGTTGGGGTTGAATTAAAGGCTTTTTTAAAAAGGACCATGCAGACTTTTGGCTTTTAAAATTCTAAGCCATGGAATTGTCCAGCCATGGAATTGTCCTGTTGAGTTGTAAATGGTCGGTCATCCTTTATGTCTGGCACTATGGAAATAATGCTGGCAGTGGAGCAAGACTGCAACTGGTAGTTGGCCATCTGCCATGAGAGTGTCTCCCTTCCCCCTCCTCACACCCACCCACCCATGCTGTAGCAGTGGATGAATTCTCTTCTATACTGTGTATACTGATGTTGAGAGATTATTCTTTCATTTAATTTAGCGATTTCATCTGCCTCTTTAGGTGTTGGCAGCACCTGCAGGGGTCTAACAGGTAAGTTCTAAAAAACCATCAGCAAACACTGCTGTTTTGTAATTATTTATTTGAACTTTATGCAAACGTGTTGTTTAGTCTGTTGGGGTTTTTTTGTTTGTCGTTTGTTTTTATCTTTGTTTTGTTTTTGTTGTAGTTTACATGTGAATGCTGGGTCTGGGCTGGTGCTCTGCTGGTCCTTGGCTTTTTTGGTTTAGTTGGCACATTTACACAGAGCTCAGATATGCAGTAACTGGTTGAGGAGACAGCTCCATGCTAGGGTTTCTGAGGGTTTTTTTTTAATCACCTCTAAATGTGGTTATCAGTCTTTCCTCCCTCGGGGTGTGTGTGTTGCAGCTGCCTTTTTTGTGACAGCATGTGTTCCAGGTCCCATCTGCTGTTGGGTGGAGGAAGAAGACACCTCTTGCCTCTTTTTCAGGTGGAAGGCGTGGGGTGCCTTTCCTTCAGCGTGAGACTGGTGTTCGAGATTTAGTCCCATGTAAAGTAATAAAAAACGAATTACTGTCTTTTCATCCTGTGTGGAAACCCAGCTGGTAAACCCTGATGTTACTTTTTTCTGCTGGGATTTGCATGGATGCGTGACACAGAGGGAGGGAATCTGCTGCTTGCAATGTGTTTGAACAGAGCAGGGCACAGCCTGTGCTCTTTCTCACCAGGGCAGTGCGAGGGAGAAGGAGGAGATTTTAACTGTGTGTGTGCACAAGCAATTTCTAGCCATGGGGTGGAAGGATGCAGGGATACTGGTGCAGAGGTAAAACACTTGTTCTGATCAGGATCAAGTCAATTAAAGGTTAAGACTCTCTCTCTTTCTTTTTCTTTTTTTTTTTTTGTGGGCAAGACACCCTTTCCTCAACCAGCCAACAACAGAATACTAGTGTCTTGGAAAAATGCGAGATTTCCTTCTGGTAGTAGGCAGAGAGGAAAGAGCAATTGCTGAGCATCTTCCTCCTCCTCATCTTATTTAATATAGTTTATTCATCTGTAAGTTGTAGTGAGTAACTTACAGCTACTCTCTTGCCAGACTGCATGAATTATAGATGTCTCTTTTATGAGTTTTCATGTTGACTCCTGCAATTAGTATGCATTGGACGTAGTTATCTGTATGGCATCTACTGTAGCGTAGGTTTCAGCCTTTCTGACTTTTTAATTGCTTTCTGTTTTAGCAATCAGTCATCTGTCTTGCTGAAGAATGCAAAGAGAACACAAGCAGCTTGATAGAAACTTAGAGTTCAGCATGGAGCAGCAGGTTTGAAATGATGTGCTTAGGTTAAGTGGAAGGAAAAATGACATACATAGAGGGTTTTTGTTTTCTCTTTTTTTCTGCTCGTGTGTGTGCTACAGTAGGGTCAGAATGTCACACCTACTTTCGTGTCCCACTCTGTGAGGTGAATGTCTCAGGAGGCTGTGCCTGTACTACAGTTCATGCCTGCAGTTTAGGCATAAACTTCGTGATTTCCAAGGCATGTGGATGTGGCACTTGAGAGTGTGATTTAGTGGTTAACACAATGGTGCTGAGTTAATGCTTGGACTGGATGATCTTAGGGTCTTTTTCAACCTTAATGGTTCTGTGATTGTCTTTTGTGTTATGTCTTCTTAACAAAGATCAGCAGACCTGCATGGATCTTTGCATACGTGAATGTACTCTGAGCTCTTGGATGCCACACTTGGCACCTGTGGGTGCTGTCTTCTGTTCAGTACTTCTTCCATCTTCTGTCTGTCTTCTTCCTGCCTGCATAAGTGTTTCCTAAGTGAAAAAGGAGAGTTTGTCAGGTTTGCTGTTGGACTCTGTTGAGTCTGGGGCAATGACATGTAGCTAATGGGCTGCAAAAGTTGATGGGAAGGGACGGGGTGCGTTGAAGGCAACCATAACTTGGCTACAGCAGTCACAGATTGCAGTATGTAATAAAACTTTTGATGATTACTGTGTGCTGAAACAACTCAAACTTTCAGTACTCTCAAATGTCTGCAGAAACAATAGTCCTACGTTACAGCTATGCCTTCCTGGTAGTGTCTACAGAGTTTGGTTTGAGTGCTGGTATTTTAATATATATAGTAGCTGAGAATAATTGTGTCTGCAGCTAAAATGTATTCCCTGATCTGACTCTGGTTGAAAAGTTCATGTGCTGTTTCATTGCTTCCACTGTTCACTTAATCACACCGTGGAAACCTAAGATGGATTTCTCAAGGCAGAGTCGTGCTGGTGTGAAGAAGGAAATAACTCAGTGCAGTGATGCTTTGCATTCCTGTTGGAATGGGTTGTGCAGAGTGACTCATTTCACTGGCCTAGCACTGATGTTCTGCTGGCTGGGGAAGCGATTGCCTGGTGCTCTGAATTTCAGCAGTGCCTACATGAGGGGGTTTGTTTAAAGCCTGCTTACTTCTGAATTGGCAGGAGATTATTTTGGGAAGAAGAGAATTTGCACAGCCAGCTGGGCTGCAGTGAGGGAGATGGCTACCTCTGTAACCACTTGGCATGGCTCTGGGCTCTCAGCTCTGCCTTGGGCTATAATTCTTTCAGTACAGGGTTTCACCTGCCTACTTTGAAGCCAATAGAAGTTGAAAGTATAATGATGTTGCATTTCACGTCTGTATTGCAGTGGGAGGATTCACTTGAGCAGGTTTCTGGTTTTCTCTTTAAATATATAGTGGCACAAGGCTTTTGGGAACTGTCTAGTGCAGCTATTACAGGGGATAATTTCTGTGGAATCAGTCTCTTAGTTTTGTGGATCAAGGGATTTCTCTCAACCCTCATCTCCAAACAGCTCATGTAACTCCAAAGATAAGACTTTGATGAAGAGAAAGGTCTGTGAACTTGAGTGGTGAGGGAAAATGAGAGGATGTACTATAGGCTTTGCCTACAGCAAAGGTGCAGTTATCAAATAGGTGTGAAACAATATTGCTTGTAAAACTATGTAACTTCTCAGCAGTTACTTGCTCTTTCAGGGAATAATGTAAGATAAACAAGAGCTTGTGCTGGCAGTTTCTATCCCTGCGGTAAAACAGTAATTCACTTGTGCACTATCCTTTCTGACTGAGGGATTTTGAAAAACTTTCTTATATTAAAGAAACTGAGAGCAGATGTCCCTGGGGTTTTGCACTGGTGGAACTGAGGGAGGATGCTTGACGTCCAGAGATTTTTTTTATACTCTTTTTTTAGAGGTTTTTCCTTATGTTCTTTACTTTCCCCCAACAACAGGCCAGCCTCTGCCTGTAATCTGGAGTTTTTCTCCTCCTTCTTCTCACTTCTCCAGCCTGGAGCCACATACTTCTCTATTTCAGTCTGATGTTGCATCCATTCCCCATCTTAGTAACCTTTAATTTGTTCCCTGCTTAGTTTTGTGCCTCTGACAGAAGGTATCCTGACCTCTCTGCTCAGTGGGAGAGGGACCCAGAAGTGAGTCAGTCTCCATCCCAGCCATGCCTGCATCTCCAGGAAGTCTGGCTGATGGGGAAATCTTTGGATGCACCTTTATTCAAACCCCCATGGGGGTAAACCAGGGTGTTAGAGCAGCAAATGTGGTGCCACTCCTGGGGAAGTCTGTTTGGCAGGCACAGGGCTGCTAACATTCCGTTTCCTTCTGTTTCCCTGTTTGCAGTATATTCCTAGAACCTTCCTGGGTATTTGGTTTTTTGCAGTTAAATAAGACCAAAGCAGAGAATGCATCTCTTATGGGACGCTGCTGGTTATGTTATTTCAAATGGTTTAATTGTGCCAGTTCAGTTCCAACCACTGTGATGTGCAAAGACCATCAGGAAGGCCTCAGTATCTTCATGTTTCACAAGATACGTGTGCAGCAGTGGCTGCCAAAATTATCAGTTGGGTTTTAGCTTAGACTTTTTTCCACTGCTTATGCATGGAGAGTATTCATTTGCACCAACCACTTCATGGCTGGCACTCCAGCTGTCACTTAGTTCTGTTCTGTTTTATACCCAAGAATGGCATGAGGCTGAACTGTGAGTGGTGGGACATGCACAGGGCACATGCAAGGACACACCCAGACAAGTGCACAGATAATTTCCCCCAACCCCTCCCAAATGCCAAAGCTGTCCTACCATTAAAATCAATCCCCAAATGCTAGTCTGTCATTTAATATTCCATTGCACAGCTGTATTGGAAGGAAAATGGGGCTAGGGTCAGACCTTTTACAAAGTTCCCTGTGTGTGAAGACTTGCCCAAAGCCTTACAGGCTGTACAATGCTACCAACCCTCCCATTTAAGGGCAACTGTGAAGAAACTGGGAATCAATCAAGTGGAAGTGAAGATGGAGCTGCAGGCCAGCCATGGCTTGGCAGGCGACGGGAAACTCTGCTCTTGGCAAAATCTGGCACATTCTGCTGAGTGACTTCTGTGGGCAGTGTTTGCCTGCCTTTGCTCCCCACAGCAGTGAGAGCAGTGTGCTCTGGGTCCAAATCTTGCCAGTTACACTGAGGATCAGTAGCTTGGCTAAAGAAGACGTTGAAAGCTGGCTGTGTGCTGTGTGGCCATGGGACTGTCGTGTGGTGATGGGATCAGTTCGGAGTGTGACTCAGTGTCACACTGAGTCCAGCCTATGGAAAGCGGCTCCCTGGCAGTCAGCAGTGATCTCAGCTTTGTAACTTCGTACTTGCAGAGAGCAAATGGCTTCTGACTTTCTGCCACGCTGTAATTCTCCCTGAGTGAAACAACTTCCCTTACTGCCTGTGAAAGCGGTAAAGCTGTTGAATTGCTTTTTCCACCCAAACTGAAATTGTTCCCACTTTGGTCTTTATTCAGCAGTTAACTTCCAACTTACTTTTGAAAGAAAACATAGTGTAGATGAATTCTAATTTCCAGAAGGATCTTGCTGCAGCCGGGCTGTGCCTGGAGTAATGCTGATCTCATTTGGGTGGAACAAGTTACTTGTTGCAGAATAATCTATTACCCTGTTCCCAAGCTTCCGTCTTTAAATCTGCACAGCAGGGATTATTTACTTATGGATTTAAGTGTGTGTTGGGGATCTAGTTTTGTTTGACCCTCCCAACAGAACAAAATGCAATCAACTTCCTGGCAGTTGGAGTTGCTCATGAAATGTGCTGTTACTTCACAAAGGCTAGGGCTGGCTTGGCACCATCGAGGGCTGTGGCACTACATCTGAGTTGGGTACAGCTCAGGGCTTTGCGGCCACCTCTGCCTCTGAACCTGCTCAGCAGCTTTTCACCAAAGGAGCCTGAGCAGCTGCATCAAAGCTCTGAGGGCAAATTTCGGTCTCTGTGTCGTGCTGTGCTGGAGACTGATGCAAACCTTGTGACATAGTTTTTAGGAGAGCTAGCATGGATCTGAGAGGTATTACAAACTCAGCAACTTGTTGGCTCCTCTAAGGTATCCTTAATCTTTGCTACCTCATTTTTACCTTCCCACCCTGCACTTCTGCTTCATGGTTTGCTTGAGAATTTGTTGTATCCTGAAAGAGGCTTTTCTCATTGATCGATAACACAAATGCTTGAACATAGTCTTATTAATAGAAAAAAAGAAGGGATCTTGAATAGAATTTGTTGTGCTGGTACAAATTTTTGTGCTGGGTTTGTGTTGCTGTCATTATCCTTGGAAGTGTTCAAAAAGCCTGTGTATGTGGCACTTGGGCGTATGGGCATATGGTTAACGGTGCATACAGCAGTGCTGAGTTAATGGCTGTGCTGAGGTTGCAGGTCCGTCTGCAAATACCTGCTTGTGATTTACTTGATAGTGTGTGGTTCTAGTCTACAATAAATAAATAATTATGGCTTCTAACTTGTTTTCTTTTCCAATTCCCAGTAACGGCCTCCCCAGCTGAAGATGTCTAACAATGGAGTTGAAACAGAAGACAAACCACCTGCTCCTCCAATGAGAAATACCAGCACTATGATTGGTTCGGGAAGCAAAGATCCTGGGACTTTAAACCATGGCTCAAAACCTCTGCCTCCGAATCCAGAAGAAAAGAAGAGGAAGGATCGATTTTACCGATCTATTTTGCCAGGAGATAAAAGTACAGTATTTTATCTCGTCTAATAAACCTTCTGTCTGAACGTTGCTCTGCTTGAACATAGTCAAGCACTCGATGCTTAGCGATGGTTGAAGTTTTAGAAAACCTTGTGTTTATTTCCTCCACATCTGTCTTGGTCCTTTTGGGGTACATAAGGTACAGTCTGTAGATCTGTTTCTTCTGATGATTAATCCTATAACTTTTAATCTATCTCACTTTTTTTTCATAAGATCATGGAATACTAGAATTATTTGGGTTGGAAGGGACCTTAAGGATCATCTTGTTCCAACTTTCTTGTCATAGACAGGGATATCTTCCACCAGACCAGGTTCCTCAGAACCTCATTCAAGCTGGCCATGAGCACTTCCAAGGATGGGGCAGCCACAGCTTCTCTGGGCAACCTGTACCAGTGCCTCACCACTCTAACAGTGAGGAGTTTCTTCCTTATATCTAATCTAAACCTGCTCTCTCTTGTTTTTAATCCATTCACTCTTGTCTTTTTATTCCATGCCCTTGTCAAAATCCTTTTGCAGGTCTCTTTTAGACCCCCTTCCTTGTAGGTTTTTTTTTTTTAATTTATTTTACCTTTCCCATAAATTATGAGAACAGTGTCCCTGAAAACCTGGACTAACTCTGGGACTGGCTCTGTTACTTCTGAGCCTGACTTGTCCATAATGATCTTGAAAATCATAAGATTTTGTGCCAATTACAAGCTGGCCAATACAGCTAGCATTGGCAATTGGTGGAGAGCAGAGAGAGGTCTTTTGCTTGTTTCGTTGTTTTAAACAGCAAATAATTTGAGTTATACAAGACTAACATGTAATCTCCTACTAGACCTGTCATATTTTGCCTCATGGCCGTTTACTCTGTTCTAATGTCTGGGTCAGGCATTGTTTACTTGCTTTTAAGAACAATCTGTCACTGAAAATTCTTGCATATTTCTTGTGAACTGAAAAAGTTTTTCATGTTCAAGGGACTGTAACAGATGGAAAAAGAGATAGGAACTGTAAACTGTACATGAAATTCTAATTTTTAGGGTGAGGATATTTTAAAAAACCTCTCTCCTATGAATCTTTTGAAGTGATGCAAAAAAAAAAAAATCTCCAACCCCTAATACGTGCTGGTTTCTTTTTATATCTGACCTATTTTTTTGGACTTCCTCTTCATAACACATCAGCTTTTTCTGTATTGCAATGGTTTCTAAGCACTGGGTAACTAAAGTCAAGACTAAATATATTCTACTCCCTGGCCTTCAGGAGGGAGGTTGCCTCCTAATTTTTATTAGTGAAAAGAATAATTGAAATGATAGCTTCACTAATTTAAATAAGCAAGGTGGTGGATCATTTTCTACACGGCATGAATGAATGCCACATTCTAAAAATGAATGTGGTATTCATTATTATTATTATTATCTGATACTTTTGGCAACTTTGGATTGTTTTACAAATGTGGGGTTTTGAGCCTGCAATTCAGAAGCCTGTGAACTCAATGTTAAAAGTCTGCCGGGTCTGGGTTGGAACTTGCCATTAAGAGTATGAATCCTAAAAAAGCTGCAGGATTTTTGTGTTGACTTACTTAAGGGAGAGAAGATTTTTAAATCTCTATCATGAACTGTTTCAGAGATCAAAGAAATCACCTGAAACTTGTAAAGGAGTAAAAGAAGTAAAACCTGAAATGCTAGTTCAAATTGGATTATGAAGAACTATGAACAAGGAGAAAAATGAAGGTTTGGGGAAAATCAGCAGACAGACTGCGGCTGATCTGAAGCTGCCTATGTTTACTGAAGATTGGCCAACATGGCAGATGCTTCAAGACATGAGAGATTTTTGTTTAGCCAAGCCCAGCAGAGCCTTCTGTTGCAATACACCTGCCCAAACGGGAATGGTTGCTTCTGTCCTCTAATTCCTGTTGAGCAAAAAATTCCTTTAACACTGTCACCTTCACTTCAAATTGGTTGATTTCCATCTCATGAAAACTTCTTCTAGTCTTATGATGATAGCTAAATTCCTATTGTGTCATGCTGCTTAAATGTAGGGAAATTCTTCAGCGTTCAGACACTTCTCTTGGGTTTGTGCCTGAAATAATTTGGGTGTTATTTTTTAGTTTGGCTGAACTAAAAGGGAAGTTGATTTCCATTCAGTTAGAGGAAAGTAATTTTGAGCTAATCTCTGCTGTCCCTGTACATGAGCAGAGGTGTTGTGTAAAGGACACATGGGGCATAAATCCAGGGCCTCATGCATTTTAGCACACCTGCATTGAGCTATACCCCTTGCCAGGCAGCTCTAGAGATGTCATGCTCTGCCTGCAAAATTCAGAATGTAATTTGTAGTCCTGATGTCCTCTGTCCAAGCCTAAAGCACAAACCTGGTATCTAAAAAACCTGTTGGCTTAATACTGGGTGTGTGCTGCCCAATGGGATGCAGAGCTTGTGTGACTTGTTGCTCTCAGCAGGACTTGTGAATATTTTTGAATTTTCCTGGGCTCGGGGGACTCATCAGTGCCTAACTGAGGGTATCAGTCTGGCTTGAATGGGGCACATTTGTCTCCATTGAGTTTTGCTGAGCTCAGCTGCAGCTTTGAACAAGGTTTTACCCACAAGGTGACAATGTGCAGCAACCAGGAGCCCTTTCCATGGTGACTGGGAGCACTTTACTCCATGTTAGCAGTGGTGAAGACCCTTCCTATCTCAGTGTGCTTCAGGATGGCCTCACTGCATGGTCAAGATTGTACTTCACAGTTGCAGCTCAAGTTGCTTCACAGTTGACAGAACATTGTAAGGAAAATTTATGGGAGGCTCTTTTAACAGCATTGAACATGGAAGGCTGTGAATGAGAAGGTGATGAGGTGTTTGTGGGAATAAAGCCTTTGGTGGTGGTAGGTAGGTCGTCTTAAATATATTATATTATTTCTCTTATGTATTTTTTTTAAATTAAGTTTCTTCAAGTCTTTTTAGCTCATTGCAAGGATAATGCAATCACTTTAAAGGGACATTAGTGTTTAGCAAGATTGGGAGTACCTTTCTCTTTAGTTCTTTTTCCCTTATACCACCTGGTATGACATAAATATCTGCTTATAAAGGCAATTGTATTATTAGTAGTTTAATAATGTTTAGGTGTCTAGATCTGTCAGATCTGCCTGAATGTAGAAATAAAAAAAAAAACCCACCTAAGACTTCTGGATAACAATTTAATGCCTTTAAGCTTTTTTAGGAATACATTCAACTCTGCTGTGGCAGCCGCCCTGGACCATGTTCACTGTCCGTGCAGAGCTCTTGCACAGTGGTGCTGATGGAGGTGTCTTCTTCTTCCTCACCTGAGCAATGGGCTTCTAGACTGAGATGGCACCTCAGTCTTTGGCTTGGAAGAGTGGACTGATCCTGTAGTCAGACCTATGGAATGGGGTGGCTCTGATGGCACTCCCTGCACCTCTTTGGCTCTCGCTTTCCATCCGGTGCTTGTGCGTGCAGCAGACTCTGTGCTGCAGATGCTCACCATCTGCTAACCAGCAGCTGCTCCTGTCTCCTCCTCGCTCCCTTCTCAGGGATGGCTCCCCCAGCATGGCTCTTTTCCCCTTGGCAACTCTGTCACTCCTCTGTGACTCAGCTTCCCTCATTCCCTTTGTTTGAAAGAGGGATCAAAAACAATCTGTTCCATCTTCGTGTCCCAAATGGAGCATCTGATCATTTTCTTTCTCCAGAATTACTCTGTACAACTGTAGCTCTGTAATGATACAGAGAACAGTGCCAGAGCTGGCATTGAAGGAAATGGAATTCAGTCCTTTGGGGCCAGCCCTGAGCCTCTCTACACAACCACTCACAGCAGTGTCTCGCTACACTGAGTGTTAGCCTTGCAGGCTTCTCAAATACCTGGGGTTTGGCATTCATGTTGCCAAAAGTGCACTGGGGAATGTCAGCCACAAAACAAATTCTGTGTGGCTTTGGATAAAGAAGGGGAGCAGCTGGGAAATGTAAGTGGTTTGCTCACCTTCTCCTGGCTCTGCTGATTTTATAACTGCAAGCAGCAGCAGCAAAGCCGACTAGAATGTGGTTCTTCCTTAAACTAATCTCAATTTCTTGAATACAGTAAATACTAAAAGGAAGGTGGAGTCGTTAATGCATAATGAATATGGATGAACTTAATCCAATGCATGATGATAATCTTGTTTGAAGACCTCAGTTTAAAATTTGCAGGGTGCACCTGCTTTGATGTATTTCCTTCCCTGTTTCTTTATGACTTCTGCTCCTCGCCTGCCAGATTCTGCAATCCTGCTCAGGTCTTCAAAGCTGGTTATTAAAATCATCTCTAGTTCATTTTGTGAGGAAAAAAAAAAATAAAAGTGCTTTTGCTCATAAGATTTTATAGGAGAATCCCACATTTTATTTAGGTTTCTTCACAAACTTTTAAGGAAATAGGATGAAGGAGCAATTTCTAAGTTATATTTGTAGTTAATTTTGTCCCTGGCTTTGTATGATAGGCAAGTGTATATTTAAAAGCACATAATATTGTTGGGGGGTTTTTTGAGTTACTTACAACAACCAATTAAAAAATATGTTCAAAATTGACTGGCTTCTACTTACTGCCACTGTAGAGCTTTTGACTCTGACCTGTGGAAGTTTGAGTGGATATTTTAGGTAAATAGCTCTCGTGTTGTTGAGTCTAGATATACTAGTTGATACTTTACAGACAGAAAATATGAGTTTCCTTCTTTTATGCTTGTCCTGTGTTACAGGACTTTTATTTCTGTTGTCCTCTCACTGTGTCTGCTATTAAGTGTGGAAAGAAAGTTTTTAAATTTGCTGTTTGTCTGCTTCAGATCAAAATCCTATGATTAGCAAAAATGGGGGGGGGGATTGTGTAGGTGAATTAGAAGCTATTGGGGAGATTTTAATTCTTGATGCATGTATGGATTTCTTTTTATTGTTGTTGGTTTTGTCTCTTGCAGCCAATAAGAAGAAAGAGAAAGAGCGGCCAGAGATCTCCCTCCCTTCAGACTTTGAACACACAATTCATGTGGGGTTTGATGCAGTCACAGGAGAATTCACAGTAAGTGAATCTGGAGGAAGAGAGAACTGTGTGGTTTAGCTTATTGCTAGGAGGAGCCAGGGCCATTAATCTTTTATATATTAATGCTGGAAGGGCTATTACCATCATCTAGTTTGATCTCATTTGAAACACATCTGCAGAGGTTACCCACTAATTCATGCTGAGAGACTGTCAAACTTGGCACATCCCAGGAGCTCAGGCTGTCAGCAAACTTTTCCTTTCCTGGTTTTTCGGCTGCTGTGGTCAGCTAAGCATGGTATATCTCTCTTCCCCTCCCTTCCCCCTCTAGAGCTGAAAGAGGTCTATAGCATAGTCTGTGTCCCCAAGTGGGGCTCTGAGAGCTTTCCTTTGGGAGGCACACAGCTGTGTACAGCTACTTAGGACAGAACATGTATGTGCTGCCCTAAGGCTAGATGCTTTTATGTGTGGTTGGTTTCTTTTGTTTGTTGACATGCAAAATACCATAAAGACAGAGTTGTATTTCATCATCATCATCATATTTTCATTCTTATTTTGGTTGTGAGATAGTATTTCCTAGCAGCAGAAGTTGTCTGTGAACAAGGTATTTCTACCTCTCTGTAATATGCTGCTTTTTCAGAGACTTTATTCCCCTACTCTGGATCATGTGCACACATGTGTTTTGCATGGCAGCCTTTAGACTTGCCCAGGTTACCCCACCTGTACTAGTGGGGCGAGGAGTGTATCCAGCCATCCTTTTGAACAGGGAGGATAACTTCATTGCTCATGGATCTCAGTCTCTGCCACTTTGTCCACACAAACTGCTAGTGAGGAAAGGCACATGTCTGGCTGTTTCCCAGGTGTGTTTATTTTCTGGCTGAAATGATGTCCCTATAATGAAATTCTGAACTTCAGATGTGAAGTTAACACCTCTGCTTTCCCAGCTCTGGTTGCAGAGGGCAGCACACTGCTGTTACCAAAGCTACCAGAAGACCCAAATAAGTGTTGCATGTCCCTTGTGCTGGAGGCTATGCAGTGTGTGTTACTTCTATAGTCTTTCTTGGGCATACATAAGTATGTGAATATCTCTGCATAAAGGATTTTGTGTTTTGTTTTGATTTTTCTTGAGGCTTTTCCCAAACTGCTGCAGTTGGGTCTTCTCCCTTCTGATTTTTGAATTTTGGTCTGCAAAGGACCTGGGTCATCCAAAGACCGAAGAACCGAGTGGCATTTATGTGCCCAAGTGTGATTTGTAACACAGGCAGTGGTGAGGGAGGCACACATTCACCACCTCTTTTTCTTTCCTCTCCTCTTCTGTCCCCTTTTCTCCCTATTTCCCTCACAGTACTGTGTAATTCCAAAAGCTGGGGCAGAACTGTGACAGTGGGCTTATGTTTTGTGCACATTAGACCAACTGTGTGTTAACAAGGTGCCCCGTCCCACAGGGAATGCCGGAGCAATGGGCACGTCTGCTGCAGACTTCCAACATCACCAAGTCAGAGCAGAAGAAGAACCCTCAGGCAGTGCTGGATGTGTTGGAGTTTTACAACTCCAAGAAGATTTCCAACAGCCAGAAGTACATGAGTTTCACAGGTACATGGTGATGGTCTCATGCAGCTGCTTTGTCTGCCTCTCCGTGGTCAGGGCATGTGGGGCTTCTTTTGTTTAATCAGTAAGTAGGTCTCTCTTTTCAAGGAAAATGTGAATGAGATTCCCTGGCTGCTCAAGCACCCTTCTTCCTTTAAAATGCTGTTCTGTTAACCTGGATGCCCAGCATAGCTGCAAAAGAGGAGGTCAGTCAACCGGCTGAGCCTCCCAAACACATACTTCTCATGCTCACAGCCAGCATCTGGAAGGCAGATCCCAGACTGGTGTGGCTGGGTTCCCCCTGATTAAAGTGCCTGGAGAAAACAGGCAGCTAAATTTTGCACCAGTTTCAGTTTGCAGGGTGGGTGTGGATGTTGCTTTTTGTGTACTTGGAGTGAGAGTCTCTCTGCTCCCATGTGCCATGGTTGAGGAATACATGTCAGCTGCCTGGGTGCTTGAAAATTGCTGTCTGGGTTCCTCTAAAAGTCAAAACTGCCAAGGTTTTGTGCCTCTTTCTTTGGGTTATCTGCCCTCTGAAGGACATCTGCAACCACCACTCCTTTTCCTTTCAACTGCAACTCCTTCCCTTCCTAAATATTAACCCCTACTTTGGTTCTTTTAGGGGGATAGAACCATGTCACCAGATCTGGAAGGCTCCAAGCAGGGATAAAAGCACAAATATTCCCCTTATGTGACTGAATAGTTAGATGAGAAGCCCATCAGTTGACTTCTGGGGTCCCCTGTGCCATGCCAGGAAACTTAGGTGGCTGAGACTGAACATTTTGCAGTTGGGAGTCAGCTGCAGTGCCTCTGCTGGGGACTTGGTCCATTGATCATATTTTGTGTACATGGGTGGAGGACAATATTCATTCAGGTTTTGTTCTGGGCAGTTCCACCCTCCTGCTGCAGGGATTTGTGACCACTGCATTTGTCTGCATTTACTTACCCTCTGTTCCTATATCTTCCAGGGTTCAGTTGGTTCTGGGAAGCTGGAGTTAGGGAGCTAAGTTTGGGAGCAGTCTTTTTTCCTGCCTTTTCTAGAGAGAGCTTGTCCCTTGCTCCTCTCCCCACTGTTGCTGCATTTATAACTCATTTATAATGGCATTATTATCTGTCTTTTAGATAAATCAGCAGAGGATTACAATTCATCTAATACATTGGTAAGCATGACATTCTGTCCTGAGTTTGGGGATTAAAAAACTTGCAAAAACTAGTCAATTGCATGTAAACTTGTAGTTTGCTTAGTGTTTTAAAATCTGAACTATATATATTTGTGTAGTGAATACATGTTTATAAAAACAAGCACACTCCTTTCACTTTTTTTTTTTTTCAACTGGTGGGGAATAAAGCAGACAGAAGTAGGATTTTTAGTGTATAGTGAATGAAAATTAGTGAATTAATTAATAGAAATAACTCTGTTTTCATAGAAGTTGGTCTTTTGCTATACCTAGAATTTGATAACCACTCTGCTGTCAGGTTTTATTTTTCTATAAACATCTGTTTTATACTAAAGTTTATTTACTAACCTTCAAGGTCTGATTTACTACAGCTAATGTTGATTAACCAGACTAATCTCTAGCAGAACAGGAAATAAAAGGTTCTCCTCCTCTCTGCTTGACCTTTACTCAGTCCTTGCCAGGGCAGGCACCACTCCTATTTGCTTTGTTAGGAGACATGATGAATTTCTCTGTGTGCCTGTGAGAGGGAAGAAACAAAACTTACAGTTTAAGATGGTTCATAAAACCCCACAATTCCCTCAGCTCTTGTTTTCTCCTGGCCATGTCGTTACCTAGAATTGGCTTGTTCTGCTCCCTTCCAAAGGCAGCTTATTCAGATCTGATCATTTAAAACTCTGGAAAAAGAAAAGGAAAATGTTTCTGCCTTTGTTCATTATTACATGTCATTGTCTGTCAGTCTTCAGAAGTTTCAATATCTGAGGTTGGATTTTTAAGTAAATCCTGACAAAAGCAGTAGTTACCAGTCTACTGAGATACCCAATGCCTTCCCTCAGGCTAACCTTTAATTTTGGGGATATTCAGGAAATTCCCAGTACTTAGTTCTTTCCTTGTTGTTTTTGACAAGCTATGTTTTTGTGTTATGTCATGTGCATTTTGACAATTATTTGTCAGGATGATAATGTCTTCAAGTATTTTAGGCTCAGTGAAATATTGTGTTGCTTTCCCCCTCTTTCTGAGGATTTTAATACTTTTCCCCTGACCACTCTTAGGGAGGTCATGATGCACAAACAGAACTGGTCTAGTGGGTTGAGGACCTTACCAAGTTTAGTCTGAAATGTTTATGGTGTAAAGGACATAATGAACTTCAAATCTAGTTTCATGTGGATAAATTTAAAAGTGACTTTCACTCCTAATCACAGTATTGCAGAAAATTCCAGATAAGTTTTTAACCACTTATAAAACTGTTTTTAAACAAAATAATTGGTCCTATTTTTCCATAAATTTTTATGTTGGGAAGTAACTTAAAAAGAGATTTGAAAAAATTTTGCCAGATTTTGCTTCCGAAATCTCACATTAATTAATTAGTTCTCAGTCATCATGCTAGAGATGATATTAACTTGACCTCCTAACTTTTGGAGAAAACATTAAGAGTTTGATGCAAATTCTAGCATTTAAAGTCTGAAATCTTCATACTGAATGGTCAGGGTTTGAAGCAAGCAAAAAGCCCTAAGAGACAGTATAAATAGGGACAGATATTTCCAAACTTGGGTGTCCCAAAACTTGCTGGTCAGCTGTGTGGCTCTTGGGAAAGCAGCGAGAGAGCCCAGGTCTCCTCAGGTCCTTGGGAAGAGGATTGCTGTCACTCAGCAGATGAGGAGCTCTGTCTGAATGGTTGTGTCAGGCAGTGTTGGACTGTACATCCATTTCCCATGAAGACCCAGGAACCTTGGGTTTTGAGTTTTTCAGACACTGTAGCTCACCAGGCTGTTCTGATTATTGTTTTTCTGCACTTGCTTCAGTGCAATCTCTGTTAGGAGCTTAATCCAATGTTTGTGATTTTGTTTATAATATGTGATTGGGTTTTAATTTTTGCTATTTGTGCAACTCCATGCAGAATGTGAAGGCTGTCTCTGAGACCCCTGCAGTGCCCTCAGTGTCTGAAGATGAGGACGATGAAGATGATGCAGCTCCACCCCCTGTGATAGCTCCACGACCTGAACACACCAAATCTGTGAGCAGAAATTCTTTGCTCAGCCTGCACTGCTGCAATCACAGTCAGGCCTTGACTGTGACTCTTTGTCCCTCTGCATGACTTGATGCTGAGCCCTTTTTGGGAGCAGGAGGGAGGCAGTGGGAGCCATTCCTTCTGGCAGAGTACCATTGTGTTGTCACCTGCCTAGTTATGAGGGGCACGAGTCCTTGATTAGTGGTGTTAGTTGCTGAACCAGCAGCTATAGAAATGTATCCCTGACAACAACAGTAGCAAGATGACTGGAAGTGTTTAAATCTTCACCTGACCTGTGTGTTTTTCTCAACAAAATTAGATATACACCCGCTCTGTGATAGACCCTCTTCCTCCGCCTACCAGAGATGTGGCCACCTCTCCTATTTCTTCTCCCTCGGAAAACAGCACAACAGCACCTGACATGCTGGTCAGGAACACGGAGAAGCAAAAGAAAAAGCCAAAAATGTCAGATGAAGAGATACTGGAAAAATTAAGTATGTTTTTGTTCTTTAAAGAAGTTAAATTCCGGGTCCCGCGGAATTGGTTTTTCAGAATGTCAATAAGCTGAAATGTTTCCCCCTTTTGTGATCCCTTACTGAAGACATGGGCACACAATCACAACACAAAGCTGGGGGCAGATGTAAGGGGTGAGCTTGAACTTAATCTGAGCACCTATGATACTGGCTGAAGTCCCCGGGGAGCTACAGATCCTCAGGCTCTGCAAAACAAGCCCTGAATAAATAACATCTATTTAATTATGAAGTCTGAGACTGTTCCACATCTTATTCTGTAGCTCTGAAGCATGAATGATTATATGGCAATGTTAGACATAAGGCGTCTAAAAGATGGAGAGAAAATTAATGCATCCCCAAGTTTGCCTTCCACAGTATGGTGGTGTAAAGTGACTTGGTTATTTTTAAGTGTTTAACATTTTGTGGGTAGCCAAACTGGTGTTTTTTCCTGAGAAAAATTCATCAAGTCTTTCAGTTGTGTCCTCATGTCTTTAACAGTTCCTACCTTCAGTGCAAGTGCTCCTCTGCTGCCTAGTGGTTTTGGGTTATGCTGTGCCATATCCAACAGCTGAAACAGCTCTTTCATGCAATTGGTTGCTATCCTCAGCCTGGGCTAGGTTTTAATAGAGTAGAGCATTTCTAATTCTTGGAACTACTAATCCTGTATTAATTATGTCCCTGCCTTGCTTGTCAGTTGACTTAAATTGTGTTAGCACCTCTATGATAAGGCTGCCCTCTTTGGTTTGAGGGTATATTTGTCAGTATTTTAGGAATAAGAGTCTAGTAGTTAGATGAAGTCTTAATCTGAGGATATAATTTTAAAATTTTTTTAAAATATTAAAATGGTATCTGAGTAAGTAATTTCTTTAAATAAAGCCTAAATTGACTTGATGGCTTATTAATTGGGACTGCTTGCTACTGGAAAACTCACACCCACTGTTTCAAAACACCAACTTCACTCACTCAATTAGCAGGATCTTTGTACCATTCAAGACATTTTTGCGACCAGGTAGGGCGAGCAGCAACTGTGGCAGGAAAAAAAGTGCTATTCTAATAAAAATACGCCCACTTCAGTCATGCAGAGAAGTGCAAGTGCTACTTTTGGGAGTGTTGGGAAGCAGATGTACCTTCTGACACCTTGCTTGCTCCAGGTGTCAGCTTCTGTATGTGGGCTAGTCAGAAAAATGTTATGAAGTTTTAATCTTTAAATCTAAGTAAAAATGTCTTTCCACAAAGGGCAATGGAGCTGTACTTGTGCAGACAAGCAGCCCTTTGACATTTTAGTTTGACATGTCACTAAAATGATTAAAATTGTAAAGTGAAAATATATTTACATGTACTAAAGATGTGCTAAATGCATGCAAAAGTTAAAAGGAGGCTGCTCAATCTCTGTCTCTCAGCAGAAACACAGCATTGGTGCAAACATTAATGAATCCTCACCTGACTCCTTGGAAGGTAGGAAATATCCTACCATTTTAGAGTTATCAGCATTAAACAGGGCAAAACTGGCAACTGTCGCTTGTCACCACAGCATTCTGTCCAGTCCCTGTCTTGGAGAAACATTTGCAGTTTGAGCTTGTAGCCTGTGTTAGGCTTTGAGGGAAAATTTCTGAATATTTGTCCAGAAATACCAGTCCTCGGGGAAGACAGCATTGCTTCTGTAATTGTAGAGTGGGTTTTGTAAAGCCAGATTTCTCTTCCTTCCCTCCTCTCCAAACATGGGTTTGGAGACCTACTTCTACCTCTCTCTGTCCTAAACCCTCTGGGTTTGGCTGCTCTCCAGTGGTGTCTGAAAATAGCCTGCTCTTGCTCTGCTTGCTACTGGATTTCTTGGCTTAATGACCATGAGCAGTTTCCTTGCCAATCTGCTGAGGCTCAGCCCCAGACCCTGTGAGAGCAGCACCATATGTCCGCAGCTTCGGTGACTTCCAAATACCAACTTGGATGCAGCTCTGCATCCCTTGATCCTACTAGCCACCCTGGTGCTGTTAAAGAGGAGACTGGCTCCCAGCTGAGCTCCAGAAATTGCTGGCTTTGGTTCCTTCACCCTAAAAATGGTGTGATTCCTGCCTGCTGTAGGGGAGCTGTCAATGTCAGTTTAAGTTTGCAGCCACCTGCAGCCCCATGCTGTGGAGCACCAGGCAAGGTGCTTTTCCCTTTGAGGAAGGCAGTGATAGACTTTCTTTTGGCTTTGGGAGAAGGAGCTGAGCTGGTCTCGGGTTGCTCTCCAAAACCAGAAGAATGCTGGTAACTGCTGCTAAAACCTGTGCTGACTGTCAGGTTCCTGGAAGAGCAGCTGGGCATTGCCCAGGACAGGCAGGGGAGGTTTGGCTCTGAAGGGTCTCTCTGCCTTCTCTCCTGAGTCTTGTGGTCCTGGGTCCATAAATGGTTGTGGTTGTGCTGGCATGAAACATCATAAATACCTTTTTTTTTCTCCTACAAATTTTCATGCTGTAGGGAAATCTTTGACTAATTTTATAACAGACTGTTGCCTCCAAGATGATTGAGAGCCTAGCCTCCAAATTCAGAGACATTGCAGTGCAGGGGCATTTTAGATCATCCAGGGTGTTAAAGCTGGGAGTGACTTTCCAACAAATAATTGTTTTTCCATGTGTTAAGCCTGTATATCCCCATCCTGCACCTAGTAATGGCTGCCAGTGAAGGTTAAATGTTCTTAATGTGTGTGTCCATAATTTCTGGAGAGAAGTTCCTGGTAGAGGGGAATGCTGCAGCTGGTATGTCCATAAATAACTGAGGACTTCCTGGTGTCTGTGTGTCTCTGGATTTCTGATGAGTGGTTCATGAGACAGAGACTACTGTGGTCAATGGAACTGTTCTTACAGCTAGCTCTTGTAGCTGTATGAAAAAAAGGACTTGAAGAAAATCCTCGTTTTTTGTTTTTTGTAGGAAGCATCGTGAGCGTGGGTGATCCAAAAAAGAAATATACAAATTTTGAGAAGATTGGACAGGGGTTAGTATATGCTTCTTCTCTGTCTTAAACCTTTCATTTCCTTATGGTAAGAAGAATTCATTGAAACCAGGCTGAGTTAGCTTGCTGGAAAGGCTGTTGGGGGTACTTTGGAAAGTTGATTTTGTTTGGTTGTTTATTTGATTTCTTCTTTTTATTTTTGGTTGTTTTGCTGGATTCCACATCCCCCCAAATCTTCTGTTCCTGGCAAAGTCACAGGGACTGGGTTTTTGTGCAATTGTGTTGTAACATAAGAAATTATGCCATTAGATGATCAGGTTGATAAATTCAGCTACAAGCAGGGAAAGAACTGCAAGACCATCTTCAATTTACAGATTTGCTTCTGAATGAGCTCTCCTCAAGGCATGTGCTGTGCCCCTCTAAGCAAGGTAGGGGGAAAGTAGAGGTTGTAGGAGAGACTGTACTGAGGCAAAGCACAGATACGCAGTCAGATCCATGTGCTGAGGCTCAAACTCCTCCTTTCCTCACTACAAATGCCCCATTTGTTTACTTTAGCTGATCCTGTTGCTCTGTTATCATGTTGGGCATTCTGCAAGCCAGGGTAGTGTGGTCATGCCCCTTGAAATGGAATAAACTCACAGTCCTACAATTTGCTGGTGCAAAAAGGGTTTGGATGACCATAGTGTCCCTTATAAGGAACTTTTCGCCCCATAAATCCTCTGGCTTCTGCCTCAACAACAGCCTTGTCTCAGAAATATTTCAGTTGATGTTTACCACTTTCCAGTGGTATTATTGCATGTAAAGGAATGGGATTGAGAGCACTTCAGAGAGACAAGTGGGAAGGGGCATGTGTTAACCCCTCACTTTTACTTTGAGACATTAATAAATAATTTTTTTTCTTTCTCTGTTTTGTTTAGAGCCTCAGGTACAGTTTACACAGCAATAGATGTAGCTACAGGACAGGAGGTAAGTGCTGCCAGAGTACCACAGCAGTGGATTTTGGATTGTGTCTCAAAAGTTCAAGTTGATGCTACAGAATAAAGACTGTCTTTCAGGGATTCATGACATCTTATTTTTAATGAGGTCTTTATTTACTTACTAATGAGACATAGTTGAGTGGTCTGAGCAGAGAACTGGAAAAAATGACTTCACAAGTTTTGATTCCTGAATCATCTCATATTTATAAAGATCTTTCTGTGATTGCAAACGCTAGAAGCAAATGTTTGGACTGGGCAGTTCCTCAGTAAAAGTTTCTCTCTTCTTCCCCAAGACTGCTACCTGTCTCCATACAAACTCTTTTATTTGCCCTCTGCTCCTTTGCTTCCTACACTTATAGGACTTAACTTGCATAGCAATAGTTCCTGTCCCACCCTTTGCCCACTTACTTTCTGCCCTTGAATTGTGAGACAAGGAATGCCTGTCTTTTCTTTTTCCCCTCACAAATATTAAAAGTGCCATGTTTATTGCCTGCATAATAAACTAGTAGTGATGGATATGCAGCATCTGTGGAAACCTTTCTTTCTAGATGGAGGATTTTTTAAAAGATGGAAGTTTGTGTTATTCCAGATATATTTATGGAAGTCTGCAGCAATATGTGTCTACTTTGCATTTGTACAATGTAAGAGCTATTCACCAGTAAATTTCATAATTGTGCTTTTTGCTGAAATTCCTTCACCTCCTTTTTCAGTTCCTGAAGAATTAATACACTTTAATTGAAGCCTTTAAGGAAGGGGTTTTAGATTTATTTTGAAGCAATGAGAAATTTTGTAGGAGGGGGAAGTCCTTTGATGGTTTTCTGCTTTCTTTCTGGACCCCTTGGGTGACTCCCATGTGAAAATTTGAACTCTTGTATTGCAACAGAATTTTAAATTGTTCCTGTTACACTAGTGTGATCAGGCCCTGAATTTTTAAATCTGCATTTGGGATCACTTTAACTTTGTCATGCTGTTGCTTGTTCCTTTCTATGACGTGCACTGAACTCAGGAGCTCAGTGCAGGGAAACACTGGGAATTTCTTTAGCTGCATAAAATGCCTTCTGTCTCTCCTTCATCTTTCATTCTTCTCTCTGGTCTGGCACAAAAAGCAGCATGGGGTTTTTGTTTTTGTCTTCTTTAAGTACTGTTTGGCAGCCCTCGTGAGTGCTGTGGAAAAGCAGCATGTCTGTCTGCTCTTGCCTTCTCATGTGTTGGGATTTTTGTATAGTCTTCGCTGCTATACTGTCAAAATCCTAACTATGTCCATCTATATTGTCACTCTGTGACTTGTTTTTTTACATCCTTGTTTTTGTGAGTTACTGTAGTTGCTGGCTCCAGTCCATTCACCCAGGCCTCTTTCTCTGCATGTAGCACTTTTGTAAAGGCGTAGTTTCACTTCATTCCCTTTGCCTGAATATTGCACCAAAGACAGTTGAGTTGTAACCTCTATGAGTTTTTTCTGCCTCCAGCTGTGCTGAGTAGGTTTACTGATTTGAAAGCTCCTCTGAGGGCCAGGTGCTTTCAGTAAGTACTGGTAGTGTGAAAACTTGAGTACAAGAGTTAAAAACATGTTGTAGCCTTCCTGCTCTTTGCATACATACATGCAGAGCAGGTATCCTAGAACAGGAAGAAAGCTACTAAACCAAAGGGCTGCAGCTGATAAATCCATCCCTGTTGCCCTTCAGGCATGACTGGACATAAAGCTGACTCCAATTCATTTATTTTCAGCCTTTTATCTAAACCTTGGTGCTTCTCTCCCCCAGGTCTTGTTGTGACAGAAGAAATAGAGTTACTACCTTGAAGTACTAAGCATGGTTGTGTTATTTACCCACTCTACTTTAGATTTCTAGAAGCTGAAATTTGGGAAAAAAACCACCAAAACATTTTCAGAAACATCCAATTAAAAATAAAATTAATAGGAATCCTTTCAGAAACAAGAAGTTTTTGACATACGTGTCCATACCAGAGCAAGGGAATCTCTTGTTTGTTACCAAGAAACTGTAGATAGAGATGGCTGTCCAACTGTGACATTAAGGTCCAGTATGAAAATGGCAATTCCCCTCATTCTTTTTTTCATTAAGTATCATCCAGCATGTGTGGGAATGGACTGGCTGCAGGAAGCTGCAGAGTTGTGGAATAATTCAGTAGGTAATGATGAAAAAGTGACCTCATGATCAAAAGGTGTTTTTCCTCCCTCATGTGGATGTGGGATTAAATTGACTGGTACTGGTTGGTTTCTGGGGACTCCTGCAATAATGCTTTACTTGATCTCTTTTCACTGCAGGTTGCAATCAAACAGATGAATTTGCAGCAGCAGCCCAAAAAAGAACTGATTATTAATGAGATCCTTGTGATGAGGGAAAACAAAAACTCCAACATTGTCAACTACTTGGACAGGTATGTCAGTATTTGAAGGACTCACAAAGGGACGCTGGAAAACACTTTCTTTTCAGTGTCTAAAGTGTTCCTGGTTCAGCTTAATGCAAGTGTAGGACAACCTTGCACTGCTTAAAGCATGTGGGAGTGTGGGTGGCCTGGCAGTCTCCCTCCAGAATGAGAGGAAACAGGTATCTGAACCAGTGTTAATGGGATGTCTGGGCTCTGTTCAGAGATACCGGCACCTAAGGTCCTGTCAGGACTGCGTTTTTCATCTCTCTCCTTTGCCAAATTTGACACAATGAACTTCCTGCTTATTTCCTTCCTGTTACTAAAGGAGAAATAGAAACAGTTTGAAATCTATTACTTCTGTTTACTTTCCTCTTGTTTTCTTTTCCACTGAGCAATGCTGGTGTTCTGCTGCCAGAGCAGCGGACTGCTTCCAGGATTAGATGTAGTGCTGTCCCTGTGGCTGTCCACTGAGGGTTTTGCATGGTAGCATAACAGCAGTGAGGGTGAATGACACGTCAGACATAACATGAGGTCTGGGGAGACCTCAACACAGCTTTGCAGTACTTTAAGGGGACTTTTAAGGCAGATAGAGATAGAACAGGAGGGAACAGCTTTCATACAAAAGAGGGTAGATTTAGGTTAGATATAATGAAGAAATTCTTTACTATGAGGGTGGTGAGGAACTGGCATAGGCTGCCCAGAGAAGATGTAGCTGCCCTGGCAGTGTTCAGGGCTAGGCTGGGGGGGCACTGAGCAGGCTGGTGTAATGGAAAGTGTCCCTGCCCATGGCAGGGGTTTGGAACTAGGTGGTCTTTAATGTCCCTTTGAACTCAAAGCATTCTATCATTCCATGATGCTGAAAGCCCAGCAGGCAAAAAGCATTTCATGGTGGCTTGAATTCACCACCAACATCACAGTGCTGCATTGTGTCAAGCCTGTGTCATTCACTTGTTAAAACTATAGCTTGTTCCATTTGAGCTGCAGCAAGATTTTCAGTCTGCTGCACTCAACATCTGAATGTAGCAGTTCTGGTGAACCACAGGTTTGCCTTATTCTAAGGGTAAAGCCTGCTTGGATAAGGTAGCTCAGACTTCAATCTCAGCAGCTTGGGTTTTTTGAAAGATACAATGAAGGGATGTGACCTAGAACCTCTGGAGGTTTGAGAGAGGACATACGCACTTTTTTGCTCTGCACGTATGTCAAAATCTAATCAGCTGTTTCTTTAATAGGTTTCTTTTTGCAGGCTTTTAATGTCTTAGCCAAAAGAGGTTGTACTTACAAACTGCAGCAGTTGATTTGCTGAATTTTTGTGGTGCTATGTCCCATGCATAGCTGTAAAGAGCTACTTTGTTGAGGAGACAGAAAGTCTGCTCCTGAAATTTTCATGACAGAGGTGTGTGTGTGCGTGTGCAGGGATCTGATGCTGGGCCCACACCGTCTTCCTAGAGACAGGAGAAGAATGTTACTAGTGTAAAATGAAACAAGTGTGTAAGAATTGCACCTGGGCTAGAACTGTTATTTTCCTCTGGCTCACTAGAGGCTTTGTTTCGACAAAACTCTTTGAGAGACAGGCTCTTCTCATATTGCTGTATACATTCACTTGCCTTGTCTAGCCAGTGCATCCCAGCTGCAGGATAGCTCCACA
The DNA here is from genome assembly GCA_013397155.1 of Irena cyanogastra. Lineage (NCBI taxonomy): Eukaryota > Metazoa > Chordata > Aves > Passeriformes > Irenidae > Irena > Irena cyanogastra. The sequence goes on from VWZV01011715.1 coordinate 246,551, forward strand.
TCCTGCTGTCTCGTTCAAACTTTCAGCAACAAAAGCTGCTGCTTTTGTCCTCCACTTTCACTAATCTTTTTCAGAGGGATTAGCTTTTGTTTGAGTGCTGCACATGGACAGAACAGCAACTGGGATGAACATGGAGGTTCTTGTGCCTGTTATGCCACTTTAGCTCTGCAACTGCAGGATTCTGTTGCTGGGGAGCTGTGTCCCTCTTGCCCAGCCTAAATGTGCCTGTGCTTCCCAAGTGCTGAATTAAGCTGATATTTGGATGCCACTTGCTGGCTTCTCCCTCCTGCTGAAGGAGGTGGAGGAAGGATGTGCTGATCACTGTGGGGCCTGGTTTCTGCTTTGTGGTTCTGTTACACTTGTCTCTCCCCTTCTGGGTCCCTAATGGGAGCTGCAAGGTAGTCATTGGCATAAACCAGCTCTCTCAGCTCCTGCCCTTATGCAAGGGTTTCCTATGCTTTGTCCTCTGTTAACTGCATGGCCTACTTGCTTGTGGTTAAGCAGCTTTTCTGCTGCAGTCATAGTGGCCAGCATTGCACAAAGGTGTGTTGTGATATTTAAGATAGTGACATGGCCTAATTCAGCTTAAGAGCTGGATTTAGAAGCATCTGGCTCTGAAGACAGTGACACTAGTCTTCTGTGCAGACAAACAGCCACTTGTGCTGAGTTACCTGCTGGAGGTGCCAGTTCCTTTCTGCTGCATGAAAGAGGCCCTCAGAGCCCTGCTTCTGAACTCAGCCATCTAAACACAGGCATCAGATGCCCAACACTAGGCAAAGCAAACTCCTGCCCTTTAGTTTTGTTCTGAACAACTTCTTAACTTAATAAACCCCCAAATAAGTGGTAGCCTCATTTACCATAACCCCAAACTGTGGTAAGGACGAATGATCAATGAATAAAGCTGAAGATGTTAGATAGTCATGCTACAAGAACACACTGGTTTCTTTCCAGGCTACCTTCATGTTTGCATGTAGAAGGCATGTTACTGGTGCAAAATTCTGTAGTGAATGAACTTGCACTTCTGGGCAACTCCAAATTCCATCAATTTTATCAATAAAGAACGTGTATTTGTGATAGAGAGGGCTTGGTGAACAGCTTCCTAAGGTATCTAAGTGGAGGCTGAGGAACGCCTTACAGGATCAGACATTACCTGCTCTTGCAGATGGATGAAGAGAAAGCTGTAGACCATCCCCTTCATCATGGATTTTCATCAGGTTTTCTTACTGCCAGCTTGTTTTGGAAGGTGACTGTGGGTGACAGTATGTGACACCATGCTGTGTCTGATGTCGCATCAGAGCAGCGTGTAGGTGTATGGACTTCCTGGTGGTGTCTCTAGAACTGCTGAGAGAGTGGGTTTGAGTCACGCCTACAGTGGGCAGCTCAGTGACTAAGACTGACAAGAGAGTGGAAAGATCTCTGAGACAGTACCACCCTGGAATGACATTCCTTTGGTGGCAGCTGGCAGGGAGCCACTGTTAAGTTCCCCTCCCTGTGTGTGTTATGTCAAATCTTATTGAGTTGCCAGGATCTTGGCACATGTTTGTGGCTGCTCATGGCTCAGCTTTGGTTTCACAGTGTGGTTCTTGGCTCACTCCATCTGTTTTGGCTGCAGAGAGATACCAGCTTGCTCCCAGCATGTGGAACCTTAGATTTGTCATGCAAAGAGCCCATTCTGCCTTCATTCTTACAGTCAAGTGCATTTGGGCTGCATAGAGTGGATTTGGGCTCCAGTGAGTGCTACTGGCAGTGAAGGGAAACCTTGTGATGTCCATGGTGGGTGATTTGTTAAGAGGGTGCTGATAAAATCTGCGGAGAGCCCGATTTGGCAGAAGTGAAGAAGTAGCTATGGCATAGGGGCAGGAAGGGTGTGGGTGGAGTTGGGCTTTCAGAGCCCAACAGAAGGTAAATGACCCACAGAGTTAGCAGGAGTGCTTCTGAAAGCAGTCTTGCTGCTCTTCTCTCACTCAGAGGGGCTGCTCTGCAGGTGGTACTGCTGTTGCTGGGGTCTGTAATGCTGGGAAAACAAAATGCCAGTACATCAGCTTCTGTTCCATAGCGGAGTTTGAGACCTCTCTGCTGCAGGAGCACAGCCCTGTGCTGTTGGGCTTTGTATCCTGGAAGAATCTGCAGAGGGCATCTCCCTACATGGTCTTCAGCATCAGCAAACCAAGACACTCACTTTGTCTTTGGAATTAAAAGCTGTCCATAACTGTAACACTACTGTCATCCAGGTGTAGCTCAGACCATTATTACTATTTAGGGTTTTTTTTCATCAGCTTAGTGTTGTCAGTGTGTCCTTTGGGGATAAATACCACACCTTGCTCACTCCTGTGATGTGTCACTCATGTCTTCTACTTTCCATGCCAAGCTTAATGACTTCTTTCTCCTTTACTGTTGCTTTCTACCTAGTTGTTCCCTAGTACCTCTCCCAGCTTTTGCATTTGGCTCCTGGCAAATTCATTCCTCAGCAGGGTCAGTGTTTTATAGCAAAGCAAATGTATCCTTGATGAATTCTAATGCCAGATGAAGCTTTTAATTAAATTCTCTGCCCTCTCACTTTTGACTCATCTGTCCACTCACTTGAAAAACGAGAGGATAGGCTGAAAAGGTGGGTTTTCAGACTGGTGATTCCTTCCTTCAGGAATGTGTCATCCTGATGTATTTATTGGTCACAGAAGTTTGTGTTGATGGGCCCAAAAAGGGGCAGAAATAGTTGGTCAAGTTTTTTGTTTGTTTGTTTTTCTTTGGTTTCTTATTTTTGTTTGTTTGCTTTTTATTCTTTTTTGTTTGTTTTTAATGAGTTATTGCTGAAGTCTTCATCTCCCATCTTCCACTTTTAAACATGGGTACACACATACTCAGCAGAGAGGAATATCCCAGGTGACTGAGAAAAGTTCACTCTTATCTCAGCTGTCTTCTCCTCATCTTTCTATGGACCATTTTTAGAAAAGACCTGCCTTTTGGGGTTTTCCTTTTTTATTTTAAGTCTTCAGAATTGCTGTTTCATCCAATAAGGTGTACTCCTTTGCCTTTATGAACGGTTTTGAAATTTTCAGACCAAATCACAGACTAGTTTGATAATGTGGAAAAGATTGAGGTGGTTTTCAAATGCACGATGCTTAAAAAAGAAATGCTCTTTCATGATTGATTGTGGGTAGCCATCTTTTGTGTCACCCAGAACTTTCCCTGGGCTGAGGCAAAGCAGTCAGTTGCTTAGGACAGCAGGATGCCAGGAGTAATGAAACAGCCCCTAGCCACCTCTTCCAGCGCAAGAGCCCTCAGAACCCATTGCTGTGTGCCAAATATCTGGGTTGCATGCTTGGACCCCATCCTTGAGTAGTAGCTCTTTGCCTTCTCTCCCAGCAGCAGGAGAAGTTGCAAGGTCAGGTCTCTGTCTTAGTCTGTATCCTTTCCCTGGCAGAAAATTCAGCCTTGCTTTTGTGGACAGGAAACTTGTAGCCAGCTTTCCCACTACATCTCTCCTCAGCTTTCTGTACTCACCCTTCTCCTTGGTCATTCAGGTTGTGATTGGATGCTCCCATGCACAGAAAGTACCAGGAGTGCGTGGTTCCCCAATACTGTTAATTGCAGCTCTTGTTTTTATCGCACTTGTAAGAGAGCTTTAAAACCCCGTGCACTCTGATTTTAACATCTGGCTTGGGCTCTTCAGTTACCTTGTAGGAGAAGAGCTCTGGGTGGTGATGGAGTACTTGGCAGGAGGCTCCCTAACGGATGTGGTGACAGAGACCTGCATGGACGAGGGACAAATCGCCGCCGTGTGCCGGGAGGTGAGGCAGCACTCGCACTCGGAGGGAGCTCTGGCTGGGAATGGGACACGGATGTTCCACAGCGGGTCGCTGACTCCATGGAAACATTCCAGCTTCTGTAACGTGGCAGTCATTCTTTTAGAGGGTGGATTTCACCTGTGAGGATGCAGCACACAGTTCTAATCCAAGCCTCATGTTTCACCCCAGAGGCAGGAACTAGAGTGGGAAATGGGGGTGGGATCCTCTTGGTTTTGTCTGTTCTTCAAGTCTTTTGGGACTAACTTGTCCTCCTAGGACCTGCTGATCCCAGTGTGACATCTCTCTATGGCCCTGCACATACTGACTATATGAAAGGTCCTAACACACTGCACCCTTACTACCAAAAATGCACAATCTGTTTGAGTTCTTCGGTTGACTAATTGTGACTGGTGAATCATTTCATGCACAGTAAGAATATCTCAATTATTTTTCAGTGTCTCCAAGCCCTGGAATTCCTCCATTCAAACCAAGTTATTCACAGGGACATCAAGAGTGACAACATCCTGCTGGGAATGGATGGCTCTGTCAAACTAAGTATGCAGGGAACATTAATGCTGATGACTTATCAACCCATGCCAGTTATCTGCTCTGGGCCAGGCATTTTAGGGAGATGGGTGTTTGAGGTGCTTGATGCTGTCATGATGAACAGGCTGTAGAAATGCTACTGTAGATATTTCTGTGGCATCTGTTCTAATGGAGATTGGCAGACACAAATCCTTGTGAACTGATACCAGACTTGAAGTGAGGCTTGGGCTTCGCTTAGCTTTGGGCCATCTGTTTATGTGAACTAAAATAACAGTATTTTAATGCTACTCCAGTCCAGAAAGCTGGGTTGGAAGGTGGAAGGCTAGAAGTCTTTATTTATGAATGACCTCTTCAGTCTGGAAAATACTGCAGGTATTCAAGGGGCAGGGGAAGTAGAGGGAGAATTGAAAACTGTGTAACTAGAAATCATTTAATCCTACGATGCCAACCCAGACTGGAGCCTAAATGTTGTTCCCTCCTTGTGGTATCACTAGTAATGAAAATCTTGAGGCTGTTCTGCCTGTTGAGTGCTGAGGTAGCTATTGTGCTTGTCATTGTCCATGCAGAGACAACGCTGGAAACCAGTAGATTATTATCTTCCACCTATAGCTTTAACAGAATGGTGCTCCCTTTTTCTTCCTCTCAGTTCTGTTGGCTAGCACCCAGCAGGCATAAATAAATCTATTTTTGTCAGCAGCGACAGCAGATATGACTCAAAATTCACAGAGTGCAGATATGCTGAGTAAGAAGGTGGGGTTTTTTGCACATAATTGCTTTTTAAACTAAAGCTGAACTTCGATAGAGCCAGGTCTCAGGAGCTTTAGCAATGAATAGCTGATGGGGGCCAAAGTGCTCTATTCTTATGGAATAACTTCTCTGAGCATAGTGTGCTGATACCAGGCTGTAGTTTAAAGTTAGAGAAATCCCTGTGGATATGATGCAGTAACCTTCTGGATCTGAGCTGCTTGTTGGCTCTACTGGAAATTTGCCCTGTTTATGAACCATATGTCCTTTCTCGGTATTTACCCTTGATGAAAACTCAGCTAGGAATCAGTTTAATTTTCATAATTCTGCCTAAAATTAGACCTGTGATGCCATAGGGGGTCAGGATGGGCGGTGCATCTTGCTGTGTTGATTCTGCTGGGCTCACAAGAACAGATTTAGTTTTCTTTTGGTGAGCCAAATACAAATAAAACATAAATAAAGGGCGCAGCAATCCTTGTGTGAAGGCCCTCTATCTTTCTCTCTGTTCAAAGAAAATAATCAATCTAAATTTAGGTACTTTAAATTTATTCTGAACACTCTTTGCTCTATAAAATAAATACTGCTTGAGGGATGATATGTCTACAGAGGAAGTAATACCCATGGACTGAAAGTATCACCAGACAGTACAGCATGTGGTCTGGGGGGTGTATCTAGATCAGACTTGCATGAATTCCTGTTTTCACGTACCCAGAAATGGTCTTTGGACCATGTATTGCATAGTGTGTAACATCTGTTTAATGCTGCAACACAGGTGAGTGTCTTAACTTCTGTGTGTGGATATTTCCTGATCCCCATCTTTCACACAGACAGGTCAGCAGCTCTAGAATCCTCATGGCCTCAGACAGCCAGGATTAGAACTTAGCTGTGAACACCATTCTCTGTGTTAGCCACAAAACCACTCCTCCTGTCACAGTTGCAGCAGCAGCACACCAGACAGTGCAGCAGGACAAAGTGTATTGTAGCTCTGGTTGTTTTTGGAGAAACTTGCTGATTCCTATGTCTTTTCCCTCCACCCTATTTTAATTTTCCAGCTGACTTTGGCTTCTGTGCCCAGATCACTCCTGAGCAGAGCAAGCGCAGCACCATGGTGGGCACCCCGTACTGGATGGCCCCGGAAGTGGTGACGCGGAAAGCTTACGGGCCCAAAGTGGATATCTGGTCTTTGGGGATCATGGCCATCGAGATGATCGAAGGAGAGCCCCCCTACCTCAATGAGAACCCTCTGAGAGTAAGAGAGTGCTTTTCTCCTCAGGTCTTCCCTAGGCTGCTGCTGGAGCTGAGCTCATGTGAATCCTCCGGTGTGGTTTCATCGCCTCCAGCCCCATCTAACTCAAACAATTCTGTGGCCTCCTTAGGTGTCATAGTGAGAAGACTGAAACAGTCTTAGTTGAAAGCCATTGTTTGCTCTGGGTAGCAGAGGTGTGGACTCTTCTATGAGTTAGATCATGCACACTCATAATTTCCCACTTTCTGGGATGCTAATAGAGGCAGAAGTTCTACCTTAAGGCGACAAAGCAGTCATGCCTTGAAACTTTCTACCCTGTGAATTCTCCTCTGAGCAACCTGGTGTAGTGGAAGGTTCTCTTATGACAGAGGTATTGGAACTAGGTGATCTTTAAGGTCCCTTCCAACCCAAAGCATTCCATATTTCTGTGATTCTATTCAATTCTATTCTAGTAGGAGCTTTTTCCTACCAGCAAATTGTTCCTCCTTGCATGCTCCAAGTAAAATTCAAAGTGTAATAAGCCTTTAGACAGGGCTCGAGCCTCCTGATGTCTTTCCTTTGTTTAATTATTAACAAAAGGAGATAGGCTGTCAGCATGTAGGGACATCACTGCTCTTAATATAAGCTAGATTTATGGCTTTTTCCCCAGTTACACAGGTTGGAGGGATCTAGAAAAATTCTATTTAACTTTTTTTTCCTGTCTCTTGCAATGGAAGTGATTTTTGGGACAGAAGTGCAGCAGCCAAGAAGACTATAAAGAATAAAACAGTGTTGAGTTAAAGTAACAATACTTTGGCTTCATTTAACTCAATTTATGCCAATTCCCAGGCTATCAGACTGCTCCCATGAGACGTGTTGAGTGATGTGCTCAAAAAGCCTGTATATTAACAAGTCTCTGATAGATTTCTGTTTCTTTTGAAAATTCATCTAGGAAGTTTCTCACATGAAATCCTGAAATGGATGAATTTTGAGTCTCTTGACTCTCAGAGGAGGATGTATGTGAATGCTTTATCCCCAAGCAGTAGCAAAACTGCTTTTTTTCTGCAGGATGTTAAAAGATGCCCAAGGGTCTGCTGGGTATCTTTTGTAAGGAGCCAGCTGCATCTTTATAGTGTTGGTGTTTTGGACCTTGTGCACTCAGGCAGAGTATCAACAGAAAAAAATCCATTTAGTAAGGGTTACCTTCCCATGAGGGTACAGTCATTACAGGAGTAATGATAGAGTCGTGCCAGTTAACTTCCCCATGTAAACAGGGTCTGGAATGTTGTTTTTGTCCTTGTAATCCTTTGAGAAGGCTGCAGGATCCAAACCAGATTACGAGGGTAAAACAATAAAGGATTGGATCTCATCCACAAAAAAATAGGGCTGGCAGCTATTCTGTTTGCTGAAATGCAGACATTGATTAGTGACCCTGATAGGGTGGTGTTTTTCCTCTCTATTGAACTGTGGGGAGGGAGAGGAGAAATGGGTGTCTCTAATCCAGAGATGGAATCTAATCTTCATAACCTCCTGTTTCCTGGGTGCTTGTTCTTGTTTTTGTCTCAGGCCCTGTATCTCATTGCTACTAATGGGACTCCAGAACTGCAGAATCCAGAAAAGCTTTCACCCATATTCCGAGACTTCTTAAATCGCTGTCTTGAAATGGACGTGGAAAAGAGAGGTTCTGCAAAAGAGCTGCTACAGGTAGGTGATGGGGAACAAGACTGGAACAATATAATCACACAATCCTGAGTGGGGTCAGGCTTAGGGGTGAGATCTTGTTTGAAGTCTTAAATACTGCATCAGCTGAAAGCACAAGCACAGCTAAGGTAGCCTCTTAGGGGAAAAAGGCAACTGAAAACCAGAGCCCTGAAGCAGAAATCTATAATAAAGTGGTAACAGACTGCTCCCTTTCCAGTACTGGCTACTGGCAGCAGCTGTGCAGCGTGTTCTGTGTCCAAACTCAAATAATAGCTGTGTCCCAGGCCAGCCGGATGTTGAGCCCCCCAATTCTCATGGTTCCTTCGTGTGTCTGGCCACGACATCTGTGTGTGTTGTCTTGTCATGCTTGTTCCAATTTGGACAGCAGGAAGGCTTCTAGCTATCAGATATCATGGCTGTCTCCTTTTGGGAGGAGGGATCACAAAGGTCTTTGAAGTGTTCATGGCTTCAATTAGCTGGAGCAGTTTTGCCTGATATTACTCCTTACAGAGATGATGGAACAAAGCTTGTGAGATATCTTAATTATAGAATGACTTGGATTGGAAGGGACCTTAAATATCCTCTGGTTCTACTTCCCAGCCATGGGCAGGGACACCTTCCACTAGACCAGGCTGCTCAAAGCCCCATCCAACCTGGCCTGGAACAATTCCAGGGATGGAGCAGCCACAGCTTCTCTGGGCTACCTGTGCCAGTGACTCACTGCTCTGTAATCGGATATTTCATGGGAAACCTGGTGTCTTAGGCTGAACTCACAGTGAAAGTTGAGGACCAAGCTGCCAAGATTTTTACCAACATGGATGAGTGTTTTGTGTGTTCTTTCTGTCAAATTTGCCATGAGGGTAGACTATGTTAGTCTTTAAAAAATAGATCTGTGATCAGGAACACTCAGACCTTAACTATCAGGCAGTTTCCATTTTGTTTTCCTTTCTCTCCACTGATCTGTATAGTGGGCTCAGACTTGGATGTGTTGCTGCCTTCTGTAACTATAACGAAGCATAAATATCTGACAGTATGGCAGTAGCTGAAAGATCATTTTTTCTTCTGGACTTTTCAGTCCAAAAATATCAGAAAGAAGTTATGTTCTGTTCCTTGGAGCAGGAGAACATTCTGACTGTAACACTTCAGCCTGTTCTTAACTACCTTGTGGCCTCTGAATTTTTACTTTTTATTTTTTTTCCATCTCTGAAGCATGTTGCCTTGGATGATTGATCCCTTCTGATGCTCAGAACTCTTGTGGATTATTGTTGCTTTTTGTTTTCAGAACAGCTTGCAGACTTGCCCTTCACTCTCACCTGAGAGCTATTTTGATAATCAATATTGTTTTATTTTAAGAAGAGCACCTATATAGGAGACTGAATGGTGCTGTGTTGCAAGCTCTGTGCTGCTCTCCCAAATTTCAGCTGTTTTGCAAATTTCTGATATCTGGTAGAAGGCCAAGGCAATGCTTTCTCCAGACCTGTGACAACGGGGAGCTGTGTCCCTTGTGTCTGAAACACATAGGCTGATTTTAGTACACCTTCTTTCACACTGGATTTTACTATAGATTTTGCAACTTTATAATTCCCCAGGGAAATTTGCTGAGTTTTTCTTGATCTTGAACATATGCAAATATTGGATAATTTAGCATGTGTTGGGTGCAAATCTCTTCTTCACTTCAGCAATCCCCAAAATTTTCTCATAGAATTCAGAACTTCTGAATTCATGTGTTCAGAAATTAGAGTAGGTTCTTAGATTTCATATGGGTTTAGGTGAAAATGCTTAGAATAGCCACTTCTGGGGCATGTTCTGAAAAAATCTAACAATTTTTCCTTTTGTTTTCTCCTAGCACCAGTTCTTGAAAATTGCAAAGCCTCTATCCAGTCTCACTCCTCTGATTATTGCAGCTAAAGAGGCAGCCAAGAACAACCATTAAAGTGGTGAAGTCAGCACAGTCATCATGTCAAGACCTTTAGATGTTCATTTGAGAGACTGAATTACTTGCCCTTTCTTCCCTTCTGCTCCTTCTTCACAAGGGTGTTGTTAAAACTTTGACTTGCCCTGAAGGGTGGCAGAGGCACTGTATGTGGAAAGGGCACACAACAAGACATGGCTGATCTTACATGGTGAACTTTCCTTCCACCCTCATGGTGGAGATGAGAGGGGAAGAACATTTTGTATGGGTGAAAGATCTTTCTGAGAGCGTCTGAACCTGACCTACGCGTAGTGAAGCCAGTTTGTTTTCGTATTTCTTATGGTGTTTATTTTTAAAAATAATGTGGAGCCTTACACCATGTTTATCTTAATAAATTAAATCTTTTGCTGGCTGCACTTTGCCTGCTTCTGCCAAGCTGCTATTACACCACAGAGGCTGCTCTGTGCTTTGGATGACTCGAGGAGGGAAGGAAGCAGGCAGCAGCAATGTCAACAGCTGTCAGCTGAGAGGGGAACGAGGGGGTGAAGGTGCATCCCTCCTGCAGCACTGCTGGATGCTTTGAGGAAGCATGGACAAAGCCTCTGTGTGCTTCCTGCAGCCATTGAAGAACTTAATTCATGGAAGATCTCCTTGCCAAATTGTGTGAACTGCCCCCTACTCCCCCTTCCCCCTTTAGTTGCAACTCTACTAGTTAAACAAGTCTCAAATAATTTTTGCTGTTCTAGGAAATAAATCACAGGGAAAAAAATCACAGAGAGCTCTTTTAGAGTTATTTTATCAGTGCTGTGAGGCTTTTTAGAGATGCTGCCCTGTGTGATTAACAAACAGAGCAGTTACTATTGCAAAGACAAGATTTGCCCGCAAAATATGTTTTGCCCGCAAAATATGCCCGCAAAACTGTTGTTTCTTAGAGCAAGTCCAATGGAAAACAAACTGATAATGGATGCTGCTTTCTCTGTGGAGATGTGGGGACACAAATTTTTTGAAATGATGGTTTCTTTATGCTACTGATTCCTTGGGTTGCCAATAGTCTGTAAACAACAGGAAACCTGGAACTACTAGAGGAGGGACTGGTTGTAAACACTGGGCTTATGTTAAACTGTATACTGATTTTTAATAAAGTGACTGCTGCGTTTCTTAACTTGGGCATAGAGGAGAACTGGAAAATTCACTGTCACCAGACAAGTCTGTCGTTGCTCGTATGGTCACCAGGTACGTGAGTGTGTTGAATGAAGTACTTTAACCATTTTTCTTACCCCTTCTTCTGCAGCCCTTTGGGAGAGCCAGTGGCTCCCAAGGGCGGAACTCCACGCATAGTGAAAATGATACAAAAAATGTGTATTGTAACTGTGGGAGCTGCTTTCTCTGTACTGCTTTGGTCATTTATGGGGTGAGTTTAAACCTGTTCTGGAGTAACCTCTCATCTTTCTGTTGGACAGAAATTCATTACTTTGTGCTGAGACCTGCTGCTGGCTCAGCCCCTTCCTTCCTGGACCTGGGCTTTAATTAAATATATTTTTCCGATTTGGCCCCACAGTCCATGACAGCTATTACACTAGCTTTACTGGGTGTAGGTACTTTGTGAGTTCTTTTGCTTTTGAGGGACCTTCTCCTATCCCTTGTGCTCCAGGGTAGTCACTGTTTGACAAAGGGCTGAGGGGTGAAGTCTATTCCCCCAGTTTACATCCTCTCTCCCTTTGTGTATTTCATCTCCCAGTATTGTTAAGTTTCCTCTCACAAGGCTTGTACCCAAGGATGAATTCCTTGGGCAAAACAGTAGAGCTGCCAACCTGGAAAAGGAATATGATCTATTGATGGGCTCATCTGCTAGGAACTTAGATAGACATAGTGGAATGCAAGGTCACTATGCTTCAATAATTCCCTTTGAAAAGGACTTTATATTCCCTCTGGAAGACTCAGGATGTGGGAGGAATAGAATTAGTGGCTAGATCTCTCAATCTAAAATCTCATTTGACTGGCAGATTTGGCAATTGACTATTTTTCAGGCAGCACAGTGTTCAATTTGATCCACGATGTGTTTAATGTCTCTGACTTCTTTTTGATTCCCTTCCCCACTCCCTTCTCTGCATCTCATTGAGATGAGAACCTTAATGCAGATGTGCCCTATCTGTGTGCATGCACAGGAGTTTATTTTCCTGCAGCAAGATTTCTGCTAAACTTCCCCAAACAAGATAGAAAAGGTTATTTTTATGTGTTTTAAGTTGCTCTTCTGGATCCTCTATTGCATAATGAAAAGGGATCAACAGTGACTGTTTACCCCTCATCTTACAATGTGCTTCTGTCTCATCAACTTCCACATGGACTCAGTCCTGCCTGGTTTCTGTTGGCTGCTGGAGAGGGGTGTTGCCAAAAGCCTTTCGTTCTGCTGGGAGAAGCTGCAAGACTCTACCCATGCTTGTGTGTCATCTTGTCCCAGGCTGTTTTGTCCCCACTCATGATGGGTGGGTTGGAAAAGGAGGTGCTTGCTACGGTGTGTCTGGACCTAATTTCTAGTTACCAGACACATCGTGTTTTCATGTTCTCAGAAAATCTTTTTAAAAAATTGTAGTTAGCCTAATCTTAAGAGAATGGATTTATTTTGTTCTAGTTGTTCTGAAATGCATCCTTTCCTTTCCTCCCCTCTCCTTTCGTGCGTGAGTTGCCCGGCACCAGCACCTCCGTTAACTTTTGAAGAGCCCTTCCTGCCTCCGACACTCTCCTGTCTACAGAGGGCTCTTAAATAGGGACTTTCTGACTTAAAAATTAATCTCCAGGGCTTATTTTTCTGAGAATATCTTGTCCCTGCTGTTACTTGAAAGTGACTACAACTTGACGGCTTCCTTGGTGCCTTTTTTCCCCCCCAACTTTCTCATATGCCTGATTTGAAACCCTTTTTAATCACAGCCCTTAATTATTAATTTGCCTGCCAATATTAAAGTTCTCTCTTCCATATTAGAACATTAAATATTCAATTGTTTTTACTGTCCTTTCAGAAAGCTGATTTCCTTTTTGGGGGATCTCAAGCAATCTTATACCAGAAATAATTTTATATCCTACAGTTTACAAAGGGCATGGTGGAGGGAGAGGCTAAAACTCATCTTCTTTTCTTAAACACAGAGAGTTGTCTTATTTGAGTATCAATTGGTATCTTCAATAATACTTTTCCTATGCTTCAAAAATGGGCATTGATTCTTTGTGTTACTTTAGCTAATAGGGTTTTTTAGCGTTTAAAGGTTTTTAAACAAACAATTTGACTTGTGTCCATGAGTTTGTGTATGAGAGGGGTATGGAGACCATGTGGGAAGAAGGCAGGTTATTTGGACAATGCTCTCAGGCACATGGTGTCATTCTTAGAGTTGTCCTGTTCAGGGCCAGGAGCTGGGCTCAATGATCCTTACGGATCCCTCCTAACTCAGGATATTCTTTGAGGCTGAGAGTAAACAGCCAGGACAGGGATGGAGGGTACAGCAGAACTGGCTGGTTGCAGCAGCAGTAGCACACCTTTAGCCATCCCTGAAATGTCTTCATTGAATGGATGTGTTTTTAAAGAGCATAAATCTGACTGATTTGTTGCTACAGGCACTTCTCTAGGCAGGCATTATGCTCCTACCACACTGCCTTCCCCTTTTAAACAAAAGGGGTGCAGGGATTTCTCCAGCAAAGGAGGCTCCTTGAGAAAGGAGGTTTCCATGGAGACACTTACTTGATTTAAACGATCTGGCTAAAGCTTAAGAAGAGGTTTGGTGGGTAGACACCACATCAACACCACTGTTTTGCAAAGCAGCTGGAGTTGCTGCAGTGTTTTGTTGCCAACTTGATGCCCCTTTTCAGGGGGTTGGTTTTGAAAAAATGCTGAGAACGTTGCTTGGTCAGGATTGTGAGGCGTATAAAAGTCTGGCTCTTCTTAGCTTAGCTGAGATGACTGTTAGTATCCTAATCCATCTGTCTCAAAACACCACAGGTCGGTGTAAGTAGGGCGCGTTTGCAGCAGAGTACTGTGCAAGAAAGGATTGCAATGGTCTGTAGTAGGTGCTTGCTTTCTTAGAACCCACCCTTCTTAGCTGACAGCAAAGTTGGTTCTGACCAGTTTCCGAGAATAATACTTGTTTGAAGCCTGCTCCTAATTAAGAGCATAGTCCATTTGTCTGGTGAATGACAACATCTTCAGTGTTAGAATTGTTAAAGGTCAACTGATTATCTGCTCATCTTTCCCCCACAAAATGGTAAGACTTTTTAATAGCTTCTTATTTCAGCTATTAATAGAGAGCCTGTAAATTTATTTTGGGGTCATAAGCCCAACTGGATGGACCATATGTATAACAAATGCTGCAAGATCTCATCGTTTGTTGCTATTGACAACTCACAGTGGCAAAGGTGGGACCTTAGAGAAGCAGCTGCCAGCTTTGAGAGGGAATGGTCAACAACAACAAAACTGCAATACAGATGGGAGCTGGATAGAAACTTGCTGCCAGAATGGAGCCTACAGCAAGTAGTGGGAAAGAGACAGAGTTGGTCCAAAGGGTAGGATGAAGCAAAGGTTAAAACTTCAGTTACACAGTTGCTGAGGAAATTCAGGGAGTGCCCTGGTAGCCTCCTGTATCTCAAGGCAGCAGCGACTCTGAAGGAGGAGAGCAGAAAGGAGCCTGAGAAGGGAAAAGGTGCTGAAAGTGGAGACTGGAGAAGGAATATGGCTCTGAGTCACAGCTTGTGCTAAGAGCTGGAGCCGATCCAGGAGGTTCACAAAAAATTACAAAATTCAGCTGAAAAGCAAAAGTGGAGCTAGAACGGAGGAGACGGCCTTGATGTGCCAGGAACTGAAGAGAGAGGCCAGATTTCCTGAACATGTGAAACAGCAGAAACAAATTTAACACAGACTTCTGTGATGACAAGCAGCTCATTCCCTCCTGCTTGCAGCATCAATGTCGTGTATTTTTGAGATCAGCTCTGCTTTGGGATATGTCAACAGCTGCCCAACTTCAGTCTCGTGTTTGTAAAGAAGGCTTTTTGCTCTGCACCTACTGATTTCTGACTGCAGCTCTCCGCTGTTGGTAGATGTCTTTGTGTCATGTCCCACCTGGAAATACGGAGGCTGCAGTTTTAAAATCTGCTGGATAATGTACTTCTCCCCATGCTGCCTTGGCATAACTCCTGTACTGTACTGCTGGGTTTGTTTAATGTGCCAGGTCAGTTCAGCCATTTTAAAAATAAAAATTGAAACCTTATGTAAAACCTTGATTAATTATTTGGTTCTGCTTGACTTGCTGTTTCAATGATTCTTGCAGTGATAGTAGAAATGAACAGGAGTGCTTGAAGGAGGGGTTGTGTTTCTCTGACCTATTTTAGATTAATCAGCTCTTATTTGATTGAGCAAAGTGACTACACTAAAAGCTGTTGCAGCAAGTGTGACTTTCACCATTTATTTTAACTTGTTTGGACATAGTGGAAGCAGAATCTAGACCACAGCTCAAAGAAGAAGAGAAGGAAGTTTGGATGCTTGTTTTCTCTGCAGGTGAAGTTTGGTGTCTGAGACTCCTGGCGTGGAGGAGGAAATCAGGGGTGGGTTTGAGATGGGTATGTACATCCACCTTCCCAGCATCACTTTTTCTTTTAGGGTTGGTAGGATAAGGCTGATGAGAAGAACAGGAGTTCATCATTACTGCCTGGGGATCTTCTGACCTGGATGTTTTACTCTGAAGCCTGAGAAGCCCAACTGGGTGCTGAGAGGTTTCTAAGGTCAGCACCTGTGGAATGTGGGGGTGAGGAGCAGTGAGAAGCTCTGACATGGTCCCGTGAGTCAGCTGGGTGCTGAGCCAGATTTTAGAGAAGTCACTGAGAGACAAGGGAACACCTTGAATCGGGGACTTGACCAACTAGAATGAGGAAATCAATGTGATTCCATAAAATCTCCTCTGCCTAGAACAGATGCTGGAGCTGAAGATTGCTTTCCATCCATTGCTTCTCCAGTTCTTTTTCAGGAAAGCCAGAGGAGATACCCATCAAGTTGTGTTTTACAAAGACGGGGGCCCCATTGTTTGAGCAAGAGGAATGTTGCAGCTCTACTGGCAAGGATTTGGGGTGATTCTGTTTGCCATGATGTGGTAGCATCCTATGTTGGATGTTCTTGTCCCATTAGAGAAAAGAAATCCAGCTGTGTCAACACCACCTCCCTGCCATAGAATCATAGAATGGCTGGGTTGGAATGACCTAAAAGATCCTTTAGTTCCAACCCCCCTGCCATGGGCAGGGACACCTTCCACTAGACCCTGGTTACTCCAAGTCCCATCCAACCTGGCCTAGAACACTTCCAGGGATGGGGCACCCACAGCTTCACTGGACAATCTATGCCAGTGCCTCACCACCCTTACAGTGAAGAATTTCTTCCTAATAATTAATCTAAAACTTCTCTCTTTTATTTTGAAGCTATTTTCCATTGTCCTGTCATTCCATGCCCTTGACCAAAGTCCCTCTCCAGCTCTCTTATAGCTGCTTTAGGTATCAGAAGGTGCTCTAAGGAGGTCTCCACAGAGTCTTGTCCAGGCTGAACAACCACTCTTCCTCCAACGCTTCACAAAGCAGGGTACCAAGCAAACTTTGCTCATGGTAATGTATGCCCCTAAAAAGTGCCCCTAAAAATACTGCTGGAATGGTGTCTGGTGGTTCTACCCCCTACCCCATGGAGGAGGCATAGTGTATTCTAACTAGCTACCTTTATCCATGATTTCTGGGGAGAGCTTTCTGTCACAGAGGCTTCTTCTCTTGAGGCAAACTTGGCTGAGTTGCCCAGCAGTGGATGGGGGATGGGAGATGTTGGACAATGAATGATGGCAAAGCTTTAAGAAATGGTTGATACTGGTTTCAGTGAAGTATAACTTGTCTGAAGACTCTTCAGAGCCCAAGGCAGCTTTTCTTAAAGGTAAATTCCTAATCAAATTTAAAAGCAAATAATTATTGAAGGCTTATTTCATAGCTTAATAGTTGAGGATTCAGATAAATAATTCTGGAGATAGACACAAGATGACAATGCCTTGCATTATATCATCTGATCTATGGAGGGGGAGCAGGGGAGGGAAGACAGAAAAGCAAAAAGCTTTGGGGAAAACACAGCTTCAGGTCAGAGCCAGACACAGCAAACTGGCAGCTAAATCCTGGCGGGAGCAGTTATTCTCTGTGTAACTGCACGATGCTAGTTTATTTAGGAGTGAAATGGGGAATAAGGGTAGGAAAAGGGGGAGTAAGTGGTGGGAGAAGCAATACTCTGGCAGGTGCAACAGAGAGGAGGTGTTCTTTTTCACATGCTGCAGGAACTCTGCAGCTCCTCGAGCAGAGAATGCTTTGACTGGGTCCCTCATTTTCTAGCAGCACCCAGAAGACTTCCAAGTTTTGGCTGTCAAACTCACCTTTGAGGAGGATCTGTAGCTCGAACACGGTAAGCAGGGAGCTGGCTAGGCTTGCCTGATCCTTCTTCATTCCTGAGGCTGTGATGCCCTCTCTCGGCAGCTGCTCCAAAGAAGCCTTTCCTTTCGTGTTCGTTTTCTATAAGGAACGTAAAAAGGAACTTGTGTTTCTTTTGGAGGATGCACGCTGAAGGCAAACGGGGCACGCAGGCATGGATAAGGAGATTATCCTGATGTGGAATCTGATGTCCTATGTCTGTTCCCTCGTGATGACCCCACCTCCAGCTTTGTTCTTCTCACGTTTTTAAGTTGCAGCAGCCTTGTAAGGCAAATGTGTTCCCCCACACCATGAGTTATGCGTGAGCCCTCTGCTCCCATCCCAGCATGGGTCCCTGATTCTCACTTTTCCCAGATCTGGTGGGACTTTCTGCTGGGCCAGGCCTGCTCTGACAGACTGGTTAAGTCTGGTAAAGGAGAAGGGGCTCTGTGCCACAATGGCTGGCAGTGTTGAGAGAGGCTGCTGGGCAGAGGCTCCTCCCCTGTGAATGCAGTCGGGGTGAAGTGACCCCTGGCTCATCCCTCATCCCATACCTTGCACCCTAAAACCACTAACCTGCTTAAATTCGGGGCTAATAGCTCCTCTGGCAGTCAAGGTCATGGTCGTGCTGTCCATGTGTGCAGCTGTAATGGTGTCCAGGGCTCAGGTGTGCCTGGATCTTGCCCTGGAGGACAGCGGGCAAGTAAGAGTCCTCTCTTCTCTCACCAGTGGAGAGCTGAAATGCTCAAAGGTGGACAGGGGAGTGAGTCTCGACTGGCACAGGGGGGCAGTGAACTGGAGAGCAAACTGTTCCCTCAGTCCCACTCCTTTTCATTCCCCAGCCTTGTGGCTGCATGAACAGTGAGTCCCTAGATAGGAAGCATCCACTGCTATTTTCTATTTGTCACATTTTCTAACCACATCAGCCTCTGACCCCACTTCTCACCCAAGGCCTTTGTGTTTTGTAGCCACTCTGAAGCCCCCCAGGCTTTGAGAACAGCCCAACCCAGGGACACTGTAAATTGTCCCATCTCTTTTGCACCATGAAGAATCCACCAGGTAGGTCCCAGCTCATGAAGGACCAGCACGAGATCAGTGGCAATGCTGGGGCACAGAAGGGTGGTGTGTCCCCAGAGCAGGCACCAGCCAGTTCAGGTCTCCCCTTGCACAGGAGAGTGGATTGGGCACTCCCGAGTGGGTGCAGGAGCTTTAGGCAATGTCACCACTGGCGCTGTGTGCTGGGGAAGGGGAGTCCCATTGATGGTGGGTCCCACTGGCCAGCCTGTGTCTCCTTGCCCATGCCATCCACCATGTGAAGGGTAGGAAGCACCAATGAGTTCTCTGGACTTATCCTGGTGATGACAAGTGCCAAGTTTTAAGAGCCTGAGTGGTGGGAACCATCTTTGCTAGTCCAAAATGGGACAGGAGCTCTGAGTCCCCACGAAACTCTTTGACTGCTCAGTTCCCTGAAGGGTGGTTTATTACCCTGGGATAGTGGGGGATCTTGCTGCAACATCCCCACTGAGGAGCAGCAGGGTGTCCCCATCACTCTTGAGGGAGGAACCATCAGGGCAGGGGCCAACACAGACCTCCAGGTTCATGGACCAAAGAGGAGGAGGAGGCAGCACAGAACAGCTGCCTGTGTGCTCAAGAAACAAAACTCTGAATTGCTTCACTCCTGAGATCTGTCACAATCCTCCCTCACCATTTGCCACATTACATTTCTTGGACACACAAAAATTTGGCCAAGGGGTGTTTTATCACACTCTCCTCTTCCTCACTGGTCCTTGTGTGATTTTCCTCTCTGGAAGTCCCTTGGCCTCTCAGGGTACCTCAAGCTGAATCCTCCTGGGTGTGCTGCAATCTCCTGATTTCTGGACAAAATGATGCTGTTTCTTAAAGGACAGCCACAAACTGTGGAAGAGGTGTGAGGACTGTCCTTTTCTCCCCTTTAGACAAGGCTGCACCAGCTCCAGCAGCAGCCAGCCCTGCCGTGGGAGAGCGGGCAGCAGAGCTGCTGCAGCAACAGCTGCCAGAGGCAGAGTTTGTCCCCACCAGCTGCTTTGAGGACGATGTTAAAGCTCCCTCCATCCACTCAACACAACCTGTATTTCTGCTGGGGGCCTGGTTTCCCACAGTCAGGCTCTTGATGTATCTGCCTGATGCCCCTCCCTGCCCACCCAAGGGATGTGGCTTTTCCAGAAACGATGCTCAGAGCCCCTCGTTGAGCCCCAGGACTTGGGAGGACTTGCCTGGCAGTTGGGCATGCAGGAGGTGATTTTTTGAGTTTATGTTTCGGCTCTTGGTGTACGTTTTGTGTCTGGTGGGTTGCACACTCCAGAAGGAACTGCCACATCTTGGCCTCAGCTGGTTGGATTTTGCACCATTATCCACATCTGCTGCCATCCTTGGAAAGGGGCAGCAGCATTTCTTGGGAGCAAGTGCATCCGAAAACAGCTCTGATCAACCCAGGCAGCCTGAGAAATGTTAGTGAAGGACATGTCCCAGGATGCAGGAGCAGGGCCAGGCCCAGGTTTCCATGGAGGCTTGCCAGCAACCTGCCAAACCTGCTGCTCCCCATTTGCACTGTGCCTCTTCTTTACCCTGAGCCTCCCCACACCAACACTTGGGAGGGAGCTGATGCTCCCCTTGTTTCTTTGGTGTCAGAGCTGTGTGTCAAAGGGTTCAGGCTGGGAGATGGCAAGGGGACCTCCCAGCCCACCCCTTCCCCTGCAGCCTCATCCTCTGGGGCTTGATGTGAAGCTGATGTGAACATCTTTATCCTTGGACATGCTGTGCATTGAGGGAATCTCTGCTCTCTTGTGATGGGGCTTGGAGCTGGCAGGGTCCCCTTCTTCCCCCTTAGCCCATCCTGTGTGCCTCCAGGGACTGACATTTCTGCTTTTTGGTGGGATACTACTTGTTGAAAAAAGCAGATGCTGCTCTCCCCTTGCTGTGAGTCTGAAGATTGGATCAGTTCAGGTCACATCCTTCTCCCCTCACCTCCCTTATCATTCCTGGAGCTGCCATAAACTGTGCCATTTCTATCATAAATCTTATGGGGACATCGTTTTGAGTCCCTGCTCTGAAAGCTGAGCTGCTCCTTGGGCAAATGTGCTCTGTGGGATGGGGGACTTGATGGGGACACACACTGGCCCCTCATGCTGCCAAGGCAGTCGAGTGTTGTGAAAGGACAAATGTCGCAAGGTAGGGAGGACTTGGGGTAGGAGGGTGTGAACATTCATATTTCCCAACAAAATACCCCCTGGTGTGGCTGGCAGCTGGGCAGGGACACCATTCCCACTCCCTGTTTGCCCCATTTTTGCCCTGGGTTTATCTTCTCCTGACCCAGACAGAGGCAAAACTCACTGGGTTCAAGGCTGACCTGCCCTGCTCTGCCCTTGGAGAGGGTTTGTACAGCACTGGTCCCTTGCAGGCATTTCCTTTATGCACTCATAATCTCCAAGTTTGGACTTGCTGCTGGCAGGGCTCCAGCAGATCCTTGCTTGCCTTTATTCCCAGTTTCTGACAGGTCTAGGACATTGACTGGAACACTGGGTGAGGATTTTGTGCTTGAGATAAGCTGGTGAACTCTGAGCTGAAGATACTGAAGCCAGAGCAGCGTCTGCCCAGCTGATCAGTCCTTTGCCAGGTGTTCGGAGAGCAAACTGATGCTGAATGCTTCGCATCTCTATACCTAGAAGAAAGCAAAAACACAGGAATATTTTAGGGCAGAGAATAGAGATATTTGGGGTTTTCTTTGCTTGTTAGGAGGCAAGACTATGGTAGTGCTTTTAATAAGCTTTTCCATTTTTCAGGCTCTTACCTCCACTGAAGAACCTTTTTTTGGGCTGATGATGTTGCTCAACCCCGTCCCTTTATCTTTATGTAGCCCTTGGAGTCCACCCACACCATGAGGATGCAGCAGCTGCAAGAATGGCAGCCTGAATAGGGATGATGGTAAAGGCCCTTCAGAACTTATTTTTGAGGAGTTGCTGACCCTACTACTGTCTTCAAAGGCAGAGCAAAATGCTCTGGCTCTCTGTGCTTCCCACTACTCCTTAAGTCTTCCAGGCCACCCCCTTGTCACACTTCTTACTGTCATGAACCTTCAGGACTTCAGTGTGGCCCCGTGACGAAGCTGGGCTCAACACGGCCCAAATACGTAAGGAGAAAAATCCAGTGGATCAACCCAGGAGATTAAAACTGCAGGGTACCTGGAAAAGCTGCTGCTTCCTAAATCTCATTAGTGCCACCAGTCTTCTTAATCTTACCCTTTCCTGCCCTATTTATCAGATTTCCAGGAATTAGACCATCAAGCAACTAATTTTTCTGTAGGCTCACCCACAGTCCCATTTATTTTCACTCCAGACAGCTAAATGTTAGCTGGAGAGCCACCAGCAACAGAGCCACCTGCTTCTACCTTCACATCTTGTGGTTCCTGCATTTTTTTAATTCCAGTTCTCCCAATTCCACAGGAAGAGTGGTGTTATTTTAGGACCAAGTGCTAAGGAAGGATCAGCAAGGCTGTTTTAAAGTGGAACTCTTCTACGCCTTCTGCTCATCGTTAAGTTTCAGAGTGAACCAGGCTGTCTCCTCTATAGCTCATCTTCTAATGAAAAGTTTCTCTTTGTAAAGTGAACTGCACAAAAGTGCTGGGCCATCCTTTCTGCCCATTCTTGCCCTCTCTGTTTCCAAGGGCAGTTTGCTGATTTTGCTTCTGAGGGACCCCCTGATCTGTCTTTACATCTAACAAGGAAAATCCCAATGTGAGAAACTACAGGGATGGAAAAACTGCACCTGTGGTGTTTCAGAGAGCCCTTCCGGGGCTGGAGGGGATGTTTGTTTAGCTTCTATTGCAGTGAAGAGCTTTTGTGGAGCAGGAGAAGCTGCATGAGGTTGTGCAGCTTCCTGTCCCGAGAAACTTTATTATGGGATTTTGCCTCTCTGAAAGCCCAGGGTGCATTGGAGGTTATAAAATCCAACCTGCTTTTGTTGTACAGACCTGTCCCCTCTCCCCCTTCAAAGGAAGTTACAACTCTATAGGATTTGGATATTAAAGCCCAAAACCATGCAAAAACCCAAGGAAAATAAGCAGTTTTGCATCCAGGGTTGCTCAGAAATCTTGTGCAGTGGATTCCTGCCTGAGGCTTACAGCTGTGGAAAATATTTTCATGGAGGAAGTTCAGGAGTTTTAATTCTGAGGGTCAACGATGACACATTTTTCCCAAATCTCCTTTGGGATATTTCCTCAAACCCCATCCTTTTGACACTTAATTCTGCCAAGGTGGGGTGTGAACACCAACCTCTCCTGTTCTGGGTGGGCAAGGGATAAATGAATCAATCCCAGGTTTGTCCCCAAGTCCGGGGTGTCTCCCAGAGCCATGCCATGAGCAGCCGTCTGCGTCCCATGGTGAGATTTTAATTTCTCTAGCCTTGGGGACTGAATTTATTGAGCCTCTCATGGCCCCTCCTCCCGTGGGAGGGACGGCTCCAGCAGCCTCTCTAACACCGGGTGTCACACAGCGGTGCCACCATTCGCGTCCCGGAGTGTCACAAGCAGGGGACACAGCAACCCAAGTGCAGCAGAAAGCCAAAATAACCCGTCCATGTGCATCACGGC
The DNA here is from genome assembly GCA_013397155.1 of Irena cyanogastra. Classification (NCBI taxonomy): domain Eukaryota; kingdom Metazoa; phylum Chordata; class Aves; order Passeriformes; family Irenidae; genus Irena; species Irena cyanogastra. The sequence continues at coordinate 269,539 of VWZV01011715.1, forward strand.
GCGGTGAGTTGCCTCCTCCCTCCTAACTCCCGAAGATGCTCCTGCCTGCTGGACTTCACCCCTGCCTCCTCTTCCCCGCTTGCCTTGAAAGTTAGCACCGAGGTGGCGAGATTTCTTTCACTTTCCCTTTGTTTTCTGGGGGTTTTTGAGTGTGTTGGTTGGGATGCGACAGCGGGCGATTCACCCGGCTCCCGCCTGGGCTGAAGGGAGAAGCGAAGCCCAGAGAGGCGGAGAACAGGGAGAAACGATAACAAAAGGGGAGGGAAGGGGGTGATTTGTGAACAGGGGGCTTTCTGGTGGTCTGCTGGGGAGGAGAAGGTGCTCAGCAGTCCTGCTTCACGCGGGCTCCGTGCTGGGTGAGTTGGCTGTGACCTGTTGAGCGGATAAACGGAGCCGGGATGAGGCGTGAGCAGCGGGCGGCTCCTGGGGTCGCTGTAGCTGGGGCAGTGGTGGGAGGGAAACGGCGGCTGAGCATTCGCAATCCTTGGGATAAAGGGCTGTTTCCATAGTAAAAGGGAGAAAGGAGCCTCTTTCTTTCTTCCCCTGAGCTTGCCTAGCGTGTGAACGGGGAGGTTGACTCAGGAACAAATAACCCATGAAAGGGGAACATCTGGGAACAGCTGTAAATAATCACGACTTGGTTAGAAAGGCTGGAAGCAACACTGCAATCCGCCATCTGCCCTGATGCTGCAGTCACCCTGGGAGCTGTGATGGGCAACTGTTTGGAGAGCAGCTCGGTTTGCAGCTGAAACAGGATTTGACCCTGGCTTTAGGCTGCTGTTGTTGTCCGAATGCTTCCACATTATTTGTAGGCATAACCACAATTAGCGATGAAACAGGGGAATTTTCGCTTCTAGGAAAGAGTGAACTTTAATTCAGTATCAGGCACTCAGCAGATGTCAACCTGGGGACAGGCACTGTGACAACTTTAAATTGCAAAGTGCAAACTTTGATTAGCTGGAGGTCCAGCCCATGGTGTACATCACATTCTCTTCACTTCTACACTTTCTCTGGGAATCCTGACCTCACAATGCAGCTTGTCTCTGATAAGTACTGAGAGATGATACCAGGTGGAAGGACAAGAGACAACAGAAATAATTTCCTACGGATTCTTCCTTGAAGATTTTAAGCTGCATTTAACAACAAGAAAGCCATAATATACCATGAGACCAGCTGGATTTTAATTAAAAATTGTTCTGAATGTGAAAGGACACAAAGCTGTTACTTCCTTTATAACTTTACTATTGAAATGTCTTAAAGTTGTGCAAGATTTTCAGGCAATTTGAAATCCTTGCAGAGAATACAAACACAAAGCTTGTTCTCATGACCAGTCCTGGGACTTCCTTATGCCATGACATTGGATCAAGGAGGTGAGCAAACGGTGTCTTTACATATCATTTTGGGTGATGGGAACACAGTTCTTTAAATTTAGTTGTGTCAGCTTTTTTGTGAGAATGCCTGCAGCTCACAATGTACCTCTGTGCAAGTTGTTACCATACAGTTCCATTTAGTGTGATAAAGTATCAGCTAAAATAAAAGAGAAAGTTTGGGAGGTTTTTATTGTTTTATGGTTTTGTTTTTGTTTGGTTTTGGTTTTTTGTTTTGTTTTGGTTTTTTTCCTAGAAATTTGTGGCACTTCGACAGTATGACCTTTTTTCTTTGCAAACCCAAAGGCCCTCCTTCAGGCAAACCTTTCTGGTTGTGTGTAGACACTTTGAGAAGCTGCCACTTACCAGCTGAGACACACGTGCTCCAGTGTGGAGCAGATCCTGCCATTGGCAAAGCCCCAGCTCAGTGGCTTTGCATGGGGGACAGGCTGCAGGGAGCTCTGCAGCAGTCATTCCCTGTAGACTGCAACACCATGCACATGTGCAGCAACAGCCTGGCTTTGGTCCAAACCTGACTCCATGTCTCAGGATATCTTGCAGGAAGAGTTCTGTACCTCATCCTGGAGTGACCTGCTATGTGCTGGCCTGTAGAACTGCCCCAGAGACCTCTGTGGTGTGCAGCAAACGGGAGCCTTGGGCTACGCTTTAAGTGAGCAGATAGCACAAATAGTTGGGAGAAGATGCTTTGTGTTACACATCTTACTGAAAGGGAAGAAAAGAGCTGCTGTGGGTAGAGCAGCTTGGAGACATGACCTGTGATGCACCCTGGGCTGTGCCTTCATGGCAGAATGAGTCCTGAGGGTGCACAGGCTTGGCTCCACATTGCACCCTCTGCTCCAGCTACAGACACGTGGTGTGTGGTGCGAGGGAGCAACCAGCCTGCAGGTGCTTCACTCTCCAATATCTTGTCCTCATCCTGTTCTTCATGTGCTAGACACTGCTGTCCCAGCAGCATTCAAGCAGGACTCACAACTGTCTACTTTTTGGTGGCTGAGGGCTTGGGATTTTACAAAATCCCAGTAAACAGAGGTTATCTTCGGTGATGTTCCATGTTATTCTCCCCACCAGCAGGACATTGGCATTTGCTGCATTTCTTGCTCTCTCTAGGAAAAGAAGAGGGAAGTAGAAACAGTGATATTTCAGAGGCATGAGCAGTAAGATGTCCCTGCCCATGGCAGAGGGTCAGAATGAGCTGATCTCGAAGGTCCCTTTCAACCCAAGCCATTCTGTGATACATTGATTTTATGGACATGCCTGTGTCCTGGTCTCATATTGATCCTTTTCTCCTGTCATTGTTTGCCTTGCCAGTCTTCACGGTGACTCCAGGGAAGAAGTTGTGTTAAGCACCTTGAAAACCTGCTGTCAGGGTCAGGATGGACTCTGCATGCATGTGGCCCATGTCCTTTCTGGTGGCTTAGCAGTTGTGGCGGTGCACATGATGCTGTAGCAAGTGAGAGAAACCCTGTCCTGGGACTCATCCTCTGCTGGTCTGGTGCCAAGGGACCTTGGGGCCACCACAGTGTGCCAGCTCTTTTCTTTCATCAACACTTGCAAGGAAAGGTGACAGGGTAAGAGGTTAGCTGTGGTGGTGGTGTGCTATAATAGCAGCAGGGAGCACGAGAATAGCAGCAGGCAGGGAAAGAGGGCAGGGCTGGGGGAATGAATACATGTGTGAATGAGGCTGTGGCTGCTGCCTGGGGGGGCTGTTTTGACGTCAGCCCCAGAGTTGGGTGCAAGAAGAAAGAAGCACATATCTGCAAGCAGGGCACGGGCCAGGAGCTGCTCGAAGCATTGCTGTAGGCCTGCTGGAGTCTCACTGCTTGTGCAGAAATGCTTTAGTGTCAGTCCTTGCCTTACTCTCCTGCTCCATTTCCTCTCTTCTGCAATGCAACTGTGAGCAACTCCTTGTTTCTCCAGCTTCCATCTGCTCCAGTTAGGCTGGAAGGCCCTGGAAGGTTTTCAGTGCCTGAGATGCTTTTACAGCACTGAGCCTCAGTGACAATTACGGGTCCGGTCCTCTCTGCTCCGGCAGCCCCGGCTGCCGCCACCGACTCAGTCTGGTCCTTTCGGCAGCTGCTCTTAATCACTGACCTTGCTTTGGAAGGTCTCCAGAGCTGCAGAAATAAAAGACACTTTAGAAAATGGGGAGGGGGGAATTGGCAAAAGCAGTTGCTTTTTGAAAGACTACTTACTTCTTAAGATGTACTTGCTACTGATTAACCTTTGCCCTGTGATTGCTTTAATTGATTCATGCCTCAAAGCCGTCAGAAAGGTTCTGTGGGGTCATGGTGCCTCTGTCCTAAGTGCTCTTTTTCCCTGCAAAGCTTTTAAGAAGTTTTTCATTGAGCACAACCCAGTCCTTGCAAGAAACGCAGGTGAATGATGCCAACCCTTTTATCTTCTCCATCCCTCAGATTTTCCAGCCTTCATCTTAGTCCTTTGCTGCTATGACCTCTTCCTTTCCTCCCTGGTGCCAGTTGGCAACCTGTTACCAGGCTGGACCTGTTCTATATTCCTTTGCAGTTCATGGTGATTGCTGTTTGGGGGGCACTGAGGAGAGTGGTTTTGGCCCTTCTGTGAGAATGAGGCAGTGTACCATTAAGTACTACTGCCCTCAATCAGCCTGTCGGTGCCTTACATGTGGTCCTACCCATGGTGTCCCTGTGACTGCTTCATGCCACCCCATATATGAATTTCTGTGGCTGTCCCTTTGTATGGCAACAGGATGACAACCCCCTGGCAGTTGTGGCCTTGTCCTCTCCATGCCAGGATGCAGAAGTTCCTTGAAGGTGAACTGGCAGGGCTTGCTGGGTTTAAGCGATGAATGCCCTCTCATTTTGGGCTGGGCTCATGCCCTGGCACTCTGAATGTGTGTGAGGCCATTCATCTGGCCTATTTAGACATCTGCCCTTACATGAGCTGAGTTGTGCCCGTTTCTCTTTGCTGGCTGTTCTGGGCAATCAGGGTGACCGCTCAAACACAGAAGAGATGGAGCACAAGTCTGGTGAGGAGCAGCTGAGGGAGCTGGGAATGTTCAGCCTCAAGAAAAGGAGACTGAGGGGGCACCTTAATATTCTCTACAACCATCTGAAAGGAGGCTGTAGCCAGGTGGGCATCTATCTCTTCTCCTAGGTAACAAGATGAGAGAAAATGGCCTCAAGTTGCACCATGGGAGGTTTAGATTAGACTTAAGGAAAAATCTCTTCACTGAAAGGGTGCTCAAGCATTGGGACATATTGGCCAGGAAAATGGTGAAGTCACCTGGAAAAAATGTGTATATGTGGCATTTGGGGACGTGATTTAGTTGGTAGGCTTGACGGTGTTGGGTTAATGGTTGCACTTGATGTTAGAGGGCTTTTCAATCCTAATGATTCTATGATTCTAACCAGTCCTCCAGGAAGACCAAGGGAAGAATGAAAACATTCCCCAATGCCTCAAGCTCCCAGCTGAAGAAATGACTTGTTTCCTCCAGGATGCTGGGATGTGAGTGCAGCTGAGTGCTATCCAGCAGATCTGACTGTTGTGTGTGTCCTTGGCCCTGAGGAGGCCCATCAAGGCTCTGCCCGTGGGTTGTCTGTGCTAATCTTCTTGTTTCGCTAAGCAAACTCCATGTCTCACACCAGCAGATGGATGAAAATCAAATGAGCCATACAAACCTCACCGGCTGAACTTGTGGCACTGTTGGCACAACCCTGAACTGGGAACCTGAGGCTCTGGGTGATGGCTCTGCTGCATCCACAGTTGGAGGTTAGGTCAGGGGATTTGTGTGTCAGAATATCCTGTTGCTCTGAAATGAGTTCAGAACTTTCTGAGTTGGCTTATGCAGAATTGTGGTAGTGTTTAATTAGCCGAAAAGGATTTTTCTCTAAGAACAGCAGCACCACATTCTTATGGTGCAAAAGCTGGCTAGCCCTCATGCATTTGGATACTGTCAATGGATAATAACTGATCAAATGGATAAACTTCTGTCTGGTGACATGGAAAGCATCCTTTCCTCCCTTTTCCTACCCTCCTCGCAGAGTGTTTTGCTCCAAGGCTTGAACTTCAACACCCACAGCCTGGGGGAGGGCCAGCACTGGGGTCTTCAGCACAGTGGCTGTCCAGGGCCCCTGTCCTTTGTCTAGGCTGAATAGCGCTCTGCAGAGCTGCTGAGCAGAGATATGCAACCTGGAAACCTCTTTTCTTCTCCCCTCTTGGCTCAGAGACAAAGTCTTCCCCCGAAGATGATGCTTGGGGTGATGCACAGCCCTTGGTGGGGCTGTGGGGCTGGACAGGGTCCCCCACGCTGTGTCCCAATCTCCTTGTCTCCCCTTAACACCAGGGCACAAAGAGCTGCTTAGGCATTCCCAGAAGCAGAGAGGGACCCAAGCCAGGGCATGCTGAAATGCACAAAGTAGGATTTATATCTTCAAAGAAATATTTCTCTCCATTCTGAGCTCTTTTTAATTTTTTTCCAAAGGATTTATTCCTCCTCCTCCTCCCGCCCAGGTAGGCTTTGAGGCATGGAAGCACTTTTTGCCTCCCCACAGTGGCTTTTCAATGGTGGGAGAGTGACTTCTTAGAAAGCTGTGGGCCACCCAGGGGCAGAGCCCGGGGCTGTGCCCACGTGCTGCACGGGCTAGCTGAGAACGACTGCACACATTGCTGCTGGTGACACTGCCCGACCACAAGCACAGTGAGAACAAAACTCTTCCCTTCTCCTGTTGACCACGCTGAAGTGTGGGGAGCAGCGTTTCACTCCAAACTGGCCATGGTGAGTCTCTGTTTTCAGGCTTGACCTGGGGAGATATAACATCAGCAATGCTCCTGACTCCCTCTTTGGGTGAGCAAAGTGCCCTCCAGATGTGGACATGTCGCTGCTGCCATCTGGGACCAGCATCTGGCTGGGGGATGGAAGGTCTCTGTGAGATCAGGAAGGTTTCTGATCCCTTTTGGGGCTAATTTCTGCCTCTGCTTACCTGCATTGCCAAGGGCAGGGTGCTGGCTTCCCCAAACGGCTCTGTCCTTTTGGGGTGGGAACCAAGACTAAGATAAGAGGTGCTGTATAACCCAAGATAATGGGTTATATATGAGGTATATGAAGGCTGATTAGGGTCAAAAATGGAGGAAAGACTCTGCTGAGGGGTCTGGCACCAACAGAGCCAAAGATACCTGTCCCTCATGCTCATTTCTGCAATGCTGGAAAAGTGCCCATGTACCCAAGAACACTTGGATCAGATTATGCCTGAGTCCAGCCAAAGACATGGCATTTGTAAAAAAACCTTTCTCCACCTCTTCTTTTTCTTTCTTTTTTTTTTTTTAAGCAACTATTCAGCTTTATTCAAAACATTCATTTTGCTCCTAGCAGGCAAGAGGGAAAATCTATTGTAGCACTTTGAGACCCTTTTACAAATGATGATTTCCCCTTGCCTGTTTCCATGTGAAGCTGAAAGCATTTGTATAAAACCCATTGTAAATGCTCTGAGACTTGGCCAATAATTTCCTGGGCACACATTTGTTAATGTAGCCTGCAAAGGGCTTTGAAAATGAGGAAAAACAGCTGTAATTTCTAATGATAATAAGTATGATTAAACAAGGATTCTGCAAGTGGTTGTGAATAATGACCATCTCTGGGGACTGGACACTGGGGACAAACATGCTCCAAACAGAGAATTATAAAATGGTTTGGGTTGAAAGGAAACTTAAGGTCATCTCATTCCAAACCCCCTGCCATGGACAGGGACGCCTTCTGCTACACCAGGTTTCTCAGGGCCCCATCCAGCCTGGCCTTGGACACTTCCAGGGATGGAGCAGCCACAACTTCTCTGAGAAACCTGTACCAGTGCCTCACCACCCTCACAGTGAAGAATTTCTTCCTAATATCTAATCTAAACCTACCCTCTTTCAGTTTAAAGTTAGTAACTGCCCCAGCTCTCTCAGTTTGTCTTCACAGGATGTGCTGCTGTCCTCTGATCATGCAAGACTCTTGAGAGGGGTATGTTGAAGAAATAGAGACTCTAAACAGTCCTAGGGGAGGGATCTGGGAGAGGAAAAATGTGCCTTGTGAAAAATGTGTTTCAACTTTACAGCTTTATTTCCTATGGTGATCACTCTGGAATAAAAGCAGGGATTAAGGTGCCTTTTGCATGCTAAATCCTCATGGTTGATGTTGAGTTTTGTTTCAAGGTGAATAGATCTCACCTTGGAGTGACGCTTGCTTCACCATGTAGGGGTATGTTTAGAAATTTGGGGCTGCAGCAGTGTTTCCAAACCCATATCACTCATTCTTAGCCATGGGGACTCCTCAAGGGCTTCTCAAATTGATCCCAAAAGATCAATTGGTTGCCTGAGAAGATCTTGCCTTAAAGCATGTACCCACAGCTGAGGCATTTATGGCTGAGCAGGGCACACCAGCCATTCCCAGCCCAGCTCCTGCTGGATGTCCTCTGTGGTGGGGTAAGACCCTGTGCAATAGATACAGGATTTTGGCAGTGTTTATTTGAAATGGGCTTGTTCATTTTTGTCTGTTCAAGATGTGTAGGGCACGAACCTTGGTGGAAATCTCTCCATGTCTTTGGAAGCCACAGCCACAGCCCGTTAGAGGCGTACTACAACAAATGGAGTGGAGAAGCGTTGTCCCTGCAGTTGCAGGAGCTGTAATTCCTTGTTAACCCCTTCTACATGCACATCTGTTGGTTGTTTCCCATGTTAAGCCCTGCTGTTTCTTTCTGCTGATGGCTGTGTTCTTCCACCTCAGAAGCCAACAGATAAGCAATGCACGAGACATGCCTTACATGTGTTTGTCCCACTCCCTGGGATCCCAGACCAGGGCTTATCAAGAAACTGCTGAAGATTGTGCTGATAAATTATAATTATCATCTGCCAGGGAGAGGATATAGATTATATTCTTTATTATAGGGAGGTTACGACTATCTTTATTTTATTTGATCTTTATTTAATTTCCTGGGTTGTGCCTTATTAATTTCCTGAAAAGGAACTGAAGGCAGATGATAGCCAAATAAAAGGGATCCTAGACTATGATCAAGAGCTTTGGGCAGACTGTAGGGTAAAAATGCAGGTTTCAGGGATGGTCTTTGTTGGCCTTTTCTGGCTAGTGGCAAGATCTCTGTGCAGCTCATGGTGATGGTGATCAACCAGCAGCTTGCCAGAAGGTTTTATTCCTTTTCTTCTGTTGGTGTGATGCTGTGAATGAATCCCAGAGGAAAGGCCAGGAAGTGATGCCCCAAAGAGTGGTGGCAGGAATCTCCAGGCTAAGGAGCTGCAGATGCTGGAGAGGCTCAGCTCAGGTTCAAGAAATCTCTTAGTTCTAGCGTGGGGTTCACTTTCTCTCCAAACCCCTTGTAAAGAGTGGAAAGGGCAGAGTGGGCATCACTCCTTTCTGCTGTCTTTCTACACCATCAGGATTCTTAGGAGAAGCTGGCCATGCTCAGGGGCTGGGAAATGACCATCTCCATGTCCCTCATGTGACTCCTGTGGCCTATGTAATTTTTTTCCCCCCCAACTCTGTTCTTGCAGCGAACTGGGAAATGTATTTGTAAGATCTGGGAAGAGCCTGCAACCACAGAATCATGGAATCAAAACGGGTCATCTGGTCCAACCTCATGGCTCCAACCTCAAGCAGCGTCACCCTAGAGCGCATTGCACAGGACTGGGTGGTTCTTGAGTATCTCCAATGGGAGACTCCACAACCTTTCTGGGCCGCCTGTTCCAGTGCTCGGTCGCCTGCACAGTAAAAAAGTTCTTCCTCCTGCTCAGGTGGAGCTTCCTCTGCACCAGTTTCTCGAGAGGAGCCTGGCTCCATCTTCTTGTCACCCTTCCCGCAGACACTTCGAGGTGAGGTCCCCTCTTGGTCGTCTCATCTCGAGGCATCTGTGGCAACTGACTCTGCTGCCGCTGGGGCGGCCGCTGCCCGCGAGAGAGCCCCCGCGCCGGCCCCGCTCCGGCCCCGCGCCGCTCCCCGTGCGGCGGCCCCGCCGCTCGCGCTGCCCGGGCCGGTTTCAAACCGCCGCGGGGCTCCCGGCTCCGCCCGCTGCTCGCCCGCTCCGCCGCCGTGAGCTTCCCGGCGCTGCCTGCGGGTCCCGGCTCCTGCTGGTGTTGCTCGGGTGCTCCCCCTTGGACAGCCTGACCTGACCCTCACCCCCGGCCGCACCTCGGCCGCCGCTGCTGCCGCCTCGCCGGCAGTGCCTTACAACCCCCTGCCTTGTTAGGTATGGTGAGGGAGATAGCTCGGTGCAGGGGAAAGGGAAGAAATGCTCACGAGGCCCCAAGGGAAAAAGCCACAGGGCAATGCCAGATTTGGCTGCCGTACCTTTGCCCCTTGGAAGATGAATGCTCCAGCCCCAGCACCCAAAAAGACAGAGGTTTTTAATCCTTGCTTATGCACTGGCTTCTCAAGGTTCCTCTTTTCAGTGCTTTCAGCATTCAGGCTGTGTGGCTGAATATGTTTCCTGATTTTTCTCCCCTCCTCTTTCCTCTCTCATCCCCCCCGGCTATTTCCCATGCTTTTCCTCACTCTGCCAAGCAGTGGGAAAGCAGCAGCCCTGTCTGACTGCCTGCGATTATGGGGACTCTTATCTGCAAGCAAAGTCTCTGCCATGGAAAAACCTGAAGTCCCCGGGTTTTATGGAGCAGAAAAACATATGTTACTGCTTTCATGCCTCACTTGTTAAAGAGTCCTAAACTTTGCCATCCTACTGATGCGTGTTTACCTGCTTGCTCTTTGCTCCCACGGCTTTTCCAGTGAATGGATGCAAGGTTGCTGTTTCCCTTCTCTATCCATTTAACTTTGCCTGGTAAAGATGGGCAGGAATTGCAGACGATCTCTGAATTTTAAGAGAACTGTGCTTCAAATCTAGATGCAAGGACTGTGAAGCCTCTTGCTAAGTCCTGCCAAGGACTGAACTGTTTTTTTGGCTTCTGCATCTGTCATTTGTTTCGGTGTTGTTTGCCCCTTAGGTGGTTGTTGGGCACAGTTACTGGGGTATTATCTTTCTTGGGATCAGATGCTTGTGAATTCAAATGTATCAGTGTTTGATGTGGTCTGAGGCACTGCAGATTCAGCTAGACCTCGGGAGTTATAATGTTTTTATGGCTTCTAATTGCCTTGTCCCAGCTGTGGCAGCAGACTGGTAATTGGTTACCGCGGAGGAAACCACGAAGGATGAAACTATGAGACAGAGGGTCATGGAGAACCTGAAAGGTGGCTGAGTGGTAAGGAGGGACCTTGTGTTAAATGGAACACATTTACTTGAGAACATGGAGATGAACCTGAGGGCAGAAACCAGGGAAAATATGCAGAGGTAAAAGGGGAGGAGTGATGCCTATTTGGAAGGACACATATAAAGAGAACAGTGGAGTGCCTGGAGATATGAGTACATTTTAACTGAGAAGCACCCTTCTGACTGTCCTTGTGTCTGTCTTCGTTTTCCTCATTCTCACGTGGGACCTGGCACACCTAAGAGGGATTTTTCCTGGACTTGTCCTAGGATTTGTCACTGGACTGTTTGCAGATACCAGCAACAGCACAGTGTAAATGCATTGCAATACATGAATCTTGCAGAGCTGTAGAGGGAGATGGGCTCTTCTTAGAAGTCACTGCCTTAAGAGTGAAGCAGCCTCAAATTTGGTGAGTTGTCCTTGGTCTTTCTTCTCCCTATCCATTCTTCCTTTTTTGTCTCCACGCAAACATCACCTTTTGTCTGGTGCCTTGAGCATGTCTTGTGCTTCATTCCTCAGCAGAGACCCAGCAGTCCCTGAAGCTGTGGGGCAGAGCTGCTCGAAGGCTCCCGTTTGCTAGGTGAGCCCTGTATGCCCAGAGGGAGCAGAAGCCTTGGGTCAAATCATGGTCTGGGAATTGACAGGATGGTTTTTGTTTTGGGCAAGAGCTCACCAATATTTCTTCCTAAGATCTGCTCTCAAGCTACCTCTTTTCAGTCTGAAGCCATTCCCTCTTGTCCTGTTACTCCATGCCCTTGTCAAAAGTCCCTCTCCAGTCCAATAGTAACCCCTTTAGACACTGGAAGGTGCTGGAGAGTCTCCATTTATATCTCCATTTACTTGAGTGGAGATATGCTGGAGAACATCTGTCCTCTCTACTTGACAAGGTAAAATTTTAGTCTGAGTTTATCACCTTTGTAGAATTCTTTTGCCCTTTGGAGGCTTCAAAGGAGCAGCTGAGTCAGATTGCTCTGTCTGTTGGGGGCTGGGAGAGGAGGGAAAAAAATCTCTGGAAAGAAAAAAGGGGAAAGGATAGGAAAAAAGGGACAGATGGATGCCAGCAGAAATTAGAGCTGAAAGCAGGTGACAAGTTAAGTTTTTAGAGTCTCTTGATACTGAAAGGTGTTATTGCCATAGTGATACTGCTTGGACAACAGGGTCAATGGGGATTCAGGTGATGACAGAGAGAAAGGCATCTTTGTTTTGCTCTTCTTTGGCCAGCCTGATGTTCTTGGGAGAACCAGAGGCTGGTGGAGAGGGTTGAGGACAGCAGGTTGTGTTTGTCTCTCCTTTGTTCCCCAGTCTGCTCTGCAATTAAGTGTCCCTTTCCAATTAACCCATGGGCTTGGAGAGGTGGCTTGATTGGAAAGACCAAGGCAGGAGATAATGAAATTCTTAATTAAAGTGGTGGCTTAAGTACTCTGAGATGAAGCTCTGATACTGCCCAGAGAAGTTATGGATGCCACATCCCTAGGAGTGTTCAAGGCCAGAGTGGATGGGACTCTGAGCAACCTGGTCTAGTGGAATGATCTTTAAGATCCCTATCAATCCAAACAATTCTGTCAGTGTGTGATGAAGCTGAAAACACCTTTCCCTTTCTGCTGGGGTGGGTCCAGGGTGAATTATTTAAGCATTCAGAAGCTCAGGGCCAGATGATGTTTGATACATGAGAGAAACTGGATGCTGCAGGTATCGAGTAGCCTATGCTATGAGTGAACAGGTGTAACCTGGGCAGACTGTGGCTACTGTGTGCCAAAACCCATGGGAATTGCTACAGAAATCCCAAATAGCAGGTAACTGTGCACTCCATACAATGATACTCTGAGGACGAGGAAACATGGACGACAAGGAAAGACTAGAAAAGCTGGGATAGTTGAGGCCAGAGAAGGTTTAAGAGGAGACATCCATATGTGAATACATATAATACCTAACAGAGGAAGAGTTTAAGCTGTTCACTATATCCACGATAAACAAGGCACGAAGAAATGTCCTTAACTGTAATACAGGGGACAAGACACTGGGAAAAAACCTGCCAACTTTTAATTATGAAGTGAGTTAAGACTTGCTCAGCCTGTCTTGAGAGATGTTGGGATCTCCATCACTGACAATTTCATGAGGGGTAAACTAACACCTAGGTTTAACACCTGGCATGCTGCCATAACCAGACAGATGATGTGGGCAGTGTTTCTGGATCTCCATAATCTGTTTTCCTGTCAAATCCTGTGTGGTCATAGACAAATATTGATGTGTGAGCTTTGTACCCACACCTGGGAATGTGAGTAACAAATCTCATAGCCCTTTGACAGCAAAACTAATGGGTTTGGTCCAGTGTCCTGAATTCTTGTTGCTGAAGGAGAAGGGCTGAGCAAGAATGGATGCTGTGCTTTGGTGATACAGGAACTCATATTTTGGGGATCTTTTTAGGAGGCAACAAATCTTGCAATCCCACGGCATGTGACAACCTTCTGGTAAGAGCTCTGAAGGTTCAGTTATATTCAGAAGCTGTGGCTGTTGTTATTTGGTAGTTGCTGGGTTTATGCCAGGTGTACTTTAGGCCAGCTGATGAAACCAGCTGGATCAGCTGTCATCTGCACCACATCCCCCCATCTGTGCTCTGGGAATTCTAGAGCGGGATCAGCATCTTGCCACATGAGATTGGCATCAATTTTTTACTAAGGGTGACTTGCTGGTGCCAGGATCTGGTACTGCTGAGCTTCCAGGGATGGCTTGACCCCACCATATTCAAGTGTGTGTGATTCCCTATGACTGTCCTTGATGGACAGACATATCTGTTTCAGGAAGGCATTCAGGGCATGACATTCTCAGTGCTGTATAATCAGTACTGGTCCAGACTGAACCTCCTTTTTGTTTCCCTTCCATCCTCTTTCTGTGTACTTCAGCTGCCAATAGGCTGGGCATTTGGAAAGGGTACGAGGGGAGTGTCTTTTCTGTTTTAACTTGTGTCTGATGTCTCTGATTTATTTGTGCTTTCTGCAAACTGGTCAGTTATTTGGATGTATAAGACTGCAAGGATTTATGCACTGATTTCTCCAAAGTCACACTGGGATCTTGCGTTATTTCCAAACACAAGCCATTTATACGTGTGTTTCATCCATGTGTATAGTGCAGCAAACTGTTTATTCTTCCTCTTAAATTATTGTTATTGCATCTGAAAAACCAGGGAAATATTGTGTCCTAAGCTGGGATTTTGCAGCAGGTATTCCAAGATTTGAACATGGTTGATGTGGACTCAAGGATGTGATGGCACTTTTAACGCAACAGAAAACCATCTCTGACTAACTCAATTCCAAAGAAGAGCTGTATAATGGGGCTTCTTTACATGCCCACACAAAACTGTTTTCCTAAATCTTTCCTTGAAGTCTTGGTAGCGCCTTGCTGGGTGAGCCACTCTTCACCTAGCACTAGTTCCTGCGCTATTTACTTCGTTGTAACTACACTGGTTGCAATTTGCCACCAAGTTCTTTGGTTTTAATTATGATTATGAATAGATCTCTCACATGTACATCTTTGCAGCTAGTCTTTCTACACTTGAAAATCTGTTCCAAGTAAAGTTGTTTCAGCCAGGTAATAATTATTTCTTAAGGGATCAGTCTCTGCAGTGCTGCAGTTTTGCCAGGATAAGAGAGCTGTGTACCTAGGGGGGTTTAGTGCCTTTTCTACATGAGCTAGTTAAACTGATAGCATGTTTCAAACAGGTCACAATGATGCTGAATAATTCCCATAGCTAATCCTAGATTCAGGTTCATGTGACATAATTTGAAATGTGCTTAATCCCAGAACCTCCTGTATAGCCAAGAGGAGGCAGAGGTAACATCGAAGGTGATTCAGAGTGCCTAAGTTACAACCAGTGGCACCACTGACTGCTAGGAGGATTTGTAGTCATCATCCTTCTCAGCTGGCCATCTCACTTTGGTATATAAAATTAGGTGAGATGTCCTCAGCATCACTTCCTGCTGGTCTCAGCATCTGCTTGGAAAGCTTTCCCTCCTTTTTCCGCTATGGAAAGCTTACCCAACAGTCCCCCTGTAAAACTTGTGTTCTTGTTTCAGGAGGAAGATGAGATAAAGCCACTCAGATGGAGGGCAGTCCCACCAGCCTCAAGAGGCTCAAGTTTGGGAAGCTGAAGGTGGTCCGTCGGAGCTTGCTGCAGAAGTACGAGCACCAGCCCTTCGTCTCCTGCCTGGCTGGTTTCTACAGCTGCCGCTGGAAGCGGTACCAGCGCGAGAGGACCGAGCCTGGAAAATGCTGCTGCAACATGGTAAGTGAGCTCAAAGTCAGCACAGACTTGGATTTCTGTACTGGGGCAGGGAAGTCTAAGCAGACAAGGGGTTGATGCCATGGAATCCCAACCCCGTGTCATTTGGAGTCCACTGGGATCTGTTGGGCTGTTAGACTTTGCTCCAAATGCTTGATGAATTGGTGCTTCTGTGGCAGGCTCAATTTGTCTGTGCCACCACACAGCTAATAAACATGGGCTTTGCACCAACCTCTCCTGGCCAGTGAAACATCTCAAAGCCATAAAATCAAATTAAAGAAGTAACATTAAGGTTGGGTGGGCAGTAAGAATTGCAAAGAAGGTTGCTCTACTGTGCAATTTCCTCTCATGTGAGGCAGTTAAAATCTCGTTCATTTGGGAAGTAATGAGTTTTCCCTGAGAGCAAGTAGTGCAGAGTATGCTTTTGAGGACATTTTCCTGGTTGCAAGGGGCAGGATGAGAATTCCTCTCCATATTTACTTCAGTTAGAATTCCAACACCAAGCTACATATGTTTAGGGACAGCCTAAAAGTGCCTGACATTTGCTTTGATTGCTCTGGGCTGGCCACAGCTCTGACTGCTTGTCCTTCCTCTCTCTCTCCAGCGGGAATGCATGTTTTTCCCATTGCTCGTTGCAGCTTTCTGCTTTTCTCTGGTCTTTCTGTACATGTGGGGTGAAGGTAAAAATGACTACAACAGCTTTGACTGGTAAGTAACATCTTTTCCTCCTCTCCCACCCCTTCAGCAGGTCACTAGGATGACTGGGAAGGGATGAGCACCCTCTGGAGCAGCTGTAGTGCAACAGGGCACTTTAGTCATGAAGCAGAGATTTGGCACCTTAAACTCTTGGTTACAGCATCCAAACTGAATGTCCAGTGACTCTGGAGGTGCTGAGACTCGGTCTTTTTTTGGTTCAATTTTTAGGTGTAAGTGTGAATTTAGGAGAAAGGGGAGAATCATCATCACAAAAATTGTGACTGGAAGGGACTAAATAACTCTTTCCTTCTCTGAGTCTTTAATTTCCTCCTTCCCTTTCTCCCTCATTCCATCTGAAGAAATGTAGTGGCTGGAATCAGAGGCATTGCTCCAGCTATCTCACTGAAAGAGAATTCCATGTTCCCAGATTCAAAAGTAAGAAATAATCATCAGGGATTTATGCACATCTTTTCCTTCTGTACTACGTAGGCAACAGTATGCAAATCTGGCCGCTAAAATTAAATTAAAGCTGCTCAAATATTATGGGAAGAAAAGATATAATAATGTATTTTAGTCTGATGGTTAATGCAATCAGGGATTTTGGGAAGGAGGCTCTTAATCACTTTTGCATGTTACAGTGTAGGCTATTCCTCCACCTTTCTTTGTTTTATTGCTTAGAAAATTTCAGAATTTCAAGGAACAGGGCTGTTGGTCCTCTCTAGTCCACGTGCTAATCAAAAATATACTTACAGTATTTTATTGGTTTATTTTTAGGTATAACTATGGGAACCTGGGCTTCTGGTTCCTCTGGTCTCTCGTTATCCTGATTGTGGCTGCAGTCCTGTTTGCATACATGTCACTGTTACTAGTAAGTAATGCTCCTTGTAAGCTGACCTTGATTTGTAGTCCTGAAAGGTAAACATGGGGGTGGCTTTAGTGTGTCAGACCAAAGCTCAGTCTAGTCCTCCTTATGACCCATAGACAGTGAAAGTCGGGAGATGATCTGGAACACAATGAATGTTTACAATACTTTCTCCCCATATCTACCTGCAAATGCCCAGTTTCAGCTCAGGAGTCTCTGAGCCAGATGTCATTTCTGTGATTTCTTTCAATGATTTCCCTTTGATAAATGCATACAATTCCTCCTTGAAACCAAGGAAAGCTGACCCAGCAGTGGCTGGATTTAGATTTAGGGGGAACTAAAAATTGTTGCTTTGGCAGCAGGGAAATATGGGGCTCTGAGTCATGTAGCGGTGGTGATACGTCATCCCAGCTGAGTTATTCTTCTAATCCTGGATAAAAAGGTCTGCTAGAGGAAGGAGAACAAAACTTTATCACTTGACTGACTCTGCTTTGCTGGAGGATTTTCTCCAGGCTGTAGATGTGGTCACAAAGCACTGCTGAAGTTTACGCTGAAAGAAGTTCCTGAAATCTTCACTTTTCCAAATCCTGTGAAATTTTCTGATATGGTGTCTGCTTTAGTTAGGGAAACATACCAACCCCCAAATTTTCCTAAAATTTCTACTTACTCATCCTTTTCCTCTGTTCTTTCCCTCATAAGAAAGCTCTCAAATAAAGACAGGTTTGCACCTGTTTTTCCACCTTCTTCATCCAGAGCTGTTCACTTTGACTCCAGGCACTGGAGTCCACATCAGTCCCATGCATGCTCTGACTTTGATTTGGAAATTCCAGGTGCTGAGGGTGAGGTTATGGCTTTGTCTCACCTTGGTGACCAAAACAACCAGCTTTTATCATCCATTCCTGCTGTTCTTACCCACTCCCTGATGTGTCATCATACAGTCAGTCTGTAAATTGTTCACAACAAGGAACCTCTTTTGGCTTTGTCCGTGCGGTACATAACACAATTGGTTTCTGGGGTCCTTTTTTCCTGATGAAGTACAAATAAATAGAACTTTTATTCTAGTGCTAGCAATAAAAACCCCAAAGTGATGAATAGGACAGGTGCTTGTTCATGCCCTCAGCGATCAAGAGCATCATAAGAGATGTGGACTGACTGAGCTCTGAAAGGGACAAACAACAATAATCAATTACAAGGATTTTGTAACACCATGGTGGCTCTGGGGCTCATGGACTATTATTCAGCAAAGCCTCCCTGGGTTTCCCAGGGGCCATGGAGTAGTGTGGGTAGTTTGGTGGTTAAATACTACTTGGGGCAACTCAGAGCTTTGCCACAGATGCCCATAAGATGTGGATACATCAGAGATGGTGCCTCAGCAGGCTGTGGATCTGGAGTCAACCTCAGAATCAGACTAACTCCCCATAGCCCATGTTAGAAACTGGCTTTACAGGATTTCCTGGACTTAAGGAGCCTGAAGACCCCTTGGGGCTGATGTGTGAGCTTGGTCATGCTCTGTCTGGATCCAAATGTCAGCCAGTGTCCAAGCAGTGGACTTTCTTTGAGCATTTTCAGGTTTTTGTCACCATGAATGTGGTGACTGCAAGCTATCAGGGCAGGTGATGGGCAAAGTAAAGCCAGAAAGGAAGATGGAAGATATGAGGTGAAATGGGTGTCCTACATGGTTTAGTTCAGTCCTGGTCTTACTCTTTCTTATGTAGCTACATCTTTTTCTTCCTCTCAAGTCTCTCAGTTCTGTCTAACAAGGCTAACAATATTTGCCTTCCTCAGAAGGGTGAGCATGGATAAACCTGAAAGAATGCAAGTAGTCTGGATGATATCAGACCACAGAAGAAACACTTCAGAGGTTCCTCTGCTCTGGGAGCAGCCCCTGCAGAGAAGGTTCATTTGCTTCTTGCTTTTATGAAACTGTTACATGACCCAACCCAGTTGTTGGGTATTTCTGAGGACACTTGTCCCGCATGATTGCATCACCATGCCACCATGCTCTTTGTAGCAAGACTGCTGCGTGCATCCATGCTGGGCAGTGGGTGCTGGGGGCATGGGGCTGCTGCTTAAATGTTATTAGGTCTTGAGGGAAAGGGGAGCAAGGAAAGTTATCACTGCCACCACTTCTTGCTCCTGCTATCTCAAAACACGAAGAGTATTGTAACAACCATGACTGGGCAAAGCTTGTCCTAGCAGGGCTCTTTCAGAAAAGGACTCTACCAGGAATCCACACCTCCACCACTGTTTGCAGAGCTTGCCTTTCACTGATGGACCACCCAGAAAAACACTGGGAGCCTCACGGGCTGGTAGGATTTACTCAGCCCTTCCACATTGAAATAAGTCATTCAGTGTGGGTACTATGCGATAGGCAGGTTGCTGTAATACATTTCAGACAACTGATGGCCAAATAGGTTTCTGCCATGATGAATGACATCCCAGGTTCTGGTTGAACAGTGTTGGATGGAGAGTACCTTCACTTAGGTGATGTTTTCTGGTGGTGTTTTGCATGAACAGCACATCACATCAGAAAACTGGACACCCTGATGCCCTTGTTGGAGCAGAAAGATTTTGTATCAACCAGGGGCTGGTCTGGGTTTGCTTGTGAACACCATACCCTCTTCCTTAATGATGGCACCCAGCTGGAACCTGCAAGCCTGCTTCCATGACCTTATTGTGACCCACTGAAGCATACAGACTTCTGCCCACCAGCCACAAGTGGCTGAAGAAAATGCTGCACAAGAAAGCGCTAACTGTCTGGACAAAGATGCTCTCCATCCACATGCATCATTGTCATTTTTTCACACAATCAATTTCAATTAATTCAGTTGTTCAACCACTCCCCTTGACAATTTTCTCATCCCCATTAGGGCTAAAAGGTTAAACTGAGGGGTCTAATTACAGAGCTGTTTAGTGCTGCTCTGTGGAGAAGAAAAAATCTTTTCTTGTTTAGTCTTTCAAACCCCAACAGATAACATTTGCCTCTCTGCAGTCCAGCCATGTTTTTTCTAAGGGTTGTGAGGAGATGACTTGTGACTGTACAAAGTAAAGAGGTTCAGATGTGTTGTGGCCTCTTCACTCATAGATGGAGAGGTCTAAAAATAGTGCATTGACACTGAAATCCAAAATGTGACCTCTAAACTCCACCCCTAAGAGACAGGGGTACCAGATAAGTTCTGAGTTTTTTGCCATAAAGTGAATGAATATAAGGACCTGAACCCAGCTGCTGTGGACATCTAAGTGAGCAGATGTTTCAGGTGAGCCGAGTGTCTAAGTGCCTGCTTGCATGTCCTTGTAGTGTAGGTTCAGAGCCTGCCCACACCTCACCAGAAGTATTGAGATGATTACAAGGTAGTTCCCATGCTGAAGTAGAGTGGAGTTAAGCATCTGCTGTCCACTCTTTGCAGAAAATCCTTGTGGTCAATGCAGCCATTCAGAAAGAGGGAGACAGAAATGAAATTCTAATTGCAGTGAATCCGTTTCTCTTGCCCCTGGGAAGCATCCCTTAATCACCACTTTGTAGGTAGATGGTGGAGGGGAGACACTTCCACACCTCATTTTAAAGAAGAGAGGAATGCAAGAGTTGGAGGCTGTAAGATTCTGGGAGATTATGGGATTGGCAAGAGGGACCTTGACTCTAACCTTGGCAGTATTAGTCAGAAACATACTGACCATCTAAGCCCTCATGCCTCTGTACTTATATTAAACAATCCCAGAAAGTGTGTGGAAGCAATTTGGAGTAGACAGACCAGTGAGAAGACATGAGGGAATATCATAAAACTGTATCAGTGAAGATTTAGGTAAAAAATTAGGAGAAGGTTTTTCACTCAGAGGATTGTTGGGCACTGGAACAGGCTCCCCAGGGAAGTAGTCATGGGACCAAGTGTGTCTGAGTGCCCTGAGTTCAAGAAATATTTGGACTATGCTCTCAGGAACATGAGTTCCTGACTCACGTTGGTTCATGTTATTTTGTGCAGGGCCAGGAGATGGACTTTGGTGATCCTTGTGGGTCCCTTCTGGCTCAGAATGTTCTAAATGTTTGGCTTTACTGTACGCAAGGACCAGGTCTTTGTGTAACATCACTTGCAGCAAAGGAGCAGAGTGGCTTTTTGCTCTCATTTTTTCACCCTGAAATAGCTTATTTAAATGGGGCCGATTTAAGGCCTTTAGCAGTATTTCAGTTCTCTCTCAACTGCTCCCATGTTACTCATCATGTACTTGGGTGCATTTATTCCATTAAAGGAAGCCAACATGTCAAGAAACACTTGTATTCACTGCTGAGTTTATTATAGAATTGTAAAATGATTTGTGTTGGAAGGGACCTTCAAGGTTATCTAATGCCCATCCCCCTGTCATGGACAGGAATGTCTACCACTAGCCCATGTTGTTCAAAGCCCCATCCAACCCCCATTATATCTTGCTTCAAATCAGCATGATCCTGGAAAGAGAGTGCGTTTGTAGATGGATAGGAAACAACTTATGTTCACTTGCAGTTGAGTTTCGGGAGAGAAGACCCTCTTCCCCCAAATCTATATGTCTTGTTTTCATACAATCCCACTATCCTACAGTCTGGAGGGACTTGCATCAGTGGAGCACTGATGTCTACTAACAGATACTTTTCTCTAAGCCCTGATACCTGGTGATACTGGTCCCAAAATGATCCTTTACAGTGGTTTGGAAGTTTCCCCAGGCATTTAGACTCCTGAGCATAGACCTGTGCATTGTCACAGCAGCGAAGTGCTTCTTTGGGTGAAATTCATCTCCAGAATCACTGGTCACTTAGGTATGGAACTATGTGAAGAAGCTCTGCCTGAGAACTGTGGACTGACTTGCCTCATTGTTGGCTTGTTGGTGTTCAAGGCATCTTGGGTTGTCCTCTGTCCTGGCTGGGGTTTACAGCATGCTTCACAAGAACCCTCCCCTAGGGCTCCAACTTGCCGTGAGGTGGAAGGGACATGCCAACCACCAAAAACTGGAGTCATTTAATCCCCAAGACACTTTTCTCTGAGACGAGTCTGAGATGTGCCTGTCTCTTACATTCCCTGTGGTTAATGTGGAAGAATTGCCTTTTTCGCTGTCTGCTCGGGACTTTTGTGCTGCTCTGGGGCATTTTTTATTCCCTGACTTCTCTCCTGTTGTTATGCCTCTAATCACAATAAATGCATAGAAAATAGTCAAGGTTAGTGCTGTATTGGTTTATACAGTAATAGTTGACCCTGGCCATCATTCCGCTTTTAGAGTCTTTCCTCACAAAAAGTCATTGTAAGCAAGTACCCCAAAGTGCCCAATTATCTGTTACCCAGGAAAATGTCTTTGATCCTGAAGGGCAGTCTTGATATGTGCTTGGCCATTTCAGAAGCATTTTTACTGTAGCACTAAACTTTTCCCTCCATACACCAATCCTGCAAACATTGTCATTGTGCAGGAAGACTTAGTGTAAAGTAACTTCCCAGTCCAAAAATAGTTCCAGAAGTGCCTCACAGTCACACGTCACCGCCTTCCACCAGGATGCATGCAATCTCTTCTTGATTTCCCAGGTCCTGGCGATGTGTTTGCTTGCAGAAGGCCAGCGGCTGTACCTGCACTGGAGTCACAAGGTGGGGAGAGTCAGGGTTTTCTGGTAACTCTAATCTATGCTTTTAATTGAGTCTGTGGTGTTTCTTGCACAGAAAACCTCTTAGACTATGGGAGAGAAGGAAGAGAGGGAGGAGGTTAATCTTGTGCGATTGAGATACCCATGAAAATGGTATCTCCACCTGAGCAGATCGCTCTAACTCCTTTTGCGCTCAGTGGAGGGAAATGAATCCTCTGAGGATGCAATTCATCCAGCTGGTCATAGGCCTCTAAATGAAGATGAGATGAATCACGCTCAAAAAACCTTTTTTTCCCCACTGACTCTAAAAGGTGCCTGCAGTGACTCATTCAGGTGAAGATGTCTATATTTGACACATCTACATAATGGTAACATGAAGTCAAAAAGCAAAGTTTTCATGAGAAGCACTGCATGGTTTTCTGGATCAGATCAGTAACAGTGAAAAAACTGTCTGCTCTCTCTGCAGGAGAGAAAGATGGCTTTTCCAAGGCATCCTGGTGCTTTATACCTTTTGGTCTTTGGCTGGTTCCCTGGGAGTGTCCAAGGCCAGGCTAGATGGGGCCCTGAGAAATCTGATCTAGTGTCTGGCATCCCTGCCCATGGCAGCAGGTCTGGAACTAGATGGTCTTTGAAGTCCCTTTTGACTCAATCTGTTCTATAGTTCTTAATTCTATTCTAGGGTTTGGGAAATGCCTTTCGGAGTTTTGAAGATGCAGAAACAAAAATTATCAGGGACTTGTTGCTGTAAAATTATTAGAATAATTTTCCTTTAGTAGGTTAGAATGAGGTTAGAACAATCCTTCTTAAGTAATTTTTGAGGCTATGTGAGGCTCAAAAATTCTTCTTAAGTAATTTTTGAGGCTATGTGAGGCATTTCAAAATGCTTCTCTGTCCAAGCAGTTTAGGGTAGGATGCAATGTGATTGCAAACGCTGCAGGAGGAGGGAATAGCTGAACATGCAGATGCTTGATCCTGTGTTTCTTCATTTAAGTAATGGAAACTACATGATCTCTACTATTGAAAAATGGGTTCCAGAAGAACCAGAAAGTTGTAGAACAATTTGTAAAAGAACAACCAAACAGATTTTTAAAAAGAATAATGATAATAATAAAAAAGAGGCATCCTTGGGTGCAAGGGATTAGGGATAGATCATTCCAGTATTGATCCATAGAAGATCCCCTAAAGAATGGTTAGGGCCTTGGTGCAATTACCTTTAGTTGTCAGCAGAAAGATGATATACCAAGAAAGGTCTGCCATTAGCATAGTGCTGGTACCAAACCAAGTAAGAAGCTGAAGAATTGACTGAGACACTGGCTCACCTTTTTGGTTAAAAAGTGAATTCCCATCTCTTAATTATGGGAGGGTTTGTTATTGCTGAAGCCTGTTACAAGGCAGCTGGTAGAACAAGGAAGTTGTGTTGTTGCCGCTTTTGGGTGGAATTTGTCACTTCTGGGTTTAGAAGTGATGAATTCCATCTGCAGGTTAGAGATTTACTGTAAGCTGGTCACCTAGGCTCCATCTATATCAACAGAGAGAGAGAGAGGCATATTCCATCATAATGCAAGCAGTAATGGATCACCTCTGAAATTCATTTTTCTCCACTGATTACAGAGAGAATCCTGAGAGCTGACTTAGTTGAGTATCCAACTCCCGAAATCAGTCTTGCCATACTGATAGCATTGTGGATTTGGTTTTAGACCCATTGGATCTCTCTGTCTCTGAACTGGCATGGTCAATCTCATGCATCCAAAACAATTTTTCGAGCTGCTTAAATTAGCCATGACTGAGAGGTGGATGGCATACCCTATGCAGAAATGCCGAAGCTGATTGATGTCTCTTTTGTGTCCCCCCAGATTGGTACTTTTCTTGTCCTGGGCTTCTCTATCTCATCCCTTTTTGCATTATCTCTACTCTGGCGAGATCACCGGAAAACTGTTCGCCTGTCCTTCCAGGTAAGAGGGGTTAGGAGGTCTATTTGAAAGAGCAGCTTGTTTATAGAAGTATTTTGTGGCAATTGACGGAAGATATTCCATGTAGTGGATGTTTTTCACATCTTTTTTTGTTAGCAAGGTACGTTCTGAGAAAACTTTTATTATAACTTAACATTTCTTGTTGAGGGAAAGGAAGCCAAGGCCCAAGGCTGAGTTTCAAGCTATGTGATTTAACGTATCTCAGTTTGGAAAGATACAAGAAATTACAGCCCTTTTTTTTCCCCTCCCCAAAAATGTAGGTGTACTGTTAAGTTTCAGCTTTCCCAGGCAGGTAAATCAGACCCCTTAGGCTGGTAGGTTTGCTGGAGCAAGAACTTCCATCCTCATCCCTCATCCCAAGCTGCTGGTGCAGCACAGTTTCAGTCTTATGTGACTCAGAAGAGCTTAATCTCCTGAGGGCACAAGTGCACTGGGTTTTTGGGGAGCGGATGGAGAACACTGGTGTCAGGTGGGACAAAATGCTGGATGTAGGAGGTCAGAGTTCATGGTTCTCCTCAGCTGTCACCAGATCTGAAGGCGGAGGCAAGAGCTGTCCAGTGCTGTTCAGTGTCTGAGCATCCAGGTCCCCACTTGTGTTGGGAAGGAAGAAGCATGTAGCCTTTGACTACACAGCTGCTTTGCAGGATCCAAACCACTCTGCAATTCTATAATTCTATGCTATTTGGGTCTATTACCTCTCCCCTACGTGTCTTAGTGCTTATGAAGGCTGGGAGAGCGATGCAAGTGGACTGTCAGAGGAATTGAAGATATGGTGTTTGTAGGGTGTGGTTAATTGCACATTCCTGCTCTATGGTTCACAAACCACTGGGTTATACACTGGCAAAGGTAATGAGAAACCATCAGCTTCTCCTCCCTCTGACAGACACCAGGGAATGTGGATGAGGAAAAGGAGACACAAGAGCCTTGGGGTTCCCCAAAAGTGCTGTTTATTTCAGGTGTCCATGCCCTTTGAGATGGTCTCCCATTGCTGCTCCCAAAGGACATGAATCTCTTGTAGATACTGTGTCATGTCCATTAGCCCAGCAAATCTGTCTCAGGTATTCTGGACATCTCAGATGGCACCTCTGCTTGCACAACTGAATCCTGCTTCTGGTCAGGAGATGTTGGTATCGAGTGTCCAGGGCAGACAGTGTCATGTGCAGTAACATCTCCCAGTGACTGCTGCATTCTTCAACCCTTCCAGTTTAGAGACTCGAGCATCAGGATGAAGAAATAGAAAAGGCTTGTATCTGAAGAGTTGGGTCCTTTTCCTAGCATATACCTTAGTTACTGTCAGTTCTAGCTGGAATATTTGCCACAGGGTGCTGATGAGCATGAGAAGACAACAGACTGGTTTCTAGTTCGAATTTGCCTAGTTTTAGGAAAATGTGTTACACCAACAACCATTCAGATTCTGTATTTCTGCTTGGTTTCCAACTCTATTAATACATTCATGCTAAGCATAGAAGTGATTCTTGTTTTATGATCTTCTTGTTTAATCTTTAGGATTAAATAAATCAAATCTATTAACTATATCTGTCCAGCAATATGATCTAATATATCTGCTTCTATTACACCACAGTAATTAGTTTCATGCCACAGCTAGTAAATACCACATTTTATCACTCAGATTTGTTGACATCAGTTTAATGATTTAACTGCAGTGTGGTGTGGAGGTAGCTATCGCCTCGATGGGATTGGATTGGAGTTGTTTATACTGGAAGATGCTCACAGATTATGGCATAACAGTAGTGGCAATCATGTCCTCATGGGAGTGGGTATTTGTGTCCCCTTCAGCTGATCTAGGAGAAAGTAAAGAAGTGAGGAGCACTCCTTAGGCTGGGGCACACTCTTCCCTGGCCTGGTCAGGGGCACATGTCTCTCCTCTGACTCCTGAGGTGTTTGGTGGACCCAACACAGGCGAGGGAGGGTGGTTAACTACTGCTGTCTGCAGCAGGAGCCCATCCAGGTATGAGGGCTGTAGCTCTGGTGGGGATTGTTTCCATCTGTCTCCACAGTTCATCCTTTGACCAAAACCCTTTTTTCCTCCTTGCCAGGTCACAGCTCCTTATCTCCACATAGGGGCAATTGCCATCATGGTCCTTCTTGCCTGGCCTGTGGCTCTTCATGCCATCAAAGCAGATAAGAAAGGTATGGCAGCTCTGGTTCCTGCTTCCTGTATGATAAAAGATATATATGAGCATGGGAAAAGAGGCATGCAGGAGCCCTTTCCTCCCACACCTGCACTACAGCTGGAGGAGACTTTCAAATTCTGCATCTCTGAGGGAAATTAGTAGGGCTGGGGCTTGGGCTGTGCACCACCCTGTTGCTATCCCAGTGTGTGTTACTGGTTTGCATATTACCTTGCAGTGTTTTGCCCTGTACTGAGGCAGTGATCTCTGTTGAGATGGAGGACACTAGCAGAAGCACCCGTGTTCTGAGTCATGAGTGAAAATTTGTTTAGCCCTGTGCAGGAGAAAGCAGGCAGTGGCAGCTCCCTTGGCTGACTTTTGCTTGCTGTGTACAGAAGGGATCTCCAGTACAGTCAGACAAACCACTTCAGACTAGCATATCTCAGGAGAGGCCAGCTGAGATAGGGAAAAGATCTTTTTGATCAGTTCCTAATGTCATCTCATGGGAAGTTCCTGCCTACCTCTAGGAAGAATGACCGAATGTTGTAAGGATAAAGCCAGATGCCAAGAACAACTGCAGAAAAACCTGACTGGGAGTGTCTGTTTTTCTCTTATTGTCTCTCCATAGAGTCAAAATTATCTACCTGACACCCATCTTCAGATAGTGGTTTGCAATAAAAATCACAAGACAGAATGGACCAGTGAAAGCAGTTTTTTTCCTGTCCAAGACTTCTCTTGTTGAACTGCAGCTGGGGAGGTTGGGGGAGAATACACAGGGACCCTAGACATTATATACCACCATGCCTGAGGTACTCCTAGCTTAGTACATCATCATCTTAGCATAAGCCCAAATTCCTCAGAGCCACTGGCACAGAGGGATGGTGGTACCCATTCAAGAAAGAAGTGTTGGTGCATAGGTGCTCATTTCTCAGAAAACTGTTTTGGTCCCTGAGGAGAAGGACTCCTGGGCGATGTGTCAACAGACTCCAGAGAAGACTGTAGATAATGAGTTGGTGTGATATTCATGCTCTCAGGGTCTGTTTGATCATCTAGATCAAACAGAATGTTGCTAGCAACTGTCTGAATGAACCAGGGAAGTATTCAAAGTAAGGAGATGCAACAGAGTTGAAGGAGAGGTACCTACTCTTCTTCATTGTGAGTCAAACTTGAAAATGATGCTTGTTCTCATCTGAGCAAGAAAAAATTAGCATCCTTCTGTTGAAGATTGTTTTTCTACATATGGAGGAGATTTCATTGCATCATGTCTAAAGAAAAAAACAAATAAAGCCATATCTTGCTGTCAGACACATTGAGATGTAATTAACACTAAAAACCTGCAGTCCTGACTTAGCCTGCATCCTTGCTTTGACCAGTTTGTTTTCCTGGTTTGGATTGTTTGAAGAGAAAGTGAAAATTAGGGGAAGAAGGAAAGGAAAAAGGAATGGGACAAAGCCTAACAGCTACTTAGCTGGAGGACTGTATTAAAAGTTAAGTGGCAAGGCAGACTTGTACATTACAATGTGGATTAACTCTAGCCTTCCTCCTTCAAATTCTTTCAGTTATTCAGGTGATAATTGTTGGTCCATACCTGGCTATCCTTCTCT
Source organism: Irena cyanogastra (assembly GCA_013397155.1). Lineage (NCBI taxonomy): Eukaryota > Metazoa > Chordata > Aves > Passeriformes > Irenidae > Irena > Irena cyanogastra. Next base: position 297,276 of record VWZV01011715.1, read on the forward strand.
TTCTTTTCTTGATACCTCTGGGGATGTACTCTCCTTGCATCAGAGAGATGGGAACACTTGGACCAAAGCCAGCTCTCATTGGACACCGTGGAGCACCAATGGTAGGTCTGAAGAAGTTGTATTTTATGTCCTTTCTTCATCCTGTGTGTTGCTAATTTCATCATCATCTTCTGTTGTTTCTTTGTGGTTTTTAATTTTTTTTGTTTCACCATGAAATCTGTGGAGGGTGGGAGACGTTTCTGGTCATTGGGACTGCATGCCAAAGGCATCACTGCATGGGCTGGCTTACAAGGATAACACTGTTCCTGAGGGACAAGACCAGGTTGGAGGGGGTCCTGAGCAACCTGTACTAGTGAAAGGTGTCTCTGCCCTGACAGGGAAATTGGAATAGGGTGATCTTCAAGGTCCCTTCCAACCCAAACCATTCTATGATTCTGTTATTCTTCTGTAAAATGGGTTTGGCTAAAGTGAAAGAAAACAAACAGTGGACTTTAGCAATATAATGATGCTCCCTTAATAAAAACCAGAGATGTTACAAAGAGGCAGAAAGTATTTGCAGAGTCCTCCAGAGTGTGTTTGAAAATTATCTGCTCATGTTCCATTTTTTTTCAGCTGGCGCCAGAAAACACTGAGATGTCATTTCTGAAGACAATTGAGCATGGTGGGGATGGTCTTGAAACAGATGTCGCCATAAGGTGAGGGCAAAACATCACATCTCACAGGATATACACTGCTTCTTCTTTGGGGACATGCAGCTCCAGGCAATTGGGTTTTACTGATGGCTGGGACAGGGTCCCTCAGCTGTCATGTGATATCAGGGGCTGTAGGGCATGATTGTTCTCAGGCAAGTCAATAAGCTGCAGCTATTGATTTAACAATCATTATTTCTACAGTGTGTTTTAAATGCTTGACAGAGGATAAAAACAAGTCCCTACTCTAGTCTGACTTCCAGGTCACAGTGAGGGTTATATCAAGTCTACAAACCAACAGAAAATTGTGTTCAGATTTGTGACAGCATTGCCCTAATTATAAGATCTTTAATTGCCTTTGGTGAGCCCATTGCCATGAAATGCTAACATTCTGTGCAGGATGAGCTGTTTACAGGCACTGAATGATAAAAACACTAACATTTAGACGTTCTACTAAATAAGACCTTTCTATAAAAGAAAATTGTGTCTTTCTGTCACTATCCATTCAGAATTCAGTCCTCTGAAAACCACAGAAACACTTTGTTGTCAGCAAAAAGAGATTTCAACCATAAGTTACCTAACATTTTTGAGGGAGTTGGCAGGCAAAATGTTACGTCCTTCACATTGCCCCTAGGGAAACTGAGGCACAGACAAACATGACTTCTGTGAGATCTCCTAGAAGTATTTAAGCTGGAAATAACCTGGTGTCTTGAGCCTCAGCATTCCTCCATATTGCACGTTCTGCACTAAGGAAGGCTGTACTGCTGCATTCACAGTGGCCCACATGTTCCTCTGTCCTGGCTTGAGTCTGCTCGTGCTGTGAATGAACCTGCTCCCCAGGTGACCTGAACTCTTGCTCTCTGGCAGCTATGATGGGGTTCCTTTCCTCATGCATGACGACACCTTGAGGAGGACAACTAACATCCAAGAGGTCTACCCTAATGACACTGGTAAAGCTGCTTCGTTTTTCTCCTGGGATGCCCTGCAGAAATTGAATGCTGGAACCTGGTTCCTTAAGGTAAGCATCATCAAGGGCTAGAAGTGTTCAAGGTCAGTTGGATTGGACTCTGTCTAGGCAATCTGATCCAGTTGGACACAATCCTGTTTATTGCAGAGGGCTTGGACTAGATGAGCTTTAAAGGTCTCTTCCAATCCAAACTTTTCCATGATTTCATGACTATCACCAACTGGATGTAAAAGAGACACCAGCTGTCCATTATTTAACAGCATCAGTGTTAGAAGAGGAACTGCTAGCTGAGTCAAAACTCAAATCAGTCAGTATAAATCCTTCAGTTTGGGTCTCTGCTTTGTCCAGTTTGCATTCAGGCTAAGGAGACCTGTAACGATTGGTTGGTGGGTTCTTGTGTCACCTTATCAAGGCAGCAGCAGAGCTCATGGGCTGGGGGAAGAAGAAATGAGCTACTTATGCAATGTGCTGTTTGTAATATTCAGAGCTAACAAGGTGTGACAGAGAAGCACAGCAGAGCTAGCCTTCAACTATGCAGTTTAGGTCCCAGAAGCAACGTCCGGGGTTAGCTTCCCCCATTTCTTATGCAGAAGAAATGTAGAATTTCTTATGTAGAAGAAATAAGCAAAATAAAATATCCCCACCTATTGAGGACTGACAAAAAACTTTTTCCCTTTTAGAGCTATAGCTGACTCCCAGAGCAAACTACCTGATTGATTTCCTTTTTTTTTTCTTTTATATCTCTTTATTTCTAGAACAAACCATTTGTAGGGATGGGCTCCCTGTCAAAGGCAGATCAAAACCAGGCAATGAATCAGTCCATTTACACGCTAAGTAGCTTTTTGCGCCTCGCAGACAGTCACAATAAACTTGTGATATTTGATCTCTACCGCCCTCCAGAGAAACATCCTTACAGGAACTTGTGGCTCCGCAAAATCCTGGACGTCATCCTCAAGGAGTCGAAGATTAAACGCCATCTGGTAGGGTGGCCCCACTCCATGTCCCTTTTTCTTGTTCTCCCCATTGGGACTTTGGGGTGTACTCTGCATGATTTCACCTGCATAAAATTGGTCTGTTGCATTTCACTTGATTTAAAAAGCATCATTTGCATGTACTATATTCCTAATATTAGATCCCCAGAAGGTTCACAATAGTGTAATCCTTCAGCAGCACAGGAAAGAAGGCAGTGTATGTACCAGCTGATGCCTTAGCCCCTAAACAGCACCCCTTCATAAATATAATGATTGTCAGTCTATTCCCTGCTACCCATGCTTGTTTTATATATTGCATAAAAATTCCTGGCTTAAATTAAATTGTGAGTCTTTATTGCCTCCCTCCCTCTGGCAGTGGATGAATGTTGAACTCATGGGAATCAGGTTATGTACCCATTGATGTTTGGGGAGTCATGCTGATCTGTATCTGCTGAAGATCTTTTCTTCCATGCTGGAAGAATAGTAAGACAGAATATTTTTGGTTGCCTTTTCCATAAACCAAAGCTGTCTTTTCATTAATTTTCAACACTGCATCTTTTGTTGGGCTGTATGAAACGTACCCACTGATTTCCACTGGATAAGCAAGGAACAGTGGATACTTATTTCTTGATAAAAGTGACTTGCAAGTTCTAACCCTGCATCTGAATATTATTTGATCATTGGGAGAACATTGGGAGAAAATTTGACAGACTGGGTTAAGTCCCTGAAGACATTATCTTTACTGGGCTTGTGTGAACAGCGGGGCACGTTAGGGGCATGAATTCTTCTGCTGAGAATTCACTGGTTCCTCTTGCTGCCTGCAGGTCCTGTGGCTGCACAACAGCGTGAGGTCCTTTGTTCAATCTGTTGCTCCAGGGTTTCAGCACACGATGGGCAGAAAGGCACCAATAGAAGACCTACTAAAGCACAATATTGTCAAACTCAATCTGGTCTACACTGACATGTCCAGTGAAGATATCCGGTAGGTTTCAGCCCCAGGTACAGTCTTAGGGGTGCATCTGGATTGTGTTTGCCTCATGCATGGGGCAATGTCTCCCTCCAGTGACCAGTTCCAGAGACTATAATATTTTGGGAATAGGTCGCTCAGATCAACTAGCCATCCCTGATGTATTTTAGGGGTGACAGACTGCAGTTCTCTCCTACGGTTGATTAAGAGGTAGCACATGTAATTAAATTCGGCTGTTCTCAATTCCACATTGACCAGGATCTGAGGATCTTCTGGTAACAGCAACACAGCAGTATCCTGATTTCTTGTCTTTTTATTTGTGCCATCCCCAGTCCCACCAACACTGAATCAAGGAGAATGAACAACTATTTAACCTCCCATGGCTCTTCCACAAACACCAGTGGGAGTGCATAATGATGTGGTGAGAGACCATCACCCTCTTGTAGCCAGTGTTTTGGAGACATCATTTCTTGTCTGTTACTACCAGTACTCTGTTGCATGTGGCACACTCAATGTCCTTGTAAAAATTCCCTCTCCAGCTCTTTTGTAGCCCTTCTCAGTACTGGAAGGGGCTCTAAGGTCTCCTCAGAGCCTTCCTTTCTGCAGGCTGAAAGACTATAAAAAATCATAGGCAGATCCATTGGGTAAGCCTTGGATAGGTCCTAGGTAGATTTATAAATGCTGATATTGATAAGACACTACTTTACCTTATACAAAGAATGAACTTACTTCATATTAAATTTCAACACCTTATTGAGAATGATGCGTTGATGGAGTGACCATAATAAACTTGAGTGGCCAGCTTCAAAGATTAGTTCAGCTGGTCTAACCAGCTCAGGTGCTCAACCAACACCTACATTGTGGATTCAGTCCCTACATGAGCCATTAGCTGAAGAGTTGGACTCGGCCTTCTGTGTCCCTTCCAACTCGGGCTGTTCTGTGGTGGTTTCGAATACACTGTGGGAAGATTATAGAATAACATAGATGGCTTAGATTTAAAAGATCTCTAAGACCATCAAGGCCAACAATTATCCCAGCACTGTCAAACCCACCACTAAACCATGTCCCCAAGTGCCCCATCCACATGTTTTAAATACCTGCAGAGATGATGATTTTAGCGCTTCTCTGGCCAGCTGATTCCAAAGCTTGATAATCCTTTCCATTAAGAAATTTTTCCTAATATCCAGTCTAAACCTTCCCTGGTGAAGCTTGGGTCCATTTCTTCTTGTTCTATTGCTTGAAGATCTTCCATGCTGAAAGAATGGTAGAACAGAATATTTTGGTTGCCTTTTGAAAGAAGAGACTGGCCTCCACCTGTTACATTGATTCATATGGCAGAAGGATTAGAAAGGTTTTGATCTTTTGGGCATTTTATTTGCATTTGTTTCCAGCTGTTCAGCTGTTCTGTATTGACCAATTGTTAATGATTAATTATTGGCTGGTTGGCTTTCCTTTATGTTCCTTATCTAGGTCCCAAAGTAAGCACTTCCTACAGAAGATTACAACCATTTCCCATGATCTTCCTGAATCTCCTTGAGTAAGCCCGAAGGAAGTGCTAATCTCCTTGCTCAATGAAGGTTGTTGCCTTTTGGTCTTTTAAAGGAAATATGCTGAGGCAAACATCACCACCAACTTCTATGTGGTCAACGAGCCATGGCTCTATTCCCTGGCATGGTGCTCTGGGGCACACTCTGTGACCACCAATGCCGTCCACTTGCTGAAGGATCTCAGCCAGCCGCTCTTCCTCATGGTAAGTGGAAGTCTTCTCTGTCTCAGGGGTGGGAAGTAGGGTTGGGATGTTCATGATTACCTTTGGAGGCAATGGGCCAGTTCACACATGGATAAAGCATCCTTTAAGGAACCTTTGCATAAGAAGGTCCTGAGTTGAAACCTGGCTTCCCTGGAACCTCAAAGCCACTACAGGTATTACCATACCCTTCTCTCTCCTCCTGGCTCAGGATGAAGCACCCTACTTGTTTGGATTATCACCTTAGGCCTTGAGATAAGGAAAAGAAGTCATACTGAGACTTGTGCTGGAAGAAAGGAAGGGCCTTAGGGGATACAAGCTGATGCATGAGAATTTCCATTTCTAAGCTTTTGAAGCACCTTACTGATGTCAGAATTTCTCTTTTCCCTGAGTGTCCCACTGCCCTAGTCAAACTTGGTCTTTTTCTGCAAGTCCAAGGGAAACAACCACAGAAATAAGCCTTCCTTCTAGGAGGAATTTTCACATAATTTCTCTCTTTGTTATTCTGCCTTGGACAACCTGTAGGACCAAGAAGCACCTGGGGCATTGGTCCCACCAGAGTCTCTTTAAGGACTTTAAACAGTTGGCTTCACAGTCTTGAATTAGATTTTACAATGCTTCCCTCCAGAGAACTGCAGTTTTTCAGTCCATTCTAAGTTTGAGTGGAGGTCCAGTTTGAGGATGAATCTTCAGATGCTCTTAGACTTAAAGTGGGAGCCACCCTGGGCTCTCTGTGGTGTTCAGTAAAGGGCAGTTTTGCCAGAGAAAATGAGATGCCACCAGTTGATGCTATATTTGGGGTGAAGCTGAGAAGTGCAAGACCTGCCTTACAAACAAGAGGTGTCTGTGGCAATCACTGTGATATGGTAAAATCTTCTTGGCTACACAACAGACCTGCTTTTATGAAGGAGAATAATTTGGCATCAACATCCAGTGCTGAGTGGCCACTTTGAAGTGCCACCAAATGCTTTAAACACCCAAGGGGTTTTACTGCAGATGCAAACCAGGCAGCTGAATAGCCATATTCAATCAGGAAGAAAGAGTGTGGGTAACTTTTTTTGCAAATCTTGTGGTCCTTAGTGGTGGACACAACCTCTGTTGTTTTCTTCCAGACTCCACAGCAGTACAACATCATGTGGATCCTGACAGATCTGACCTCTGCATTCCTCATCTCACTCATCTTTGCCCTGCACTGGTAATTACCAAGTTGTTAATGGCCATCCTAACTTGATGTTTTACTCCAGGTGGAGGGAAGGAGGAATGCTTTCAGGTGACCTGAAGGGCTAAAGCTACACTTGAGAACATTAACTTTCCCTTCTGGAAAGGGAAGAAAGCCCCAAAACTTCTCTGTTTCTCCTGCTTCCTCTCATTTTCCCTTTCCGTTTTGGCAACTCAGGCACTGTCCACCCTCAGGATTCAGTGGAGAACTGGATTTATAGTAGCAACATAAACCAATTATCAAAGCTGGCGTGCTGAGAAAGGATCTGATTTTTCTCTTGTTACTATTTGACAGTGTTTCATGGAACTGATTTGTTAGGAAAGCTCTCAGTGTTAATATCTGAGCATCCCATGTCTCTCTGCACATGCCAGAGCCCCACAGGAAACCTGTCCTCCCACACAAAAGTGTCTGACCATGTCACAGACACCATATGTTGTTTCCTACCACTCTGTCAAAGATTATTGGGAAATCTGGAGTTCATGGAACAAGCTCACCCCAGCTGGTGGTGTTTGGCTGCTGGGTGTTCTGCTCTGCCACAGTTATATGAGGAACGTGCTTCTCATCCCAGCAGTGCCCAAAGAAAGCAGGATGTGCTGGGCTCAGCTCCTCAGCTGGCTGGCTGCGGGTGGGTGGGAGGATCAGAGCAGCCAGCCCAGAGGAGTTTTTTTGCAGAGTGTTGGCAGTACAATGATGCTGCTGGTGGCAGCAAGCAGAAAGTTTGGGAAGCCCCTGGGTAAGCACTCTGGGCTGCTGTTAACTGTGACTTGCTTTGGCATAGGAAGAGGTTGGAGTGCTAATATTGCTCTGGGATGGTGTAAAAATTAATTAGTAGCAGTTTGACAGTGATGAACTAGCAGCTTTTTGCTGGGCATCCAGGCTTTTCCCAAGGCAAGGTGGTGTCTTCCCTTCCTTCCCCTATTACCCTGCTCTGCTCTCCGCAGGTCCTGCTTTCCCCTTGTTTTCAAGGCTGCAGGTTTCAGGGTGGTACACAATCACCCCTGTAAAGCATCACACCACCACCATCAGACCCTGACATGCCCAACTCCTCCAGGATCATGTTCATGTTGGTGCATCTCCCAGCCAAGTGCATTCCCAGCCCTTCTAGGACCAAAGGGCCATTAGCAGTGCCTCAGTGCCCTGTGTGGTCTTGTCAGGTTTATGAACACATCAAAATCACAATTTTTAAATTTCCCTGGCTGCTTTTGAACCAATGTCTGTAAACATTTTGGGGGTTTTGGAGCTCTTAAATCTTGTTTAGAAAACAGGGCTTAGTCAGAAAGTTGCCTTCAAAATGCTGCTGCACACATGAAGTGTGGATGCTTAGACATCAGTCATGCACTTGAGTGCTTTCTCAGTAAGGACCTGAGAAAATCCCAAAATACCTGCCCTCACAAAGTGAGAAAAAGCTGTCCAAGGCAGCTGTGAGGGGGCTGTGAGGAACACCACAGCAGGCAGTGGCCTGACCCAGATGCTTTGCTTGCCCCATGCAGGTGGCGAGAGAAGAATTTCTCCTGCTGTGCCCAGAACAGTAACCCGATGATAGAGAGCGGTGGCACCTACAACAAATTCAAGACAGGTGAGCAGGGCAAGGAAAGCAGCTGCATCCTGCTCAGGGTGGTCTCTGCAGGAGTACCAAGATCCTGATGGGTGGGTTGGTGATGGGTGTCCATACTTAAAAGGAAAGTTGTGAGGAAGGATGCAGTCTGGGTTATCTCAGTCCCAGACCCTGCAGCATCTCAATCCAACTGGCCCTGCTTCAAGCAGAGGCTGGGGCAGACACCTCCAGATGTCCCCTCCAACACTCATTGCTCTGCAATGCTGTGAAAAGAGACTCTGGAGGCACTGAGAATGCTTGGTTCTCCCAGGCAGGGTGGGATTGGCTGAGGACCCTCCCATGCACCACATTTCTGCACCCAGGGAGCTACCATCCAGACAAAATGACGCAACCTGGGCTGCATGCATTTTCAAACAGGTTCTGTTTGCCCACAGTGGCTGTCAGAACAGATGCAGATGCTTGGTAGCTCACTGTGTGTCTCCTTTTCCAGAACTCAGCAACATGCCTGCTGTCCTGGCCTGACATGGGCAGAGAGGGGACATGGACCTGCCATCTCGATGAGGCTGGGGAGACCAGCTGCTGGGGGCTCAGATCTGCCTGGTGAGGAGGAGCCATCTGCCTTCATGGCCCTGCTGGAGATGAGCACCAACCTTCCTCTCCTACAGCTTTTCTCACATTCCCATGCCTGTCAGGGATCCTTGAGATGCAGGAGAGCACAGATGGAGTTGCAGCCATGAAGAAACTGTGCATTATGGTGAGATGCAGCAACCACATGGGAGCCACCATTTACCCGAGACCACTGGCATCCCACAGGGCAATCGTTCCTGCTGTGCGTAAGCCCTGTTTCCACACATGCTGCAAACATCTGAGCATCCTCCAGACCTCCTCATTCTCAGGTGCCCAGATTTCTCATATCTGACCAGCCTCTTCTGAACACACTACCTCCTTCTACCGTCTTCCCCCCTTGCAGGTCCTTTCCACCCCCAAGAGCACACTGTCCTCACTACGATGGTCAGGTGCTTCTGGCTGGGTCATTACAAACGGTACCTTTCTATAACAGAGGCAGGGGCAACTTTGGTTTTCCTTTTCCCCACTCTTGTTCTGCCACAGAGCCCAACAGGACAATCTCCTCCCCTTGTCTGTGGGTGAGGGCATGTGGGGGCTGAAGGACTTTTTAGTGTCTCGGCCATGTAGCTACTGGGACTATGACCAGTAACAACAACTTTTCTTCAGAAGGATGGAGCTGTGTGTGAATTGGTCTCACCAAGTGTTTGCTTTTCCCTTGGGAAGGTCTGTACACCTGTACTACAGCCTGGGATTTATTCCAATTTTCATTTCTCCCAGTGGCTGGTGGCACACAGTGGGGAGGGGGCCTATGCTCTGTAAGGGAGATGTAAACATCTCTCAGGTTTAAGCCATATCTTTCTACTTGAAGAGATAATATGCTTTTTGTAAATTGCAAGTGATGTTTTAAATACATTTTATCTCTCCTATCCTGTTTTGTTCTTATTTCAGCAAACTGGGAAAGGGAAAGAATACAGTAGTCTTTACCTGATCCAGACTATAGACACTTCTTATACGTGAGCCTTTTGTTAAATGAAGTGATCACAAGTGAGAGGGCAGCATTAAGTTTCAGAGTTATCTGTGCTGAGAAGCATCCAAACCTTTCCAAGCTGCAATTTTGGAGTATTTTGGAGGCTAGAAATGCAAAAAATGAAGATCCTCCTTTGGAAAAAGGCTAAAGAACTGATGAATTGTTGTAGAGCAGCACCAGATCTATGAAATATGGGGAGTGGATGGTGTTAGATCCCCCTCCCCATGCCTTGCATATGTAGGTGGTTCGTAACTTTTCTTGGGTACCCCCCATGTAGGGAATGTGAGCAGCAAGAGTAGGAGGTGGGGAGTGTGTGGGTTAAGGGTGGTGTGCACCATGGGCTCCTCAGCCTGTGCCTTGGTGTTGAAGTGAGGGACTTGGCTGTGGTTCCCCAGCCACTGCCTTTAATATGCATTGGGAAAAGCTGCCTCCCTGCTCTTTGATCCATGTTATCCAGCTGCTGCTTAGCCAGTATGTGCTGGTAACTCCCTGTACCCACCCTCCTCATCCTCAGAAGCCTTGCCTAGGCAGAGCCTGGCCAGTTAGACCTGTGGTTTCCTTTAATGTCTTACACCCTGTCACATCTCAGCTACTATTTTCGTTGCTTCACAGCTAGCAAGGTCTGGCACCTTGTTAGGCACATGACTGGTCGTCTGACTCCCATACAAGCTTTTCACCCATCACTTCCTATATGCAGCTTCCTATAAGCTCAAAACTGACTGGAAGATTCAGCCTTTGTCATAGAGGACAAACAATGGAGACTCCCAGACTTCAGTGTTTTTTACCCCAAAAGAAAAGATGTCAATTAATTTCCAATCTGGGTACACTGATGGTTTGTCCCCCCTTGCTGGATGCTCTCATCAGGAATTGCACAGTGCAAGAAGTCTTGTCCACAACGAGAACCCAGGAGCCCTGATCCCACCCTTCCCCCTGGAGATGTCACCACAGCAGTAGAGTGCAGAACAGCCTCCCACATGCCACTTGATGCTTTTTAATTGGAGTATTTCACTTGGACATATGTTTTTTCATGTTACATCGCTTGGTGTGAATACAAAGAGGCCAGCAGATGCTAATACATAAGACACACAGGTACACACACACAGAGTCCCAGTCCTGCCCAAAATTATGGGGTGCATGGGATGCCAACAGAGCTGTAAGTGGAAGGATGAGGGTGATGGCAGTAGAAAGATGACCCAGGACAGCTCTGGAAAACACTGCTGTGGTGCATCGTCTGCTGAGTGTGCAATGGGTGGCAGGGATGGCTGGAGATGCAGAGAAAGCAGTGATGGTGTGGTGATGATAGGCATATGTCTAAGGGCAGGTGGGATCCCTGGGACAGCTGGATTATGGCAGCTGAGGGAGGGAGAGAAATGTCAGAGATGGATGGTGAGAAGGCAGCTGGGCTCCCAATGTAGCCTTGGTTGGTGTAACCATGCTCCCATCACCAGAGTGCTTTGGGTAGGGGATGATGGAGGAAGGGGATCTCCTAGCAGCCCTGTCTGGCTGGTGGATGTCTCCATGCAGCATCTCATTCACTTTGATGGAGCAACCAAAACTGTAAGTCACTGCTGCATCCCACTTGAATGTCACAGTCCTCGAGGTCTGGTAGGCAGCGCTGCCAGTTCTGCCTGGCACACCATGGTGTTGGAGACCTGAGCCCAGCTGAGCTTAACAGAGCAGCACATAACACCCCACAATATGGACCTCCACAAAAGCAGTCAAACCCAGTCTAATGCATCAGTCCAAGAGAGGCCTCAACATCTACTGAGATCCACTCAGCGTTTGTTACATCAACACCAGATCCTGGTAGACAGTCGTCCCCTCTCTTGATACCCCACACCCAGCTACGTGTTCCTTTGAAGCCTGGATTTTGGAAAGGCATGCCCCCAGGCTTCTCTCCCTGCATCTTCCCAGACACAATATGATTTCAGCCTCCTCTCTGCCAGCAGGTCCCATCTCTGCTCCAAAGTAGGCTGGTCCACTGTGTGGCATTGAGTGGCAGATGAGACAAACAGCCAGCAGATGAGTACAGCCTATCAAAGATGGAGAAAAGCCCACCAAAAGCAAGGGTCGGCCCTTGCTGTGAGTGGTTCAGGTCCAGCTAGGACTCATGAAGGGCTGCTTTACACAGAAACACACACACAAAGCACAATAAAACCAGCAGCTGGTACAAACCCGAAAGCCAAGTTCATGTTCTAATTACAGCTCAACATAGGCTTGGCTTCAGTCTTCCAAGCATGGGGTGTCCAAAACCCCTATATCCATATTGAAGTTTGCAGTAAAAGTCCTCCCAAGGTTAATTTTTCTGGACACAGGGGGCAAAAGAAGATAATTCATTTTCCAAGCTTCACTTCCAGCTGAACCCTTAGGTTGGGAAAGCTGTGCCTTACTCAGCCTCTGGCAGTCATAGCTCTTGGGGAATCTCTGGGCAAGGGATTGTTCTGCAGGTTGCCCTCAGCTTTGAGTCAGCATTCAGATACCAGCACGAAATACAGAAATTTTTTTTCCTTTTTAATATTTTAAAAAATAAATAGAAGAAGAAACAAAACTTTAAAATTTGTTCTTTAAATATTTCCAGCATTGCACGGATAGCACTTTAGTACTCTAGCCTGTTCGATCAGTAGCTTGCTTATCCTGATTCCTAGTTAAAATGTGCTCCTCCCACTCTGCTTTTTCTTTCTGTACATCTTAAGAACACAGCGTATTCTTTTGTAATGACAAAAAAACAAGTCCTGCAGTGTTCACTGGACATCTTTCCAGCATGGGTCAGGGCTCTCTTATTCCTCTTCAAACCTGAAATTACCTTAGCATCCTAACAGCTCTCATATTTAAGAAAAAAAAAAAAAACAACAAATGAAAACAAAGCAAGCCACACGCACACACACACAGACACACGCACACAAAAATCCTCTTCCAAGAGCCTTTGTGACCTCCTGCTGGAATGTCTGTGCCTTGTTCACTCTCTGAGAGCAGTGGTGTCCCCTGGAAATCTTTGAGGTGTATGATTGAGTTGGGATGCAGGGTGAGGAAGGTGAGTAAGAGGTCAGAGATAGTCATCTTCGCTGGAAGGGGAGGTGGGATTGGAGCCCTCAAGGTCAGAGTCCAGTGAACTCCCTGATGGTGTTCGGCTCATCTTCCACATCTGGGAGGCAAAGGTTCTTGCCCAGCTGCACGGGTACCCCACAGCCCTCAGCTGGTAAATTAGCCCCATGACCATGTGCCAGTGGCTTCTTGCAGTTCACTTGCTACCCTTTGCACTCCTCTGTTTGCTCATGGCTGTTAGCATCTGGCTGATGTACGAGGTCAAAAGATCATCCATCTTGTACCCCTGAGGAGGAGAGGGAAGATGTTACCAGCCTCTAGAGCACAGCTTACAGTCTCTGGCTTGTGCTTCCTGAATACGCTGGCTACCAGATCTTGCCTTTCAAATTTTCAGGTACGTTTTGACCTAGTCCACCATTCTCCTTGGCTGAAATGTCACCACCACAAGGAACACTGTCCAAACATAATTTGCAACACTGAGATGGAGGAACTCCCTGTCCCAGGATGCTGCTTAGGCTAAGGACATAGGGAGCTTTGGATAGGACATAAATTTTCAAATGGCCAACAAAATACTGAATGCCTCAGATTAGTAACAATTCAGAAGGAATTTTTATCCTTTGTGCTTTGGGTTTAAGATAGTCTAGGAGGAAGTTTATTCCTGTAATTGTTACTAGGGACAAGCCTGGGTAAACGATATCGGTTAAAGGGCTCAAGAGTACCCCTTGAGCACATATCAACTTTAATGTGTTTTTCAGTCCAATGATAGGGTGCAGTCCCCCATGCTCCTGACACAGCAAGATCCCAAGCACCTTATGCTTGCTTGTTCGTTGGATGATGGACCAAATGAGAGCCCTGATTCAATGAGCAGAGCCATGGGAAATTCAGAAGAAAAAAACTATATAGGTGGCTCTTCTGAGAGACCACTTTCAGCCCAGAGAATCCCTGAGACACATTTTGCTGCTGAAATCAGGATTTGGGCTAATCTTTAATGCTTCTTACCAGGGAGGTCTCACAGAGCAGCTTGCTTCCTCTCACCAAGTTGCCAATGGTTATGTGGAAATACGTGTTGCCACTGCTCCAGTTGGAAATCTTGGTGAAGGGGTGAGTGATGAGGATATCCTGGTGGGAACACAAAACTGACACTCAACATGCAAGAGAGCCTCAACTTCCATCAGGGGCTGTGGACACTTCTCGTTGTCCCTGTTCACATTCCATCACAGCAGTGCCAAGGATTTCTACTGTGATGAGACTCATGGGAATGGCAGTGAGATCAAGACTCCAGATCCTTCAGAGCTTGTTAGGACTGCTACACTAGAACGACCATCCAGGTGGTGGAAGTAACTGGTAGGATCTCATTTACTCCAACTCCTGTCCTACTGCCTGTGAAAGGATTAAGGAAGGAGTGTGTGCATCCTCTAGCTACAGGGTCCTAATAGTTGATGCTCCCAACCCATATTTTATTGAAAAAGTCTGGGCTGGCTCTGTGCAACAGTGAACTTCTGCCTCCAGAAAATTTTCTGTCTATCCAGCCTTTCTAACCTGGCTTAAAGAGAACTCACTAAGTACTGAAGAACACTCTCTTTGGGATGTCTTCCAAGGGCAGGGGACTGGGCTCAGGAACATCTGGTTAATATCCAAGTTTTGCTTACCTTGGTTTTGGGATCAATGAGGCTGACTCCATGCTTATTGATGGCAATTAGAAGGATTTCTGGATAATTTGGCTCTGTAGTTTGCTGTTGGAAAAGAGATGAACTGGTTAGGGGATGTGTCAAGCAAAATCAGACTGCTTCCTATTTCTTCTCTCCCTGTCTTCTCCTGACAGCACTGGCTTCTACTGTCCTTGATGGAACTCCAGTGCCATGGTGGATGGTCTGGATTTGGTTTGTGGTGGGTAGAGACACATCCCTTGGAAAAACCACAGGTTCCCCTTTGCCTTGGCAAAACAGAGAAGAGCTCTTGTGTGTTCAGCAGCACAGCTGTGGGAACAGCCCCAATGACTGAGATATGCTGAGGCTCTACAATGCTTCTGTCTGTGTAAAGAGGCAGAGCAGCAACGAACAAGTGTATTTGCCCTTTACCGATTAAGAGAATTACATTTTTCCCTGTTTCATCAGGATTGTCCCAATCTGGTTCAGATCTGGAAGCCCTCTGTGGTACAGAACTCCTGATCTTGGCTAAAAGCTGCCAGAGGACCCCCAGGGCAGGTACCTTCACTTCAAAGAATGCTGATCCAAATGTAGGCCACTTGAAGATAATCTTTAGAAAGGCAAGCTTGGCTTCTTCTCTTGTTTTGCCTGCGTGTTTGTTGTAGTATGCCACGATGGACTGCAACAGAGAACACAACAGAGATGGAGGGTTTGCAGTACCTGGCACCAGGAATGTTTGCAGGGAAGGAGCATCAGTTCCTTGATAGACTCATAGAAGAGTTTGGGTTGGAAGGGACCTTTGGAGGGTCATCTAGTCCAACCCTCTTGCACTGGATAGGGCTGCCTTCCACTAGAGCAGGTTGCTCTGGGTCCTGCCCAACCTGACCTTGATGTTTGGTTCTAGACTCTGTTTCAATAACACTTCAAAAAAGTCCTGGCTGGTCACCATAGCAGGGCCTGGAACCAAGCCAGGTCCTTTCTAGATAAGCTGAGCTGGTGACTCCATTAGAGAGATTATAAATTGTGATTATCCAATTTATGCAGCAGAGGAGACTGAGACACCTTCAACCCAGAGATCCTGATATCAGACAGGAAACAGAAAGGACTTATCAGACTATTTCGTGACAGTGAGACACCTCTAATATTTTAAGGCTAGACCTGTTTGCACCTGTGCCACAGCTCTCCCTGTGTAAAGCAGGAGAATTACCCCTTTACTCTGTAGTCTGCATTAAATGACAGACCACCTCTTCACAAGACCATCTCTTAGCATGTTTCCATCTGGCTTTGCATCCACCAGTACAGCCACAGTCTCAGGACAAAGAAAACCAGGGGCAAGGCATATGTATGTGAACATGCATGTACAATTTCTCCTCTTAGTGGTGCCAGGGAAGCTGAAGCTCTGGTAAGGCTCAAGAAGGACCAGGTGTCACTGATTCTGGCAGTCCAACTCCAACACTGAATGTCAGACAAGTCACCTGAGAGACTGGGTTTCTCCCAGCCAGGCCTGGTGTATGAATCAAGCTGCTGGTTTACCCTTTTCCAGTCATCTGGAGAGAGCTGCCGGATGAGGTCCTGAGGCACCAACTCCTTCAGGAGTTTGGGGATGCTGGGGAAATAGGACTTGTCGTCCTCAAACTTGACCCGGTAGATGAGAGCCGCCAGCTGCAGGACCTCTTCCCGTGAGCACTTGTGGTAGCCACGGAGGTACTTTGGTAACTCCTGCATGGAGGAAAGAACAACAGAAAGATAGAGAGGATGTCTGTGGACCTTCACCCTCACATGTTAAATGGAGTTTGTGGAAGTATTCAGCCCCTGGCTAAGAGGCTGTTTCCTGAGAACATCTGCAGATGGACAAGTCTTTGCAACCTATTCCGAATCCCTCCCAAGTCTCCCCTGCTATTGCAGAGTCCCGGCGCACCTGGTAATAGTGGAAGATTGAGTCTGCCATCGAGTCTTTTCCAGGCGTTGTGTTGGTCCACAGTTTTTTCATGAAGAACACTTGGTAGGTGAGGGAAGGCACTATACCTGTGCAAGTGAAGCAAACGTAACAGCAATGTTGTAAGTATCAGCTGGCAATCGGTGTCTGCATCCAGCAGTGCCCATGTGCCATCCTGCACAACCTGCAGGGACAGGGGCATTAACAAGGCCAACTGGGCTCTGACTTTGCAGAAGAAACCACATCACTGCCATGCAAAGCTTCAATAAGGTGGAAAAAGTGTCTGGGTTCACTTGCACAACTGTAGTTCATTGATAGTACCCATGCCTAGCACAGGACAGAGGAGCTGTACCCTGGAGGCACCTGTGTCTTGCAGCCACTGGTATATTCAGCAGAGCTGCAGCCAGTTCTACTTTAGATGTGGTCTGTGAGGTGAGATGAATCCCGCCACTGAAACCTTCCTTCCTGGAGAGATGCCCTCCAGCAGGTGCTTCTCATAGGGGCCAGGACTAGCCTTGGAACAGAGGTTTTGCTGCTCCTGGATGGATCACCTCCCAGGTGATGTCCCCAGGGATGGTGCAAGAGAGCACCACCCCCACCAGTACGGCCAAACAGATCACAGAATCACTGAGGCTGGAAAAGACCTGTGAGATTGAGTCCAACCATTAACCTAACACTGCCAGGAACACCACTAAGTCATGTCCCTAAGCACCACATCTACATTTTTTGAACACTATACATCTACATTTTTTTGAACACTAGAGGACAGTGATTCCACCACTTCCATGAACAGCCTGTTCCAATGCTTGTGGCAGACTATGTGGCCAATCTTGTTTGAAAGGGCTGGAGGAAGGCTGTGTGTGACCCACATTGGAAAAAAAGACATCATTACCATCTTTTGCTGGTCTTGCTTTCTTTATCCAGTCTGTCAGGTGTCTCACAAAGTCAAAGAAGAAATCTCCCTCTGGCACACTGATGACCTGGGGGACACAGCACATAGTCACAGAGGCTGAGCAAGTGAGTCATACAATAGGATCACAGAATATCCTGGGTTGGAAGGGACCCAGAAAGAACATCAAAGTCCATCCTCTGGCTCTGCATAGGATATCTTCAAGAATCACACCATGTGCCTGACAGCATTGTACAAATACTCCTTTAACTCTGTCAGGCTTGGTGCCATGATGACCTCTCTGGGGAGCCTGGTCCAGTGCCAAGCCACCCTTTGTGTGAAGAACCTTTTCCTAGTATCCAACCTAAATGTCCCGTGACACAGCTTCATACCATTCCCTTGAGTCCCATCACTGGTCAACCCAGAGAGGAGATCAGTGTCTTCCCCTTCTCTCCCCCTCAGGAAGTTGCAGACTGCAATGAGGTCTCTTCTCAGTCTCCTCCAGCCTGAACAAGGCAAGTGACCTCAACTGCTTCTCACACGGCTTCTCCTCAAGGACCTTCACCATTATTGTAGCCTTCTCTAACAGCTTTACTTCCTTCTTACATTCTGGTGCCCCAAACAAGTGGCAAGACTCCACAGGCAGGGTTGACCATTGCCCAGCCCATCTCCTGTAGCTGTTGCTCACTGCTTTGTACTTCTTACACTGATGTGCTATGAACTGCTGATGTGAGAAAGCCAATGCCAGCACCTTGCTCCAGGCTCTGTCTCTAATTTTACCCATTACTCCTTATTGCAACTTGTTTCACCACAACCTTTCCTTTCCCTTCCTGATGACTATCTCCATAGATTTCTCTCAGTCGCCAGAGGCAGCTCTAAGTGGCACATTTTTCTTGTTTAGTCCTTTCTTACAAACCCAACTCAACAACACGCTAAGAGAGCTTTGCCTGTCTGTGCTTTAAGTCCTTTGGGGTGGCTGCTGTAAGTCAGGGCTGTGGGACTGCAAACCTCTCCTGTATCAGGTCAGATCTGACTTAGAAATGCCACACAGCTTGTAGAGAAATGCTCCTCACCACACAGTTCTGGCTCCACCAATGTGTACCTACTGGCAAGCAGGTTGTCTGGTTACCTCAGGGCCACCTCAGCCTCTGGGTGGGTCACTCACCTTGTCGGAGATTTTGACAAAGAGGCTGAAGCCCTCAGAGGATTTCAGGAGCAGCCTGTTGGAGATGTTCTGGCAGAAGTCCTTGGCTTTCGTGCTGGATTCCACCTCAAATGCCTACAAAGAGAGGAAGATCACCACTGCTATCTAAGAGTTAATTTCTGCTTTTTGCTCTCTTTGAGGAGCTCCAGGTGCACATGGACAGAGGGGTTTAGATGTCGACCACCAGTGAAATCAGTGACACTGTGGACTGGGGCTCTGGGCATTGGAAGGGATGTCTGCATAAGCTCTGTCATGCTACTGCTGTACCACTGTGCTTTGTGATTGCTGTATCTATATCCTGTGCTGGCTTATCCAAAGCTCTCAGGCAATGCAAGAGATTTTTCTGATCTAATAGTGAAGTGTCAGAACTCTTCGTTTGAGCGAAGAGGGATGGGAAAGACAGAGTGAGAGACCTCCAGGCTGATTTGTCTCAATTGTCTCTCCAGTGATGATAAGGAAGTCAGATGCCTGGCTTATACCAGGTCTAAGCCTGGTTTCTAGATAGCTGAAGAGAGGGAAAATGATTCCTGTTTTATGGATATCTACAGGATGGGATGTTTAAAGGTCTGGTCCATTTGTATGCACATCCCAGTTCTGGTTTTGCCTTTTGAGCTGTGCTCAGCATTTACATTGCCTTAGTTTTGCTCTGCTCACTTAATGAGATTCAGCTCATAGCAGGTTAAGGAACTTAAGCTTCTGTCCACCACATGCACAACTGAACCATCAAATAACCAGGACCCATGTTCCACATCCCACGAGAGTCTGATCTGAGGTTCAGTGCTGCTAATGCAGATGCAGTGCAGATGCATGTTGTACTGGAATGATGCTACTCTGCCAGTGCACCTGGTGACTTCCTTGGCCCATCCAAGTGTAGAAGTTCCCACTGCCTCCTTCTACAGGCTCTCACACAGATGCATGGGTATGAAGTAGTGTCATGCTCACTGCTGGTCATGTAGGAAAAAATACTCAGAGTGATGAAAAATCCTGAGAGTTCTCTCAACTCTCCATTACAGACAAACAAGGGCACTCCCAGCTGCTGCAGAGGAATCATCCTTTTCCTTAATGGGTGTGGACTGTTTTACAAATAAACCCACTTGGGAATACAGAAATTTAGTTGTACCCAGGGGTATGAGGGAAGAGAGAGATGTGAGCCCCATAGCAAGACTAATCAGTAGGTGACACAGCAGTATCTGCAAGGACGTGCCTATCTGCTCTGGCATCAATATGATCAGCTGCCTTATCAGCATGTAAGGTGCTTAGTGAGAGCTTCCTGAGTGCAGGTATGATTTCTGTGTCATCTCAGGTCAGAAGGGATAATTTCAGTCACTGACTTGCTAGTGCTGCAATAGTCTGCCCATTTCCCAGGGGGGCCCATCATGGTATCCCTTTGGGTATTGTTGGGTGGACAACATATGTTGGTTTAGGCTCAAAAAAACTGAGAGCCAAGGCCTGTGAGCTACTGTGAATGAACAGAACATACTCTAAAGCCTCCAGTGAACACCAGCAAAGCACCCATACCTTGAAAAACACAACTTGCAACAAACTCGAGTAGACAAGGCTGGATTTTCCTTGTTACGCTCTGGCCCAGAGGCTTCTGGAAAGGCTGAGCTTTTCTGAATCAGAACCAATATTAGCCTCTTCTGAGATTTTAATAAGAAAATTGACTGCCATTCTGACAGAAAAGAATTTCCTTCTCCCCCATTTACCTCATCAGTGTCATCAGGGAAGTAAACCTTGTGGAAAATTTGGGTCGTTTTGTGTTGAATGGCTTCCACTTCTACCAGATGGGGTGGGTATTTTCTGGATCCATTCCTGCAAAACAGGAGGTGGCAAATGTCACAGCCTCATTATAGCAAGAATCTTTTTTTAAATCTTTCCTTTTTAATGCATATTCTTTTTGAGTAACTTCAGCTACTTTCTTAATATTATTTTTCCTCCAAAAAAAAGAAGAAAGTGACTTAAATGGATCTGGATGAAGTTGATTAATTTCTATTTTTCTGCACTGCTTATCAGCAACCCAATGTACCTTTCAATCAGCTGGTGGAATAGAGAGCAAGGCTGTGAGCTTCCACTGTGCCCCCAGTCAGCAAAATATCTCCCAGCTGTATTTTTTCCCACATATTTGGATGTTGTGGTACTGTCAAGACTAGGAGGTCTTTCAGTGCCATACCTCAAGGCTTTCTGGAGTCTCTGGATGCAGTCGGCTGCCAAGGGGTGATGTTTCCGGGATTGCAGGAACCTCTGGACGTGGGGCAGGAGGATGTTACTCGGAGGGAAAAGGCCTGTACACAACCACAACAGCTCCCAGCCTTTCTCTTCACTGTATCTGCACAAGAAGAGACCCAGGAGGAAAAAAAAAATCACTTTTGGCACGGACACCTCAGATCTGCTTTGCCCAACGCAGTCTAGTGCATGTGGGCCAAGGGGAACGAACAACTCTTACTTGATGTGGTTGTCTGTGAGCTGCTTGAGGGTCTGGCAATAGATTTCATCCTTTAGGGGTTCAGCTTTCAAGGCACCTTCAAATATTTGGTCTGTCAGTTCATTGACTGAGCGGGTCCTTTTGGATGGGTAGTCACCCATATATTTCAGCACAGGTGGGAGGTAGGAGTCAAGGATGAGCTAACTGGGATAATTGGTGAAGCCCCTCTGTTGATGATGTTGTTAAAGACCTCCTACACATGACTGCAGAAGTGGCTGCAAAGGGATATTCAGGCATCAGACTCTGTTCCCAAGGCCATGTGGACAGGTCTGCGTCCACACTGGTTAGGGCTGTGGCCATCCATAGCAGGTGCACTTGGGAGAGAGCCAGTGGAACCAAGACAGTGTGGATGGTCTAGTGAGTGTGGACCAGCAGAACTCAACAACTGGTCCCCTAATCCTCATTGATTAAGAAGTAAGACACCTCTCAGATTTCAAGGATGCTTAAGTACAGATTTGTAGGGGCGCAGACCCATCTCCAAGCCTGTGACATGGTCGCACAGCCCTTAAGAGGGACCACAAACCTTTCTTTGGGCTTTGTTTGGGGCCCTAAAGAGCCTGTTCAGCCCTTTGCCTGTCAGACCTGTTGTCCAAGGGACTCCCAAGCAGAGGAAGGATATCAATAAAGGCCATACAGGCTTCTTGGGACAGCTCCTCACTGCCCAGGATCTTCTTCAGCAGTGGCTGTTTGATGGGCTCACGGGTGTAACACCACAGCTTGTCCTTTCCACGGCTCTTGGTGATCATGACCCGGCTGAGGGTGTGCTTTGGAGGTGGTCTGGTGGCAATGCAAAGCAAGAGGTGGAGAGATTACAAGCTAATAGGAACAGCTTATGGCCAATGTTTCATCTAGGGCAGTTGCTCACAGCACCTGTCTAATGAACTCTTAAATCAAATGGGACATCACAATTTAGCAAGTATCCAGCTTCAGTTCTGCTCAAAGAGAACCACTTGTACTGTCCTATGGCCCAGAAGAGTCTCTTATAGACCCTACCCCAGTAATGACACCACAATCACCTACCCTATCCCAAAAAGCTTCTAGCCACAGGAAGGATGATGGCAGTGAATGGTCAGGGCAGCCACACTGAAAGAATATCACCTAGCAGTATAAGCCTAACAAGGGGAAGACATCTCAGAGGATCTGATCTGATTGTTTGGATTGCCAGCCCATCCAAACAGAAGTGGGAGCTTTGGTCAGCTGCATTCAAATTTAAATTCAGTGCACATTTAAATTTTTGGAGCTGAGATGAAAATGCCTATATAGCCTAAGCACATCCTCCTACATAATATTAAATTTCAAAGTGCTACACCTCTGCTGAATCCTTTATAAAACCTTGTCTGTGGAAAACCTGCAGTTCAAATGCCATGACCTAAGCCAGAGGTTGCAGTTGTACAAAGTCACGCAATGAGGTATTCAATGTCTTTTCCAGTAGCAAAATTTTCCTGATTCCCAAGCTACCTGCAGACGGACTCCTGTAATTTTTGAGAATGGTTTAAAAAAATTACCTAAAATAATCGTAGGAAAATTCCTCCAAGGTGTATGGCTTTACTCTTTCTTCACTGTCTGAAACTGCCATCTGAGAGGTTCTGATAACATCCTGTCGTTGGTCAGGGGTCATTGTGACCAGGGCCTGTGGGATGAAAAGCTCTCTGTTACCTGGCATATTTGAAATAAAATATATCTGATGTATTCAAAGAGAGGAAGCAGATACAAAACAAGAACAGTGGAAATGAGAACAATCCATCAATTCTCGTTAACAGTCAGTTAGAACTGTGCAGTTGCCATTTCTCTGTGGCATTCTCAGTCACTAATGCAAGGAATAACAAATATTTCCATAGTGTGGATCATTTCCTAAGGAAGATAATGTGTTCTGGAACCTACAACTCCATATGTGAATGTAGCAGTTCCCTCTAACCACAAATGCACCTTTAAGCAATCAGGCCAGCTGGAAGGATTTAGCACAATACATGGATATCCCAAGTCTCAAGTTTGTGGTGTCCTGAGTGCCAAGGTCAGAAGAAAGGCTGATATCCCTTTTGCCTTGGACAACTTGTCACCTCTCTCATCCACTTTGGTTTCTGCGTTACGTTCAAGGAGACTCTGGCCAGATCTAAGCACTCCACAAAGGCTTTGACCTCCCTGGACATTGTACCAAGTTGTGTAATTCCGTAAGACTGCTTACCACAATCTCCAGTGGAGGCATGGTGACGGTAGGCAAGACATAGACGGAATCAGTTGGGAAATCCCCTCTCTGCTTGGTCCGTTCATTGAACCCATTAGCCCACCCCGAGTTCATCACTTGTTCTCCTGTGTCCTGGTCCAGAACTATCAGGTCTCCTTTAAGGAAGCTGAGGAACCCAGATTCTTCTCCCACTGCAAAAAAACCAACCATTGGTTAGAATTTTTTTTTCCAAATTCCTCAGGAATATTAAATCTATCTCCATGTTTACCACTGAGCTGGGCTATTTACTTGCCTGGATTTGGGTTGTCTTGGAGAGTGACCACATACTTGGATCGTTTCCTTAGTCCTTCAAGGAAGGTCACCACCAGGTCCCGGATATCCTCTGCATTGTTGGAGGTGAAAGTGTATTCATCACCTTTAATGGTGGCCAGGGTGAAACTCTGCCCTTGCAGCTTTCCTCCTCTGGGATATATTTTTATAGGAGACATAAACATGAAACATAATGACATCCAGAGGCAAAGCCTGGAAAAAGACTGATCTATGGTGAGATTGCCAGCCAAGTCTATTCCTCCTTACCTGCTGCTTGACACAGCTGTGACCTCTGGGAAAGAGAGCTCTAAGAGAACCTGCTCCTGTTCATCCACAAAGTACACCCCTGTCCAGTTGACAGCTACAATCACATCATTTTTAGGCAGGCTTGGCCCTGGGTTGAAGATATGACATTCAATCAGCTCATGAAGGGTCTTAGGATACAGAAAATGTTTCAAAGGAGGATGCAATGATCAAAAACCTCTGTGTTTTTTTTAAAGAGAGAAACAGTGGCAGACCCACAGCCTGAGCCATTGCTAATCAGGATGCAACAAAAAATAATGTGTCCAAAAAAGACAAGCTAGATGGTCCCCTTCTTGTCTGTGGAATTCCCATCTCTCCTTCCTTTTGCTTTAGAGCATCTTGTGCTCTGGGGACATGCTCTATTGACTCACCTGAGAATTTGAAGGCTTCATAAAACCGAGAAAACAGCAAAGGCCACTTGAAACGTGCAAAATCCACTACTTCTTCCTTGACCTTTTTTGGGTCTGCCCTCTTCTGAGTATAAATTCCCTACAGAAAAAAAAAAAACCCACAACCAACATGAAGCAAAACACAGTTATATCCTGGAAGAGAGCAAGGAAAATCAATCCATGTAACCTGAAGATCTTGAAACAAATAATAATGGAGGTCTCAGTTTGGCTAAGGGCCAAACTGCTACAGGAACAAGTGACAGTTTGGTCAAAGTCCTGGCCTTCAGTTCCTACTTTACGGAATAATTTGACTTAGAGAAGTCTGGGCAAGCATCAGGAGTGACGAGTCTCAGTAAGGTTTGTCTCAGCTGAATGTGGGTTTCCCTGAAGTAAGTATTTACTTTTCAGCTTGACATTCCTTTAGCTGGAAGCGGACACTCATCCCTTAAGCCCCTTATTTAGGGCATCCTTAGACACCTGACACTTCTGTACAAACCTGACAGGCCAATGGGGGATGTGCAAGATCCAGGGGAATTCCTGTGTCTCCACCAACAGTTAAGTTGAGGTGAGACTCCCTAATGCACATGGAGATGTTTGCATAGTAGGGATCCTAATCTGACATTAAATGAATGCCCATCCTCATGCCAGAACATCATCTCTCATGAGTGCTCATGAGTACTGGGTAATGAGTTATGGAAAGTGTTGCCATGTGAGGGTGTCACAAATGTTCTAATTGAAGACAGGGAGGTTTTATACACTGCTTGGCACAATGAAGTCCTGACATTAGCCAGACACATGAACCACCTCTGTAACACAACTGGTAACACCACAATCTCGTGTAACAGGAATGCCAGCCCAGAGATGGCGTTTTGCATCTCACAGTAAATCTTTGCAGGATGTCTTCTGTCAGATCTTCCATAAAAACCAGTGGTAAAGCTGAATATGGTTAGCACAACCCCTGCCTTTTCTCATTGTTTTAGCTTCAGACCAGGCCAAGAGCTGAGCTATGATGTCTGACACGTGTTTAAAAGGCACATGAAGCTGTTGAAGCATGATGTGGTCCTTGACAGGTGATCTATTGTCCCCACCTTTTTATGTGCAGCTATAATGAGCTGAGCCCATTTTTCCACTGTTTTTGAAGCTGTGATCTCTCTGTCCGGAATGTAGGATGGAATTAGATTTAGCAGCCTTTCTAGTACCATCTCCGAC
Organism: Irena cyanogastra; assembly: GCA_013397155.1. NCBI lineage: Eukaryota > Metazoa > Chordata > Aves > Passeriformes > Irenidae > Irena > Irena cyanogastra. Next base: position 322,576 of record VWZV01011715.1, read on the forward strand.
CCATAGTCCACGTAGTACTGCTGGGAAGCCAGTTCTGCCAGATCTTCCTCCTGTGGGAGCCAAACAAACCAAGTTAATGCTGTCACCAAGTCATCACAACATCCATCCTCCGCCACTCAAGGAGCCTGTTGTGGAGGCTGGGTGTACTACAGAATTGTGTGGGGATGCTTCTTTTTGGCAGAACTTCACCTTTCGCAGCTTTTTGCACATCTAAAATTCAGGACATTGACCACTAAAAGCTATGATTAAGCCTTGACATGTTCATTGTTAAGAGTGCTCATGCAGCACATGGAAGCATCCAAGCCCAGTCAAGAGGTTCTGATTGCTGTAGCTCCTGTTTTCCATGTGAATACCATAATGTCCAAGCTAATGGGTGTCCAGGGAGGAATATTTATCATCCCCTTTGTTGTATCCTATTTCACCACCTCAAAGATACTTGCTGGACCAGACTGGGAGCTGCTGAAGTCACATACCTTATCACACCGGTACTCCCCAAACTTCACCCCTCGCACGATCTGCTGGTAGATGAGATTGGTGGCCACGTTGTCCTCGCTGGGGTTGTGCCAGGGGGTGAAGATCTCCTTCCTGAAGAAGAGCCGCCACGGTGCATTGCGCTCCTGCGCTCCCTGCTCCTTGGCGTACTGCTCGCACTGGGACACAGCATCCATCACGTGGTCATTGCCACTCCCCAGCGAGGACACCTAGGCAGGGCAGAGAGAAATGAGACCAAATACAGACCTTTTTAGGTAGAGAGATCTATTTTTGAGTCACTCAGACTACCTTTATAATCAAAATAATCAATATAATCAATGGTCCTGTGTCATCTAGCCAGCCAAGTTCTGCAGCATGGCTGAGTGAGCCACTCCATTTTGAGCTCCAGTTTCCCATCCAGACTGAAAGGAGAGCATCAACATGAATCATCAAAGCCAATGGGGTCCCATTTTAAACTATTGTTGATTCATAATGTGCTTTGAAATGCACTGTTTCGAAGTCATGGGCTTGGATCCAACCTAACTAAGCAAGCATCAGAAAAACCCGGAATAAAAAAGCCTGTCCTGTTACAGAAATTTATTGGGGTCTGCCATGAAGCCCTCAAAGCCCTAAATCTCCTGAGACTTAGCAAGCCTTGCTGAATGTCTCCTCAAAAAAGATGAAGAAGACAGAGTATAAACCATTTTCTTCTCTGCCTAGAGGCACAGGTGGCCACACCTGTACGTGAGAATATACTTCATCCTCTTATACAGCAGAATTTGGAATATTTGAGTTTCATTGACTTGCAGCTGTTGTCTCACCTGATGAAGCTTTACCCCTCTCATTTATGCTCACCTGTATTTTAATTGAATTTCTGAAAAATGTATGTTTTTAGGTTAAATAAAGCAGCTTAAATGCCAATGCAGGCATGGCAGCTTGGATTTGAACTCATTTCGGAAGCTTAATTTCAACTGTTAGCTTTCCAATAAAATTTAATTGGCTCCCTTGCATAAAAATCCAGGTAGGATGTTTTACTGTAAATTCATCTCTAATAAGCTCAGCTGAGAATAAGAGAATAGCATCACATAAGTATGTAGGAGGGAAGGAATTTCTGAAGGTTTCTGGTCCACCACACTGGTCAGAACAGGTGCATCTTTGAATGGGTTTCTCTGTGCATTTTCCTATTAAATTCTGAATATCTCCAAGGAGAGAGATTTTCCTACAACCCAGCTGCAGAGTTTGACTACTCTTTTTGTGAAAATCATGCTGACACTTGCACTGTAGGAATAAACCCTCTGCCTTCTGGAAGTTATGTGACAGCAAGGAGAACCTCCCCCTTCTTTCCCAGAACTATTCGAGAGCAGAACTTAAGATATACCTTGTCAAAAAGTGCGATGTAGAGTGAAAAGCCAAATCGATCCTTCAGGCTGATTTTGTCGGCCAAAGAATTACAGAGCTCTTTAGCAGTTGTTGCAGAGTCTGTCAACAGTGTCTTTGTTGTCCCATCCATAAATGTGACAGGCAGCATGATTGGTTTCTTTGACTTGGTTGCCTAAAGGATTAAAGTCAAACTTTACAATGTTATGTGTACTTCAATACTATTTACCTGCATAATCTTCCACCCGACTCTGGTAACCCCTTACTAATTCCTGATCCCACTGACGGGCTGCTTTTCAGTGCTACCACACCATATTTATCAACAGGATAATGTACAGTCAGCCACTGGAAGAACTTGGAAGTCACAGATACTTTTTTACTGCATTCAGTCATCAAAATAAAAACATGCTCGGAAATGCTCATGGACACTGGAGCACAGCTGTATATGCATGCATACCAGTTTAGAAAATGAGCAATTTTTGCACAAACTGCCTGTTACAGCTATAATTATCCCCAAAGAAGTCCCAGGGACCACTCACAGGAGGCAGTTTGCCTGCAGCCACCTTCATCTGGAAGATAGTTTTTTGAACACACAGGGGCTTGCTGTGTGCCAGCTGGCTTCAATGCCAACAGTGCACATTTAATTTACAAATACTGATGAAGCCAAAAGGATTGATCTTCAACATACTCTGGAGCAAATCCGGGAATGCAATATGTTGGAATTGCACGAAAATTGTTGGCAGAAATAGGCATTTTGTTGTCACACATTCTGTTCTAACAGAGATGTGGTTCTTGTGAGAATGAAAGGCCTAAACCCTAAGCCCCAGTTCCCTGGGGAGGACATGGAGGGGCTCATACCTGCAGCTCCAGCCAGCTGGGTGGCTGTGTCCTTGTCCCATTGGCAAACGTCCGCCTCAGCCTCTCTTCACAATAGGGAGCATAACCTGGGGGGCCTCCGTTGATAAAGTTCCTTAAATACTGTTGGCAGCAGAGAACACAGTGCTTAGATCTTTGGCTTAAGAGGCCAAGCATTTGCAAAAAGTAATGTTTTACTGGGGAAAAGCCCTCTGTGACTAATGACAGTGATACCACCCAGGCTTGGATATTCCTACACCACATCACTGGAAGCTAAGAAGCTAAGTAGGACAGTCTGCACCCCTGCCTTGTTCTTCTACTGTGCATTTCTGGCCTCAGAGGAGATAAGATACCAGACTAGACAGGCCTTTGATTGAAGTCAGAGCAGCAGCTTTTCTGTTCCTGCTCTTGCTGCCAGTGATTTCTACAATCTTGTATTTTAAAGATGTGTTATAAAATGTTACTGTGTGTTGGCCAAAAAGATGGGAGTGAATGAAAAATATGTGTAAGTAATGATTCAGGAGAATTGTAAGTGAATGCCACTCAGAACATTTAACTGACAGCACAAAAGATCTTTCACAGTGACACTAAACAGGTATCTCCTTAGTCAGATTTTAAACTGCATTGTGGCCTAAACCAGAATTCGAAGCACTTCAGTGTGTGTTAAAAGTACAACCATGTTATTGTAGAGAAAATCAAATCCAGTGATTTCCACAATATGAAAGATAACAAACTTAAAAATACTACACAAACATCTTGGCCAAAATGTTAGCTGAAACTAATTAATCTGTAAATAAAATTTTTCTGAGAGACTTTGTAGAAAGATAGAGTTCTCAGAACGATAACACACAGCTATTCCTTCAGATACACAGACTGCTTTATAACACTGTCAGCCATAAATAACATGGCTAGAGAGACAGATATCTCTGTCAATCATAACCTACACAGACACTGTGAAGTACCTACGTAACACAGCCAGGTTACAGGGATTAGATCTCATGCAAATGACTGTCAGCAGTTGATGCAATGTAAAAGCATAGTTTTAATTATGCTATTGCTAATAATGAACTATGCAATTACATATTTTTTCACATTTCTACTTGCTTGTGACTGAACCTTCCCACCTAGACCCACTGCTGGTTAAAAGAAAGGTGCAAAGAACAGGACTGCTAATGCGTCTTGGCCCATGTTTAACACATGATGTGATAAAGGTGTCTAATAGGATCCAAGCATAACATGAATATTTGGGAGCTGGAATACATATTGAAGACCTGCCTCATTATCAGTGAAATCCTTCTCAAAATGTTCAGTTTTAATTGATACTTTTGAATGACAGAATCATAGAAGGAAATGGATGCCATCCAGAGGGACTTGGATACGCTGAAGAACTGGTCCTGCATGAACCACATGAAGTTCAACAAGGACAAGAGCAATTTCCTGCACCCGGGCTGAGGCAACCCCAAACACAAATGCAGGCTGGGCAGAGAATGGATTGAGACTAATCCTGGGGAGAAGGACTTGTGGGTCTCTGCTATAGAGACAGGTTGAGAGAGTTTTCTCCAGACTGCTGCTCAGCCCGGAGAAGAGAAGGCTCCAGGGAGACTTTAGAGCACCTTCCAGAACTCAGAGAGGCTACAAGAGAGCTGGAGAGGGACTTTTGATATGGGAATGACAGGACAAGGGGAAGTTGCTTTAAACCGAAATAGGGCAGGTTTAGATTGGGCATAAGGAAGAAATTATTTCCTGTGAGGGTAGGGTAAGGCACTAGAACAGGGTGCCCAGAAAGACTGTGTCTGCCTCATCCCTGGAAACATTCAAGAGTAGGCTGAATGAGACTCTGAGCAATCTGGTCTGGTGGAAGGAAATGCCCTCCTGGCAGCAGGGTTGAACTAGATTACTTATAAAGATCCCTTCCAACCCAAACTATTCTATGCGTCTGTGATTTTATGATCCTGTGATTGTATGATTCTATGTCTGAGTCTCCAGAACTACTTATAAATTTTTTCTGACAAGTGCTTCACTATCCTCAAGTAATCTTCTGTTATTAAAGATTTAGACCAACACAACTTCCTGTACTATACTTCTCAGACCTCATTTCCACACGTAATTTAATTTTCTGTGACTTTGCCAGTGATTTATCTTCTTTATTAGATTTCACACTGACAAGGCCTGGGGATGAAGGAGGCATTTCTATTCTTGGCTTCAGCTCTTTCAGTGCTGAACACCCAGTACCTAATCTGATATCTATGGAAATTAATGGAACATCTCTATTTCCAGTCAGGCACTGGAATAAATTGTCCAGGGAAGTGGTGGAACCACCATCCCTGGAAGTGTTAGAAAAAAATGTAGATATGGCACCTGTGGACGTGCTTTAGTGGTAGGCTTGGCAGCGGCTGGACTTGATCTTAGAAGTCTTTTCCAACCCAAACAATTCCATGACTCTATAATTCATTTGGAAAGCAGACTATTCAAATCTAGGCAACAGAACTTTGCTCAGAAAAGAGAAAAAGAAAATCCTTAAGAACAACCTGATTTTCAAAAGTGTCAGTCACTTGGCACCTCCCTCTGACTTCAGCCCTGCTGATCCACAGTGCTGCTGGAGATGGGTTACATGTCATCTTGTGGCTGTTTGGAATTGGATGTTTTCAATATGACACATGATGGGGAACATAGCATCATTCAGAGAGCAACTTTGCAAATGTACTTCCACATAAATTAAATCCTTCCCTTTCTATGTGCATTTTTTAAGTCTAAATTTATATTCGTAATTGGTTGTGTTCTATTCCTTGCCAGTTTTGGTAGAGTAGATGCCTGAGGTCAAATCCAGTAAATGCTGAATGCATTTGCATATAAGAAACAGAGGAGAAATGGGGGCTATTCTGGTTGTGTAAATTCTACTTGCAGCTTCCCACAAACAAATTTCCTACCAGAAGTCACTTAATCACATCTTCACACATCTACATGCAGGAGACATCATGTAATTTGGTTGTCTACATTACCTTTAGAGTCACAGGAAAGAGACAGTCACTTCTCAGTGTGACTCATCTGATTGACATTAGACACTGAACTTGGGATCATGAACAATTTCCTTTCTGTCATCTTAATTTCTGGCAAAGACTGGGATTCCCTCTACTGTGAAACCCAAGAGAAAAGCTGGTCCCATGAGTGCAAAAGAAAATGTACTGGTAGATAATTCATTAGACACATGTCATCTACAATTTACCTTCACAAACTTCTCAGAAGGAGCAAAACATCCCACACAAAGGGACATCAGGATCCAACCCCTAGCATGGCTGCTTTTGGATGGGTTCTGAGTCAGCTGCTTGCAGATTTGACAGTAGATTTCATCCCTACAATAGGAATAAAAAAATAATTGAAAGTTAAACAATAAGAAAAGAGGAATTATTGAACATTAATTGCTATTAATAAACATCAACACATAAATTGGCTAAACCAGAGATGTGCAAGTGGCCTTCATTTGACACTTTCCAATTTTTGAGTGCTTCATTTAGCAGCTGAAATGAATTTGAGTTTTTCATTAGCAGATCATTAAAAATATTCACACAAACAAAAGAGATACAATAGTCAAATGAAAACAGAGTAGTGAGGAACAAGAGTGGGCATTTAAAAGAACAATCCAGTGTCATTAGGACTTTCAGAAATGTTTGAATGTGTTTGCATGGTCTTTCCACTGGGCCTGATATGGACAGCAAGGAACATGATCCAGCCCAATCTGCATTATACAACATAACCATAAAAATGATCAAACGAGAGCTTTGTAAAGCTGCAGATAATATCAAACTTGTTTGAATAACTCAGGAAAAGCTCAAGGAAGAAGGAATGGAAAGAATGGCAGATTCATGCCTTTGTTTTGATTTCTAACCTTAAGGCTGGCCTGAGGATGCCATTACCAATAATGAAATGGAGCTTCTCCAGGTTGGAAGTGGGTCGGTCTTCGAGCATGCTATTACCCTGCAGTGTAGACTCACCATCATGAAGTCTCTTTGTCACCTGCCAATCAGACATATTGGTCTCTTTCAGGACAGCCAGTTACTCTGTCCCCCCCCACCCCCATCCCAAGTGTGTGGTGCTCCCCCAGGAGGACTCCCCCACCAGCCAGGAGGGCTCTCAGAGGTTCTTTGATTTAGGATTTTAATAGCAATGGGAGGGTTGGACTCTGTTGGCTTTAATCACATATGGGTGAAATTAAAAATGGTCCTGTCTAGTCACACTTCCACCTGCTTGGTCCTTTCCTGGGGTTTCTACAGTGGCGCTCCCTTGCACCCCAGCTCTGAGCTGGTCCTGCTGCTGGGAGAGGGCTACCAAGGGTCTTTGGAATAAACCATCTAATTGCCAAGGAGGACCTGTTCCTTTAACCTAATCACATTAAAATAATCATCAGTGTTTTCACTGGCAAAATGGACCCATTCCCCATGCTAATGATGCAGCTGAAAATGCATAAGCATGGTGCTGTTTGTCTGCCTAGCAGCTCACTGTCTCAGCTAGTCAACCCCATGTCCATTTAGGGAGATGGACATTTCTAGAGCATCTTCAGAGCCAATTAGGATGAGCTGGATTGTGCCCTGTTTCTCCCCACTGACCCCTAAGGGAATATCTCACAGAGCAATCTTCATGCTCTCAAGCAACTGTAGCCAGGTAAGATGCTGCCTGCTTTGGAAATGGGCAGTCTATCAATTGTTTCCATCACCTCCACCTGAAAGATTTATCATTCCTCGCTCTTTTGAGATGGCATTTCTCAAAAGCTCTCAGCTTGGGGTAACTGGTTCCGTGGGGAGTTTTGTCCCTGGCACTGGAGTGGAGCAGAGGATGGGTGAGTGCCGTTGGAGACCCCGCCTCTGCTATCTATGGAAGAGGGCAGGAAACTAAAAGCAGGGATAACAATCAGACCATCACAGAGTGCTGACAGGTATTGGCAGCTGGATGGAGGGCTGTGAAAGAGGGGAGGGAAGGTGCTGGATGGATGGAGAACAGGAGCCGAGGGGAGGCCGGCGCGAGGTGCAGAATGACTCAAGGAGACACGGGAAGCCAACCTTTCCCCTTAAACACTCCTTAAATCTTTCAGGCAGAGAGACAGGTAGCGCCAAACCCAGAGGAGGGCTGGTTCTATGTTGTCTAGGGAAAAGCAGAAGAGAGTCAGAGAGGGCTGCAGACAATCCAACGGCACTTGCGCTGCTGCCGGGCGGCCAAGCGTCTCCCCTCACCTCCTCCGTCAGTTTGGATTTCTTCTTGAGTGTTAAGGAGACCAGTTTGTGCCGCACACTGTTCTTCTTGTGCCCATCAACATGAGTACTCTGCAAAGCAAGAGGAGTGGATGAAAAGCGGTGAGATGCAAGTGCCTCCCCTGGGCTCCTGCAAAAGATCATTAATCCTGAGCAGAGAGTGAGAAGTTTCAGAGGCTGGTGGGAACCAGAAGTCTGGAGCCATATTCCTGTGCCCCTTGATAACCCAGGGCTGGCTCTGAATTTTGTAGATACTCTCTAATCAGTAAGTGTCCCTCAGATCAAAATTCTATATTGGGAACATATGAAAAAACTTATGTTGAACACATGGCTGATTTGTGCTTAACCCGCTTCTGCTGTGTGACAGTGGAAATGAGATGAGCAAGACCACTCTCTCAGACAAGCCATTTGCACAACAAGTTTTTATCTAGAAGTCATCTAGGCAGGGATTCATGGACAGGTAGTTGCACACTTTTATATGGTGGTTTTATAACTTTTAACCAGCCCTGTGCTCTATCAGGTTTCCCAGAAGGACACCTTTGATGTGGGACAGCTCCAGGCACTGACCATACGTCATCAAATTACTTGCTGGCTTTCTGCTTTTGTAGCAAACTTTTGGACCCAGTTAAGCTCTACCCATTTAAACAGCTTTGAAAAGACCATGATTTCACATCCAATCAACACTTTGAGTCCTGTGGCTGTAATGGTTTATATCCATTATACACATGAGTTGGTGCTGTAAACCTGGATTTGCATATAATTTTGCTCAGGCATCTTTTTGTACTGTGAAGAGATGATGTAACCACAGAGAAAAAGGACAGCTTAAATTTCCTTCTCTTCTGTACTACCTGATATCTCAGCTGGCCAAAATACACCTTTTTGTTACAAACAAGCAAGAAATTACGGGAACAAGGAAAGAAAGGTGATTCTTGGTATATATTTTTATAAAATTATGATCCTAAGGCTACTCTTGTCAGGTAATTCACTAGAAGTGCTGAATGGTATCATAATTTAAGAACAAGGGGATTTGTTAATTTACCTCTGCAAATACTGCGGAGATTTGTCAAGAAAACTTATTGAAAATTAAACTGTGGCATCCAGAAGATGCCAATAGCAGATCATATCTTGTCCTATTGAATAAAGCAATTGCAAAAGATGAAAATGTATCAGCACTATGGGCATTAATTTATCCAGCATAATGTTTTGTCTGGGAAGGATACTAAGATGGAGTCCTCCAGTGACATCCAGGAGGGCCTCAGGATGCAATAAGGATTTGGTTTTTTAAAAATTTTTATTTCCACAGCTTAATCTCCTGGTAACTAATTACTTCCTCCTCCAAGATTAAGGGCACATTTTTAATTTAGTCTCTTCTGACTCAGGGCAGATCAAAAGGAAATCCCCAAATAAGAAACATAGGACATTGCATTCCCCCCTGTTCTTTAGCCCTGCAGGGTGGAGGAGAGAGATCAAAGTCCCATGAGAGATATTAGGGCACTTCCTTCACTGGGGAACATTGAGCTGGCAGACATTCAGTTCTCCCTGTGAGGAAGGGACAGGATCATGGGCAACTCTCCCTTCACAGCACAAACACAAATAAAATCAGCAAACTGACTGCCTGCAGCAAACCCTGCAAGTTGTTTCTTACCAACACGTTTCAATATCCATCACCTAATAACATCAACCTCTTTTACAGCCACAGCAGTTACCTCTCCTTCTCCCTGCAGAGCCTGCAGTTCTTTCTTATAGGTCTTCTTCCCAAGAGTCTCATAGATTTTTGTCATTACTGGTATCTTCTCACCACCATCACTCATGGCTGTGTGATATTTTGGCTCAGGGAGGTCTCCCATGAAACGCAGGATAGTGATCCATACAGCAAGTGCTGCCTGTTTGAAAGGAAAGTTACAGACCCTTAGCTCACACCAGGGCAGCAGAGGGCGTGGTCAAACCATGCTGAATCCATCAGGATCCCCATTGTGGTCTCTTTGTACATCTGCAGGAGATAAAATACTTCCCTGTGCCACATGTAACAGTTTTGCCTGCAGCACACATCCTCTCTGAATGCTGGGCAGGCTGCTGGCTGGGACCACACATTCAGGCTCTGTGTTCGTGCCACCACAAATGCATTTGAGAACCCTACAAGGGGACTGCCTCTTGACAGGAGATGCCAACCTTATCAAGGGACAGGGACTGGCAGCTCCTAACCCACTGCAGAGGGGAAGAAGAACCCCAGTGAAGGCAAGTTCATGGATAATGTAATATGCATTATAGCCATGCAGGTTCAATCAATTTCTGCTCTTGCACTGCTGGCTATGGGACAAGCATTTCTTCTCTTCTGGCTCTGCACTGGTGTGTACAACAAGGTAAGAAGCAACTTTTCCAGCTCCCTAGAAGCTTTACAAGTGGTAATGAAGCAACAATTTCCATTGCCCACGCCCTGGGCCCAGAGCACCTCATTGTCTTAACACAAATACCAAGGCACAGAGAGGGACCTCCTCTCTAATGCTCCATCCCTCTAACACTCACTGTCTTACCAGCACTCAAAGCATACTGGTGGGACAGTGGCCATGGGCACATGTGCAGCAGATGAGTGTATCCCAAAATGGAAACTCCTGGTGCCCTTTGTCTGGAGGGTTACCCAGCCCTGCTCAAGGTTTTTCATCCCCTGCCTCACCAACTGGTCTCCTTCATCTTCATGGTACAAGAGAGGCTGCTTGAGGGGCCGTCGGATGTACGTGTGTGTTGTTGTGCCCTGGAAATACGTGGCAGCAAACTTGGCAAATTTGTACTCTGAGAGGTCTTCTTCCTCCTCCTCAGGGAGAGGCAATGCTGCATCCAGGTCCTCTTCTTCCAGCTCCTTCTGGACTTGCTCAAGATCCTGTTGTGGAAGGAAATGTCAAGACACTCAGCATCACTTCAGACATCAAACTACCATTTTCCTTTGGGGCTGACTTTTCTGCCAGTTTGATTTCCATCCTAAAAGGAAAAGTCAGCTGGAGGAAAAACATGGAGCTCTAGAGCCCATGCAAAGCCCAAGCTTCAAAGGACAAGCCTGTGCCCAGGAATGTCCCCAGAGCAGTAGAAGAAGCAGTGAGCACGGCACCACTTATAGCATGGGGAAAGGACGCCTAACAACTAAATGCCACGAGCTGTGATGAACCTAAAAGGAAAGATCTCAAAGGTCACAAGTCCTTGATGACCTTATAGTGATACTGCTCTCCTCCATTTGGCAGTCCCAGGGAAAGCTGTCAGACTGCCTGCCCATCTCTAGCCACAGCACAATAACACTGTGAGGCCACACAGGAGAGCCTGCCTTCCTTGAAGGAAGTCTTCAGAGACTCACTTTTTTTATTACTGTACTCTTTATTGATCTATTAATGTTTTGCTAATGCCTGTCACGTGATACCCAGGCTACTGTACATTGCCAGTACCTCGAAGCCATTGGGTGCCTGTCCCTCCTGGCCAGGAAGGGAGGAGGTTGTCCCCAGGAATCCAAACATTTTGTCCACCATTTCTGAGTCATTCACTGGCTCATTGCGAGCTCTCTCCATTTTTTCTAAGAGCTCTTTCTTCCGACGTGCTTCTTCCTTCTCCTTTACTTCTCTCTCTGCATCTTCCCGTGCCAGCTGGGCCAGGCGTACCTGCAAAAGGAGAAGTGCAATGACTGAACTGCTCCTTCCAAAGAGCTGGCAGCAAACTCCACAGGGTCTGGCTTTAGGAAGGCAGGCTGCCTGGTGCTTAGGGCACTATACCCGTATCATAACTTGGAACAAATCAGTGACATGTCCAATTCTCAGTTTCCCAACTGCAGAAGGACAAAGCAATACATTTTCCCCATTCCTTGGTGCCTGTTTAGGGGTGTTGGTCCATGCACAGAAACTCTCACTGACCTCATTTTTTTCTTTTATACAACCGCCCTGCATGTCCACACACACAGAGAGTGTCCCAATTCCCCTTTATGCAATAGCAAAAGTGAAAAATAACTATAATCTCTGGCATTCCTGTGCAGCAAATCAGAAATTCTGGAGCAGACTCAAACTAATAGAGCACAGAGTACTTCAGAGAATTAAATGCAAACCACTCAAGCAGGGCAGAAATCCCTTAGGTATTTTTGTCATCTCCCCTCAAAGGAGCAAAACTAGTTCCTGGAGAACAGACAGAACCCCAGAAAGAGATCAGTCCCCATGTACTTGGTGTTTCTTTTCTGCTTCTTCTTTGGCTTTCTTGGCACTCATCTCCTTTCGAAGTCGTTCCTCTTCTGCCAGTCGAAGTTTCTCCGCTTCCAGGCGTCGATAATACTGTGGGAATAAACAGAAGAGCCTTTCTGAATAGGCAACTAATTATTTTTGGATCTTTTTCTTCCTTGAAAAATGGATCCCAAGAGCACATGATGCAGAAGCATGTATTTCTCCCCCCATTTCTCCTCCACGGTACTTACTTCCCCCCGGAGGCGCTTGTAGAGCCTTCGGGCGATCATGCCCCGGGCGTAGGCCTGCACGGTGAGGACAGCCCAGAGGCGGTGGCGGAAAGCCCTACGGACCAGGTAGCCCCGGCAGCGCGCCTGAAACTCGATGATGCGCCGGCGAGCCATATGGTACTGCTTGTGAAGCTTGCGGGATCGGTACAGGGCCTGCAGCCTCAGGAAGCCAATCCGCATCTGCAAGAGGGAGCAGGATGAAACCACCCCGCCAGCCAGGGGCTCACCCACCGTAAGCAGATTTCCACTGCTAATCTCCTGCTTGCACGGCTCTAAGTAAGAGCCACTGAAATCAGTCCCCGTGATAGCAAACCTTCTGGAGGGAGGTTCTCCAAGAGGGTGGAGAAATTAAGCCCTCTGGCTGCTGCATTGATTCAAAGCCCAGGAAAGGCAAACACAGTTGCTCCCCCACCAAGCCTTTGAGAGGCCTCAGGATATCTGGTTGGCCATCCCAAGGTAGCCACAAACCATGAGGGTTGCTCCACAGAGGTCCAGCATCTGCAAAACTCCTGCCTGACAGTCAAGGTGCTGTTTGATGGCAGGAGGCAGCATCCTAGCCAGCCTGGAAGTGGCTAATTCTATCAAGTTGCAGGCTTGAAAGATTATATTGAGATACTTTAGACCCCAACACACTTTCCAAAAGACCCTGCTGTTGGGTCAAAACCAGCTGGAACAGGGAGAGAAGAGGACTATGGACTGGGAGGGTGAGAAACTCAAATATGGTCCCGCATGGAGATGGAGTCCATTTTTTAGAGGAAGCTGCTCTTGAATTTTCAGTCACCTGAAAACTAGGGTAAGACTTACAAAACCCCAAATGACCAGTTGGTGCAATGGACATATAAGCACAGGGGAAAGGACAGCTAGAAGGTGGTCACTTCAATGAAATGACAAAGCAAAAGAGAAAACTTCCATTCATTGCTCCAACTGATAAAAGCCAACCTCACCACTTCCAACATTGAATGCGACATTCTGAACCAGGAAACTCTTATGTATGTCCCAGGTTAGAGAGGCAGGAAGGTAGAGGTGTACTTACAGCACCATAGTTCTTCCTGCAGTTATGTCCACGCCAGTACCTCTGAATCATCAGGACTGAATTTCTCACTTTCAGGAAATTGGACCTGCAAAAGCATTTCAGTCATTCACCTCTGTGGTTTGGCCACAAGTAACCATCATCTCCTGGGCCTAATTTCTTGGAGATTTGAACCTGAGTGTCCAGGTGGAATAAACACCGGATTTTTTGGCTTGAAAGTGTCTCCTTCCCCAGCTTTCCTTGCTTTCATAAAAACATCTGTAGGCAATCTCTCTGAGAGGTCTCTGCTGGGAGACTGAGCCACATTATAGGAATGGGAAGAACAGGAGATTACAGGAATCCCAGCCTAGCATCCTCTTCTCATACCTATAATCTCTTCCCTATGTGTCCTTCCCATTTCATTCTAGCACCTGAAAATGGAATGAATCCCACCCAAATGATTGAGAGCAAACCTCACCAACACCACACTGCTACCCCTGTCTGCTCCTCCAGTTCTTCTCAGCCTGATCTGAATCTACCTGCAGACAACCGTGCTGGGAGGCCTTTGGGGGTCTCGCTACGACCACTGTGTGAAAGATTGATGAGTTACTCAGCATGTGCTCTTTCTGCATAGCACAACCTGAGTCACAGCTGTGGCTTGGACAATCAAAGAGCATAAAACCCCAAGAACTCTCCCTCCTCCACAGGTGAAGCTTGTCCTTGGCTGTGGCTCCCCCTCTTCACCCACAATGGTTCCATGAGCTACCTGTCCTCTTCCCATGTCTCAAAACTGGGTTGCAAAGGGAAGAGTTCTTGGGTCCCTTGGGCCTTGGGGAGAGCAACTTTAGTAGCAGTAGGTGACCCAGAGTTTCCTCTGCAGCCTTGTGGGGATCTCCATAGATTGGAGTCTCAGTGTTGCCTTCAGCTGGCTCAGAGCCCACTGCTGCACCGTCATAGCACACACCACATCCCCTGAAGAGGGCACTGAACAGGGACAGAAGGTCCTATTCTTTCCAGGTTTCAGGCAGAAAACACAGTTATCCTCTTGTTTCCCCTACTGTTTTCCTCCAGTACTTGCTGCACCTGAGTGCCAACACAGCAGGGGTCCCCTCTGGTCATCTGGGCACCAAAGAAGTGAAGCAGCCTCCAGGAGCCACTTTCTGGATGAAGCATCCCCACAGCCCACCTCCCATTTGGGCGTGGGGCTCATACCTACCTGTCTTTATACCCACGGACCACCTTCTGGATGAGGATGACTTTGTCTGTGATGGCCTTGTCTCTCTCAATCTCCAGCAGCATGTCGTGGTGGTCCTGTGGGAGAAAGCAACACACCACCAATGTCTCAAGCTCTCCCTCTGCCTGCTATGTGGCCAGAGTGGGTGGTACAAGACAAAATAAACTCTTGGGTCATTTTACATCCCAAGTATTACCCCGCCTGCTCACTGGGAAGTCCTAACATGAACCCTAGTGATTTATAGTCTTCATTCCCAAATGAACCAGGTCATCCAGAAGCTGCAAATGCAATACTTCACAGTCTGAAAACAACTGAATTACACTGCCCTTCCCTGCAGAACTCTCTCCTAGTGCTCTCAGCCATGGGAGCAGCTCCTAGGAGCACTGGAGAAGTTTGCAAACAAACTCCAGACTGCCTGGGTCCCATCACTTCTTACTGCCAAGATTGCAATGCCTCCCTAACCTAAGGAAAAAAAAAAGTTCCTCGAATGACTGAATCTCCCTTGCCCTGAGGCTTTTAGATGCACCAATCCAAACTCTATTCTGATTACTCCCATGTTGTGTGTGATTCAGCTTTCTTTTCCAGCCATGGCAAGCTGAGCCATGCCGCACTGCATGCAGCAGAGGCCGTTCCACATGTTTCCTGCTTTGCTCGAACTTCTGCGACCCCTCGGGGCCTCCCAATTTCTGTTTCCTGTCCTGACAGCTGTGGAATCTTGATAACAGGCTCTGGAAAGAGCAACTAGTGTGAACAAGTCCTGGGGAAGAGATGGGGGTGTTTGTGCTGGCAGTGGGATTTGGGGGTGAATTTAGGTGTAAGCAGTCAGGGTTTATCATTGTGATTTTTGCTCAAGAGAAGCCTCACCTTCCCAGAACAGCATAGGAATGGGTTTGTAAGGAAAGATGAGTGTGTATGGGGCTGCAGGGGACCTGCAGTGTTGGACTGCTCTGTGTCAGCTGGACTGATGCAGAAAAGGAGACTGTAGGCACATCTTGGGTTGCACAAGGATGTGCAGAAAGCAAAATGAGCCTGTTATGCTCATGTCCCTCTCTCTGCAGGAGCTCTGCATGGGCATCCTTCCTGCTGCTGTATCTTTTGGGTGAAGGCAGGAGAGGAAGCTAAACTACTCAGGATGGAAAAGGCTGTGCACTGTTGTGTCGGTATGGATTTGTGAATGCATCAGTGCTGGCACTCTGTCAGGATTTCCTCCTGCCAGCTGCTCCTAAACCAGCCCCAAATGTTCTGCCTTAAGCCAGGTTCTACCCACTGACATTCCAGCCCAGAGACTGTGGAAAAGGATCGTGTCTTGTGATGGAAAGGAAATGGTAGGAGAAGCCTCCAGAGGCAAGGATCCAAGATGGCAGAAGGAATGTGGAGAACCACCCACCTTTAGGAATATCTTTGTCTTGCCAATCTGCCAGTCATCGTCCTTCCCCAGCACTGCTTCAGCAATGCGCTGGCATGTCCCACGCAGGTCACCCTGTGACAGAAAAGGAGTTGGGATTCACCAGGACCAGACTCACCCATCGCTCCTCCCAAGCCCAGTGTAAACCTTTTCTGGTCCCAAATCCTGCAGTTTTCTGCTAATGAGGTTCTTACGGCTTTACTGCCACTTTGTTTACAACAAGTGAGACAGACAGGCTGAATACGGCTACCTGTCCCTGCCAGCCCTGTAACCATTTTTCTTCACGTGGAAAGCCCAGAGCACCACTGTGACACCTGGGGATCAAATGTTGCGTAACTGTTCTTGGAGAGGAGGCACATGCCGTAAGTATCTCTGGAGATTGCCCAGCAGAGAGCACCTGTGAGAGAGGATTCTCACCTGCTTGTACGCTGGCTTCACCCCAGGCATGAGCACCCGGTAGCGGTCCACGAACTCCACAAAGGTGTAGCGGATGGGGTATCCAGCCCGGCGGATGCGGATGGTCTCCATCATCCCCGAGTACCTCAGCTGACGGACGCACAGCTCCCGATCAAACAGCTGCGGAGGTTACAGGGCACGGGGGTTTGACTGCCACATGGGCCTGACGAGGGACAGACTGCTGGAGACGGTTTTGATTTTCTTTGCATGGTTTTGTTATCTAATTCATCCCACGCCTTTCTCTTGGACTAACCAGAACAATACTCAGAAGCAGCAGCATGGGGTGATGTACAGACCCAGAGAACTCTAGCCAGCATCCCGATACAAACAATTTTTTTTCCCTTAAAGCACATTTCAGAAGGAAGTAAAAGCTTTAGAATAACATAAAGTAATAAACAGTCAGGACTTTCCACTGACCTTTCACTTCCGCTATCCCATTTCCTATCACTATCAGTACGTTTTCCTTCAAAGGCAGGGACAGAAAATGATCTCTCAGACAATGTTCTCTTTTGCAGTCACCCTGCACAGCTCTGTGCGCCTTTATCTGGGATTTCTTTTCCTTTGGATTATTAAACCAAGTCCAAAATTAAATTTAGCAAGAAACTACATTTTATATCACACTGCAGTCTCTGATTCAGTGTTGGCTCGCCCAGTCATTTCTTTAATGAGGAGATTAATTTCTCTTTGTCTAATTCTTTCAAACTTGAAACTGTTTTCCTGTTCCACTGAAAGTTTTGTAGACAAATAGGTTGAACAGAGACTTCTGGCTCAGCACTTGCAAGACCTGATGAAATACAGACTTCCTATGTAGGACACAAATACCAGACCAAATTCCAGGCATCCAGGTGTAAAAATAGCCCAGATTCAGGGCATTTAGAATGGGATGTACACTTATTTCTCAACATCACCTATGTTCAAAAAGAAGGTCTTGTTCCAATCTCTGCTCAGATGATAATCACAGATCAGACATATTGTTAAATATTTACACAAAATATTCCATTAACAGGCTAATAGTTGCCTTTTTACTCTCACCAAAACCAGGATAAGAGCACAGTAAAATGATCTGAGAGACCCACCAAACCTTTTGCTCTGCATCATATTATGTATCACTGAACAGCAAAAATAAGTTTCAAACAAGCACTGCTTGTACATAACAGCTCTGAAATTCAGTAATTTATGCTTTTTTGCACTCAGCTGAGCTTTGCTAACAGACACTGACTTCAGATAAAGCTCCAGCCCTGGCTAGATTTTTTATCAAATGAAGATCTTCCTTTCCAAGCAGTACCACTATTAAGTGAGATGAGCAGGAAACTGATTCCTCACAGCATCAGTGTCTGATGCTGCAAGGTGTGGGGAGTGGGATCAGGGTGTGCAGCACTCACCTTATCACCTGCCTTCTGCTGCAAAACTCTGAGCACCTTCCATGAGCAGTTTGTGGTCAGGGGGATTGAGAACCCTCTCCTTCCTTTTCATTTGCTCCCAAAAATTTGTCCCCATAGTGTTCATTGCTTTTGAAGCAAACCACTGTGAGTTGGAGCAAGATAACTCCTCTCACATTTCTTCTGTGCTATTTCACCCCTTTTTTCCTCTGCTTTTAGAAAAATGATTTTGTAATTGGTGAAGAAAAAAAAATAGGCAGTGGAAATGATCAAACAGGATTCAAAACAAGGGAGATCCATTGTGAGCAAAGATTTTCAGGAAAACGCCCATGGGAAGATGATTTTTAGAAAGCACTGAACTCTGCCCCAGAACTAAACCCATGGCTCAGCTGAAGTCTCTGGCAGGAAGGAGCCTACCCCCTATGGAAACAGAGAGGCATTTCCTATAGGATAAAGGGCTGCAGGGTGAATTCCTTAAGATCGTCCTTGGGAAGAAAGGCAGGGTCAGCAGCTACCCCCTGCAAAAAGTTTTGGGGTGCTGTTGGACTGCAAAGCAAGTGCCTGATTTTGCCAACCCTTTTGTGGCTCTGTTGCTTGCACAGCAGGCTGTGGGTTGGTTTTCCAAGCATGCAGGATCAATCCCGACTCCACTGACGCCCAAAGGAGTTTTGCCGGTAGCTGCAGGGCAGAATGACCCCACGGGCAGTCCCATACAAAAAGCAACCAGGAGAGAAAAGCAGGACTTACCATGGGCTTCTTGTACTCATTGGGCTTGATGCAGCGTACAAAAAAGGGCTGGCACACGCTGAGAGTCCTCATCAAGAGCTCCAGGGAGCGCTTGAACTGGCTGCTGAGCGTCGGCGAGCGCTTCCTCGTCTCTGCTCCCTGCAAAACCGCAGCGCAGCGCGCTCAGGAAATGAAAGGACAACACTGACTTTCCCCTCTGGCTATGTCCCCAGGAGCCTCCAACAGCCGGGGCTGGAGCAGGGAGTGGGGCCGGAGAGGGCTGGAAGTTGTGGCAGGAGAGGGGAAGGGCAGAGCCTGTGAACTTGCAATGGCCAGGCTCCGGCAGCCTACTCCATATGGCTCTGTGCAGGCAGGAAAAGTGCCATGGTTTAATTTCTCCTGCTTGAACCTCCCTGTGTGACTTGAAAACCCATCTTCCCTATGCATGAGGAAAATCTGCCTGTAAGAGCAAACAGGCTCTTCTGGGCCATCAAAATTCTCTGTGTTACAGCTTGGGGCAGTGCACCTGCCCAGGGATGCTCTCAGGAGCAGTGTGGGCTTCCCTCTCCCCAGGCACTGCAGCATGGGCATGCCAAACCCTCTGTCATGGCTCCTCGTGTCAGGCAGGGCTCCTCCTGCTCCCTGGAACAAGAATCAGAGACTCATTTAGGGTAAAAAATAATCCAGGAGAATGCTTGCTGCAGGGTGACTCTGCAATAGTTCCAGAAACTTCTGCTGAGATTCCTCAGCCTGTACTACCACAGATTTGAGCTGCTTTTGGAAAAGAACACTATCTAGACTAAATGAGGTGAGTATTTAGGGGGAATCAGGACGATTTGGAATATTTTTCTTGATTTAGCTCCCCTGGCCAAATTAATAACCCAATCTCTATTTTGGGGCAAGTGTTTCTAAATGAGAATGTGTATGTTTCCCTTAACAGTCCCTTCTCCCTGCTCTGGGAAAATCTTGTTAAGCCACCTCCAAATGAAGTTCCCAGCTCATTTCATGTGCCAGCCACAGGTACCTGAGCTCATTACATGTCAGCCACAGTAGGGCTGCGTGTGGTGTTCAGGGAGCCTTTGTGGGGCAGCAGATAATGCTGGAGGGCTGGAGGAAGAGCTGGGCACCAGGAGGCAACTCCCTCTTAATTAAAAACAGAGTGAGCATGTAACATGACCTGTGACATGACCTGATGGCCAGAGAATTCCCAAAGGGAGAATTTCAGCAGGATTTTAATGCATTTTCTCTTCAAATATCCTCTTATTTGCAGATGGTCAAGCCACGTGTAGAGTCACAAAATCCTCACCTGCACTGGCCTTGCTGCCATGTTTTGCAGCGTTTATTTGCACATTTTTGTTGCCATGTTTACTTCTACTTTTGCTAAAATCTTTGCACATGCTTCATCACATATCACTAATAACCTTTAACATTCCCACCCCTCAAAACTGAGGAATTCCCTAGAATCAGAGAATAGTTTGGATTGGAAGGGATTACAAATTCCCTCTAGTCCAACCCCTTTGCCACGAACAGGGAATTTACACAGCTCAGGTTGGATGTGATGTTGAGACAAACCCAATCAAGACAAACACAAAGTCATCATGGAATTCCAACAAGAGAAAGCCCAGCTCATGCAAACACCACAAAAACCTGGCCTGCTTGTGAAGAAGAGCTTGGGGGGCTACCAGCAATCTCTCCCAGCAAAATCCTCCCCAGAAGGACAAACTGCTAACAAATCTAGAGTAATTAATGGATACAGCTGCTACCTGCAGAGCACTGTAGAGTCTGATGCTCATATTTTGTAGCAGATTTTCTGAGGAAAAGGGTGTTTCAGCAAGAATCCCAGTTTGAAAGGCTTTGATGAATGTTTTCTTATCACATTGCAAATCATGCACACGAGGTCACCTCTGTGAGATGGGGAAGGATACCCACAGGGGCTAGAAGCAGCAACAGATGCAGGAGCAGGGCTGGCAGTCAGAGACAATTGCATGTTAGCCAAATTTTAGTCAGTTTGGGCTTGGCTGGGAGAGATCATTTTTAAGCCATGGTGTTAGGAAGGGAACAAAACTTTGTACAATGGTCTACATGGGAATGCGTGAGCAGTTGGCTCCCAGACAGCAAGAAATGCCTCTCCAGCTTTCTGGTGCCTTGCATTTCTTTCCTGCATGCATCCAGATCTGGCAAAAAGCAGTAGTTCCATCTCCATCCTTACATCTGAGGGCTTTTTGCTGGGAGGGGTTGGAAGGAAGGGACAGTGACCAGAGAGCAGCTTGTCTTCCTATCCAAACAGTCAGAACAGTCTGGGCTCCCCCTGTCAACACCACATCATCCCATTCAGGGATGACATTTCAGGGCCTAACATTTGCACAGACCCCTCTCAGTGGTAGGCACCACCCCTATGGGCACTTTTTGGGCTCTCAGGTACACAATAAATACTCTGACAAGTGTTTTACATCAGCTTCATCCTTCAGGAATGGGTGACACCACTCAAGTAATTGTGGTTCCTTCTGCCTCACCTGAACACAACCTTGGAGAGAATCACACCTCTTCCCTTACTTCAACAAAAAGACCCTTCAACAAAATGACTTCAAAAAAAGGAGTGGAACAGCCTCTCAACACAGCCTAGCAAGGCACTGGAAATACAAGATTTACTGCAGAGGAGAAGCATTTTTTAAGCTAAAACCAGATCCAGTCCCCATAGCCTGATGGAGAAAGGGCTGTTACATTCTGCTTTTCCCTGGCCAGACACTTCCTAGCTTTCAAACTCTGAGACTGGAACATCTTTGGGACTTAGACTATCTCTTCACTTGTGTCCACACAAAGCCCAGTAGAAGGGAGGATGAGACCTATGTAACATGGGGAAGGATGAGCAGGATTCACAGGTGCTGTACCCCAGACTGGAGCACTCAGCCTGTGCTCAACATCAAAGGAGGAAAAGACTCAAAAACAGACGAGAAAAACAAGAAAAATAAGACAATTAGATGATTTATAGAGAATGACCATGCAGAAGAGAGTTTGGAATGATGTGCAGACCAGCATGTCATCTGGACATGCTTCAATTCTGCTTCCTTCTGCCATCTCAAGCCAGTCTGAACTTTGGAAGTGCAAACACATACATGGCTGTTTGCAGGAACACCAAGACAAAAGGCAAGGAGAATGGCAACTACAAGGAGAAATGTCACTGAGTCAGAAATAGTAGAGGTTATTCCTTCTGTCCCTCTGCACCTTCTCCTCCTTGAAGGACAAGGCTGCTGGTGCACCAGAAACACCACTAGGAGACAGCAGCCTGCTTCAGTGGAAATGCAGAAAGATGAAATACTTGAGGAGAGCTAGGGAAGGAGGGTGAAGCATGTAACACCAGCAATACTTTGGGGAAAGGTTCTGGACAAAGGACCATCCTCCCATCTCTTCAGGATTAAAAGGTCACTAAATTGAGCCATGCCAATGTGGCATGCAGTTTCTGGGCAAAATGATGCTTTTTCTTTGTTATATTTTTATATGAAATGTCACTGGGGTGACCTTCAGGTGACCACTGAAAGCTGAGGCCACCTCATTCTGCAGTGTCATATAGTGAAGAGAGTCTTTCTCCTAAAGGCTGTGCAGTCTGGAAAGTGCCTTCCAATGCAAAGGTGACATGGGCTACATTACAGTGCCAAGTAACACTATTTTGACCTACAAGCTTATTGACATGCATGCATATATATATATATATCTATCTATATATATATATATCTCAATCAATATATGTGAGAAATCATTTTTATCTTGGCTGTTCCACCTTTACCTCGGTGCCTAACAAATACGAACAATTATTATTCATTGGAAAACCTGCCAAACACTTACTTTAGTTTTAAGATCCACCATGACAATAACAAAACTCCCATTTCCCTGTATCACCTGTTGTCATCTTCAGAGGAAAAAACTGGTCTAAACATTTCTGACAGATTTTGCACATTTGTCTCCCGGATTTGATCCCACCATAGAATCACAGAATTATTAATGGTTTGGGGTGGAAGGGATCTTAAAGTTCATCTAGTTCCAACCCCGGTGCCACGGGCAGTGACCCCTTTCATTAGATGAGGTTGCTCAGAGCCCCATCTAACCTGGATTTGAATACTTCCAGGGATGGAGCAGCCACAGTTTTTCTGGGCAACCTTAGCCAGTGCCTCACCACCCTCATAGGAAAGAATTTCTTCCTAATATATCAACTCAACATCTTCTCTTTCAGTTTAAAGCCATTCCCCTTATCCTACCATTCAAGGCCCTCTCAGCTTTCTCGTATCCTAACTCAGGAAATACTATTATTTTTGCTACAACTCTAGAGCAAGGCCCAGTGATATGTTCCAATTGAAAGAGGTTTAATCATGATACAGAGGGGAAGGAGTCTGCCTCTGGAATTAATGGCTTTCAGTCATTTTGGGTCAGATCCCCCTCATTGGAATTCCAAATCCAAACATCCAAGATACTACAGAAGTAAAAAGGGATGAAATTCAGCCCCATGCAAAGAGCTGAATTTTGAAAAGCAGGGTAATCCTGTGGTTATCAAGGGGTTGTGGAAATATGAGCAGAGTCACAAAACTTTTATGATAAAATCTTTAGCACACAATATGCTACCTTATGGCCAAATAACTAGCAAGCAAGTTTTGGGAAGTTATCAGAACCAGTCAGCAGATGAGATGCAAGAGAAAAGACCTAAAAGAGGTGCCAAAAGCTTCTTTTGACGATCATGACAAAATTTCATATTATTTTGTCTTTGAAGGCTTGGATCTGAGGTCCCCCCCCGAACAAGAAGTAACCCTCCACCTCCAAAAATGATAGCATTTCCAAACAACCCAGAAATGCAGTCCATGGGTCTCTCTTTGCATGTGAGCTGTCTTGCCTCAAAAAGAGCAAAACAGGGTCAGATTTGCAGTTGTTTGGAGGAATAACATCCCACTGAAGCCAATGGTGGCACCTGGTAAACAACAGCCAAATCCCAGATGATCCATCTGAAGTTATTTTAAATGATTCAAATATCAGGAAAAGACCCTCAAAACTTTGGCTGAACCTGGTTCTGATTTTATCCAAACCAAATTCCCATCACTACAAAGTTCTTCTGAGTTGAGTCCTAGAATTAAGTGACACAGTCATACACCTGTACCTATTCAAACTGTAAAAATGCTCTCCAACACATTGGTCACTTGAAATGGATCTTCTATAGATAGTGCAGGAAGAGGAATAAACCAACAGGAGTAAAGCACAATCCTTGCCAAGGAGAGGTGAGTATACAAAAGAGGAACTCATGTATTCAGTTTACCTTTGGTGTGGGTGTGGGCGACTGGCCAAATGTGCTGGATGCATAGCCACAGAGAAACTACACGAAGCACAGGTAAAAAAACAAAACAAAACAAAACACAAAACAGAGACAGAGAAGAGCAAATAGTGAAAAGAAGGAATAACTGAAATGGGAGCCTGACATTTTTAGTCTTGGAAGTCCAGCTGTTACATATTTCATTAACAAAATGCATTAATTCTTAGATTTTTGTGTAACCCTCTCCTGGCTTTTGTCCTTTGTCTTGATGTTCACTTCTCTGAATCTGAGGGAGCTGCCAGTGTTCTGCTCTTGCTTCTTGGAAACAAATTTTATACATTTTTTAACCTCACTCTTTATCCATCCAATTTAAGCCATTTCCACTCTTCTTCCTCACACATCTCTGCTCTCAATATACAGTGGTTGAGAAGGTGCCAGGAAGAAAACACAAAAGTTGTAAAGAACTCCCTCTCTTCCTCCCTCATTTTAATCTCAAAAGTCAGGTATTTTTGATAGAATTTAAACTTTTGCCAAGGGGAAAGCCTCCCTGCTCCCCAGTTTCCCATTTGTTTTTCACTTTACAGGGTTCCATCCTCCACTGCTCTTTCTAACTGCTCCTTGAGCAAGCAGTGCTGCCAAACCATACCAGCTGATTCCTCAGAGGAACAGTGTACAACTCCCACTCAATCCAGAATTTCACCTGGCACCATTTAAAGCAATGTTCCTGTTCAGCAAACACATGCAGATGACCATGACCATCTCTGTGATAACCATGAATAAATGAGACTTTACAGCCCCATGTGCTCCAGAAATACCCAGTTCACCACACAGGTTTCACTGTGTACAGATATTAGGTCTTTCAGGGACCAAACAGTTACTACAATATTCAAATATACAATCTCGACCAGTTTTCAAATTTCTCTGATCTGTGCTTTCTCAAGTTTTTGGAATACAAGGATCCCGTTTGAAAGACTGAATGTAAAGCACATGTGGACTTACTTGTAACTGACTCACAAAATCCTACAAACTCATCAATAAGCTCCTGAGGACCAAAGTTTGGAAGGTGCTGAGCAAAATGCCTCATGATTTGATTTAGCCCTTAGCAGAGCAGCCACTTGTCTCTTTTTAAGAGAAGATGTTACATTTGATTGACCAAACCCGAGTGCCCCTGGAAAGTTCCCCCACAGACTGCCTCACTGAAGCTTGGGGAAGGCATGCACAGTTCCAAGACATTTCAAGGACACTTCACCACAGATCTCTGCTATGTGCAGTCAATTTCCGTGACCCAGGCTCACTTGCTCCTTCTTTTGGGGCACATGTCCTAATAAAGGGGCTGCAAACATTTACTGAATGTTGGTGGAAAGCAATGGCAAAAGCATCTCCGCCTCATGTTGGATCCTGCTTGTCTGAGAATTTTTGTGTGGTGTTGTTCAGGGAATTAGTGCTCTCCTGGTTCACAGTGACACTGTGCATGACTAGGGGAGCTGGCACACAATGTTGGCTCTTCTTCCAGTTCCATGATGTCAGGCTAAAAATCTCTCATTCCAAAAAGAAAACCAGACATCATTAAAGCATCAAAGCAGAGACCACCACTTGGGACAGATTCTGAAGATGTCTAGTGGAACTGTAAAAAAAAAATCCAAACTGTTTATGTTAAAAAAAGGAACCCGATGCTTTCAAAGGTTTCAATTCTCAGATCCTAGACAACATCCAGGCAGACATCTCAACTTTCCTATTATATACTTCCAGCATAATTTGAAGATGCTTTGGTAGGGATCCCTGTGAGAAAGCTTGTATGACTGTGTAAACCCTTTCATTGATTCCCCAGAGAGCATCTCTGCTCTCTCCAAAGAAGAAAGAAATCACTTCCAAGGTCAACCGCAAAGCTTACACCAAAAATAAAAAGCAGCGAGGAATAAGCAATAAAAAGCAAAGTAAGCAGCAGCACTGATGCTAAGGGAGTTAGCGTCTACTTCAACAGGAGTATCCACTTCTGAGGATAGCTCTGAACCCAACAGGAGTGTCATGCCAATTGGAAGCCTAATTAGTAATTGATAAATGTTCTCTTATTCCAAATGAAGTCAAAAGGATAATGGTCATTAATTTCAGCACGAACAAAACTGAGTGGCTGAAGGTTATGAACAAGCCTGGCAAAACAGCATGTAGGATATTCAAATAAATGCCTTGGGAATGTGAATATTTCTTTCCCTTGGCAAGTAAAGGAATTCAGCACTTAAAACTTGACACTCCTGAAAGTCCCTAAGTCCCTTGGTCCATCAGTGGCATTGGCTGGCATTTGGAAATGGGACTCCGACTGCCAAAAAATTTGTTTGCTTCAAAAAATATTATCCCCACACCCTCTGCAGTCCCATGGCTTTTGCCTTGGGAAAGACTGGGGGATTTTGCCATAGTGACTGATCTGTATAGGCTTTCAGAATCTGCAAGACTGATATTTTAAAATACTTTCTACTTTAATTTTGGGAGCAGGGATGAGTAAAGAGATTTAGATGTTCAACTTCCTGAAGAAAATATCATACATTTGTGTTATTAAAGGTGAAATGGTCACTAATCTCAGCATCTAAGCTGGTATCCCAGTAATAAATGCTCAAATGGGGTGGAAAGGGTTAGAGCAATAACTCTGCCTTTCTCTGAAACTTCAAGGCACACAGTCTTCTCTCACACTGAGCATGGAGTAAGCACATAACCTCCTGGAGGACTGGGATGTGGAAAGAGGAGCTTTGAAGTTCAGCTTTCATAACTGGTGTTCCCTGTCTCTGCTGTTGTAACTGTAAAACACAACTGCTCCCTCCAAGTCCTGTTGCAGTGCTTAAGGACCAGCAAGATTATCCTTTTCTTCTTCTCTGGACGACATGTATTTGGCTTTTACTTGGACTCACAGAAAGGTTTGGGTTTGAAGGGACCTTCAAGGTCATATAGTTCCAACCCTCCTGCCATAGGCAGGGACACCTTCCAGAAGACCAGATTGCTTGAACATTTGCAGAGATGGGGCATCCACAGTTTCTCTGGGCAACCTATGCCAGTATCTCACCACCCTCACAGCTAAGAACTTCTTCCTAACACCTAATCTAAACCTACCCTCTTTTAGTTTACTTCTCATTCTATTATACACACATCTGGATGTGGAAGGCACAGTTACTTTTCTCTCAGATTTCTACAATCACAAACCTAATTGTTCCAATCCCTACACAATTCTGAGGGGCTACCACAGCAAAAAAAAAATTATATTTGATGAACCAAATGCAGTGAATTGAGGGTGTGAGTGTGGATGCACCTGTGACACTGCATTAACACTCCCTGATGGCTGGCTCTCATTAACAGGTCTGAAACACCCCAAAGAACATCAGAGCAATATGACTCTGCAAATCTTCCACCCCTTCCAGGAACACCCCTCCTCGTGAATAAAGATCTTCTCCCGCCTGCATTACCATTGCCACGTCTGCTTGGAAGATCTGCTTGATGAATTTGTTTTTTGAGGAATGCACCAGCTGAATGATGTCTCCATGCAGCGTGTCCCTGTTTTTCTCCAAGAAACCTAGAGAAATAATGGGACAACACATAGATGACACAGTGCAACATGGTCAGCATGTGAGCTGCAAGCAGCTTCTGGGCTGTTGGATTACTGGATGTTCTTGGTGAGGTAATGGGACTAATGAGCAGGCAGAGAGAGAGAGAGACCATGAGAAGGAAGACAGAGGTGCATCTCCAGACTGGATTGAAGATGCAGTGGTGCAAAGCACTGCCATTCTGTCACAGGCACACACAAATGAAACAGCACCAAACTCTGCAGCTCACGGGCACAGCTGGAGGGTCAAGTCATTGCAGCCAGAAAAGGAACACATTGACACTGCTGTGGAACTACCACCCTGCCCTGCTCCAACACAGCAGCGGCTTGTCTGCCCGTGAACATCCCCTCACCCCCTGCAGTGCCCTAGGAGCTGCCCATACCTTTTGTTTCGTAGTAAACAATTCCAGCAAAATGGTTAATGCCAAACTGGGTTTCGTAGTTATTCTTCGGAGGAATATAGTTGGTGTTAAGCTTGTGCTGGGAGTTCAGCTTGTGTAACATGGTGGCATCTGTACCCTGTACATGCATGAAAAGATCTGACATTTAACCAAGGCTATTCCCATTGAAATAATTTTCCAGTCAATAGCACATTTCTTTCTTGTCTTGGTGACAATGTGCATTTATGTTGAGAAGTGATATATTGGAGAAGATATGTCAAGTGCAGGAATTACAGAAATTGAATAAATATCACTGGTATGTAGTGCTGTATTTAAAATAATGCTCCAAAAGGAGTATGTTTAACATTATTTTCTCTTAAACTTTGCCAATAGATGTTTTTGAGCCTCTAGCAGGCATATTTTCTCATCAGAAACACTTGTTTTATCATGGCTGTGACACTGACGGAAGAAAATTTAAGACAGCAATAAAAACTATAAACAGGCAGGCCACTGGTGAATGTGTGTTTGGGGCTGAGCAGATCTCTCACAGGGTGCCATCATGCAAGTACAAAGGGGATAAAATCAGGAGAGTCACTAGCAGCAAGGCTGAGCCCAAAACACACCTTGGGGAACTTGCTCTCCTCATCAATGAGGGAGATGATGTTCATAGGCTTGATGGCAATCATGTCCAAGGCATCCTGGTTATCAGTGAACTCTATGTGCTGCCAGTTGATGTTCTCCAGGTTGTACTCCTCCTGCTCCAGCTTGAAGACGTGGCGCACAAAGAACTGCTGCAGGTTTTCATTTGCAAAGTTAATGCAAAGCTGCTCAAAACTGTGGAGGGAAGGTCAAGAAAAGGCCTTTTTATATATATCCTGGTTAATTTTTCTACATCTCTCTCCATGCTTGAAGCAATATTCTCAGACCCTGTCAACCACTCAGTAAGGCTGCTGTTGGCTTAGAATTTCCTCATTGCTTCAGACAACCAGTTTTTCTCCCAAAACAATGCTATGTGTGTGGTCTAAATCAGTTTAGAAACTGATTCATTAGCTCTGATAATTTCTCATATAGAAAAAGGCTTGGTCCAACCCAGTCCAGTACACTTCAGGAGAGGTGAAAGGACTGCAAGAGCTTGAGCTTGGGCTTGTGGAGGAGGATTAAGATCTGGTTCTCCTTTTGCAGGCTCCATACCTGTTCACAGTGAAGTTCTCAAAGCCAAAGATATCAAGAAGGCCAATGGATCTCCTGATACTTTTGAGTTCCTGGGAAGGAGGTCTGTAAATTGCAGCGTTGATCTTCTCCACAATCCACACAAAAAGTCGCCCATAAATTCCCTGCAACATCCCAAAGATGGAGTTCACTGACAGCCCAGCAGTTTGTCCCGCTAGTCTGTGTCACCACTTCACCATTGATGGCACAGGTTCTCCTAAAGCATGGCCAACAACCAGACAGTCCCTGAGGACATGTTCATCAATGTTTGTGCC
Source organism: Irena cyanogastra (assembly GCA_013397155.1). Classification (NCBI taxonomy): domain Eukaryota; kingdom Metazoa; phylum Chordata; class Aves; order Passeriformes; family Irenidae; genus Irena; species Irena cyanogastra. The sequence goes on from VWZV01011715.1 coordinate 351,936, forward strand.
AGACTCTTGGCATGGTTTAAAGCTTCAAGAACCATTATGTAGACCAAGGAAAACAGACCTGAAAGCCTAGCTAAAAGACAACTGAGAGCAAACCCCCAAATTTGGGTAGTGCTAAATTTTGGATCTATGGGCTTGCTGTGAAGCCAGACAGTCCTTCCTTAGTTTCCACACATTTCTCTCTACAGATCAGCAGAGCAGAGCCATGTTATGCTGCAAGAACATCTTGCCCACTTGAACAAGGTGTTTACTGAAACATTGCATCACTGGCTGAACAGTCTGATGATCCATTAACACAGATACTGTTGCTTCAGTAATTCCAGAACTTCATGTTCTGTAACTAAACTGTTACTAATTTTTATTTTATAAGCTACAGCAGTGCGACCAAGAGGGGAGCCCAATTCAAATGCTAGTCACCACTAGAGAAGACACTGCCAGGATTTGCAGGCTGGTTAGCTATCAAACCAGCTTGATCTACCAATTCCCCACAGATAAAATGAGGTCAAGCTGGCCAAAGCATGCCAATATTGCTTGTCTCACAATTTTACATGGGGCTGCAAACAGCACAGCATTGATGCACACCTATCTCATCAACCTTCATCATTCCAAAGCCTCAAGATTTTCTAAGTGCTCTGATAGCTTCTGGGCTGCTCTATCCCTGGCCTGTGTTGTTCAGCTGTATTTACTGCTGCTTATGTTTCCAAATCCTGACATTCAGGTTTGTGTGCTAGAGGTGTTGGTAGAGCTCCTCTGATTTACAGCAGCTGAGGATCTTTCCTGAAGCTGAGATAAAGTCATTTCAGAATGCTGGGTCCTTCTGCAGGACCCCTTTGAGAACAATCTCCAGTCCAGATTGCAAATCTCTTGCAGAGCAGGTTACCTAGACTCCTTCCATGTCAACTCTTTGTACATCCCAATTAGAACATGGTTTCAAGAGCGTTTATGATCTGAGCTCACACAGGCACCAAGCAAGACCCTTTTCCTGTGCAGTGGATGCTCCAGTCTCAGAAGGGGCAGATTTCTTCAGCTTACCAACGGAAGGCATGAGGAAATGCCCTAAGACTTACCTTTACAAAAGCATCCCTCACATCCAGCGCTTGTTCCATGCTGAGAGGGGTGGAGACAGTTTCGCCCCTCGTGATTATGGTCCGGCTGGTAAGGCAGTTCATCACGTCCTGAGGCTCCACCTGACAGAGACAACACCAAACACAGCTGCTGTACAGGTGAGGCACCTCCAATGAAGACACAGGCATTTTCAGAGAGAAAAATTAACATTTTTGTACCATATTTTAACCTGGAAGGTGTTCTTGTGACTTAGCATGAGATGTTAACGAGGTGTGGGAAGGCAGGATGAGAAAGCAAAGCAAAGCCTGCAAAGCTGTATGTTACCAGCATGGGTTAAAGCTTTGCATCACCTTGACCCCTTTTTATACTTCTTCAGGGAAATGTCTACTCCCTAAGTGGAAACAGAAATGTGGATCACACTCTGGGACCAGCAGTGCCTATGGAGATGAGATGATGTCCCTGAGGGATCCCTGTTAGCTCTTGAGAAGGCCACTGAAGAATGCTGCAGTCACTGCATGGATGGTTTCATTGAGGGTCATCTCACCTCACTTCAGGCACATATATACGAGAGTATATACGACATCTCAAGCACCATTATGAACTTTCTTTATATCAGTGAGGGAAACACCCTACTTTAGAGATTGAGGGAATTTTGGATACCCTTTCCAGGATGATGTGCCACCAGAGGGTCTGTTTCTTTCTGCTGGTATGAAGGGGAGCTCAGATAATTGGATCATGGAATCATAGGATAGTTTGGGTTGGAAGGGACCTTTAAAGACTACCTAGCTCCAACCCCCCAACAGGAACAGTTTCTGCTAGACCAGGTTGCTCAAAGTCCCATCACACCTGGCCTTGAATATTCCCACAAATGGAGCAGCCACAAAATCCCTGGGCAACCCGTTCCAGTGTCTCATCACTTTCAGTGAAGAATTTCTTAATATCTAATTTAAACCTGCCCTTTCAGTTTAAAGCCATTCCCCCTTGTTCTATCATTCCATGCCCTTGTCAAGAGTCTCTCCTTCAGCTCTCTTGTAGCCCTTCTAGGTACTGAAAGGAGCTCTAAGCTGTCCCCAGAACCTTCTCTTCTCTAGGCTGAAACATTCCAAATCTCTCAAACTGTCTTCATAGAAGAGGTGCTCCAGCCCTCTGAGTATCTTTGTAGTATCCTCCGGCTATTCAGCCCGGATGGAGACATTCACCTTCATGCTGCCAATGTAGGACACAATGTGGCTTATCCAGCCTCTTCAGCACCTCCTAGAGCTGGTGGTGCAAGGAGAGGCTGGCTCAGACAGACCTTTGCCACAATACCAAAAACCTGGGATCAAATCAGAAAGGGAACAGCAGCACTGCAGGGCCACTGACCTCCAGCAATGTTGCTGCAGTGATAAGCGATGCTGACTGAACAACCTCGCAGGCATCCAGGTTGTCATAGGTCCGAGCTGGGGAAAGAAAGGCAGAGGGAAAGCCATCAGCAAGGGGTGTGTCTCTGCAGAGAGTGGATGGGGTGAGGGAAAGGGTCTTTCTCCACTGTCTCTGTGTGATGTCTTGGCAAAATCTGGCCAACAGAAGGGAGAGAAAAGTTCACACATCTGCTGGAGTCCTGCTGCTGGCTGCAAAGGATCTGTACTCTGCTCTGCCAGATCAGATAGTAAAGAATGTAGAAATGTTTCTAGCATCTAAGTGCATCTAAGGCTTCTGTCTTCTGAAGAGGCTTTTTAAACCACTGTGTCATTTCTGACAGCAGAGCTGTTTGGTACATTTACAAGGGCATATCCAATCACACAGGCACCTGTCAAACACTCCATTAGTCCCTCTTTGTAAAACCTCAGTCTACTGAATGGCCTGTGTCCGTATTCGACCTCACAACATTCAGAAAATGTGTATGTCACTGAGCACACTGCTGCCTGGCAGCCCTGCTGTGGGTGGGTGGAATTATTCCTTATTCCTTGTCATTACAATGCCACAATAAACACCTGAGTCCCTGGCATGGCACCATGGCAGGTGTTCTGGATACATCCCTCCATCCCTAAGCTTGGCTCCCTGTCAACAGGCAGAATAAAGAGCAGCAGTGCACTGGGCCATGTCCCTGTATTTTGTCCTTTTACCTTCATACTGCAGGTTGCCCATGTGCAGGATGGCAGCCAGCAGCTTGGAGATCTCCCAGTTCTCGGTGTCGGTGAACATGAGGACCTTCATAGCGGAGCGGATATTGGCGTACTCCTTGCTATCATCTCTGCCATCACAGGTGGTGCAGTTACCCTGGGGAGGCAAACAGGGCACACGCTGCATGGGGCAAAGCCAGGGAGCACCAGGGTTTAACCCTAAGCTATCAGGACTCCCCCCAGAACCAGCAAGGTTTTGTTTAAGGGATGATGCTGAACTTGTGGATCTGGCTCTGCCCTTTGTCATATTCTACGATTCAGTGCTGAGCCTTGTGACCTACCCTTACCCTGTGTCTGACTGCCATCAGCAGAAGAGAAAAAGCTCTCCGAGATGGGGATAGAGAGCTGGAGGCTCCCAGTGATCCAGTTAGAAAGCTGAGTCCCAGCCTTACTGATGATCCACCAGCCTTAATTACACCTTCTTCTTTCAGCTCCTCTGGATATCAACACTGGTATATAGGGAGTGGGGCTGGAGATTGCTGACTTGGTCAGACACTTGGAGCACACACATCTCAGCCCCATATTCTGCTGAGAATGTGCCATCCAGACAAGCACTCTTCTACACCCATCATTGCCTCAAGAGCAGCAGGTCTCATCTAACATCCTGGTTACTTCCAAACATGTGGCATGGGCACCATACACCATCCCATCCAAGCTTGTGCTCTACTTCACAGAAAGTGTGGAAATAGCCTGGTCTAGACACAGGGATTAAGGATTTCCACTAAGACTATGAGCCTTGTGGTGGTGAGACAAAGAGATCTGTCAAACCCTGCGGCTAAGGCTCAGGAAGGTCATAACCGGCAAAGCAGCTCTTGGCTGCAGAAGCACCTCTCTTTTCCTTCTCCCTCGCTAAGGACCTTTCACCACATCACTCCCCAAACCTCTGTTTCCCTGCTCTCTCACCATTGCAAGGTAATTGTAGTCTGTGGCTTTCCCGAGACCCAGCTTCTTCTTCTGCTCCACAGTCATTCCTCTCAGCATGCAGTAGAACACGTGGTAATTCCTCTCGTCCTGGGCCTGCAGGAGAAGAGCAAGTGCCAGCCCTGTGAGGAGAATGGCACGGCAAAGGTTGGCTGTCCGCACCTTGCAGGTGTATCACCTTACCTGCCTGCACACCCGGGACTTCTCCAGCAGGTACTGCTCAATCTTTGCCCCCTCTATGGCTCCCCTTTTGTTGAAGTGGATATCGATGTACTTCCCAAATCGGCTGGAATTGTCATTACGGATGGTCTTTGCATTCCCAAAAGCTGCAAGAATTATGGCACATTAGAGAGGATCTGATGCAGGGAGGATGATGGATCTGGTCTCACTGAGGGGGGAAAATAGTCAAAATAGTGAGGCTGGCAGGGTTAAAAGCAGCCCCAAAGCCTTCCATTAAGTTTGACTGGATCAGTTTCATCTCAATGTGAGGAAACAAGATGTATATCAGATGATTTTCCTTGGAAATACAGAGAGGAGCACGGAGGAGGAAGCTTGGAAATGGGGCGACTTATCCAGGAAGAACGGCTAGGACAGCAGGATTTTGGTGGCAGCTGATGAAATTAGAAGAGAGTTGAGAAAGAATGCCTGCAGTGTGAAAGGTGACACTGTGCAGAAAATGACAGAGATGCTGGCGAGTGATTTGATGACTGAGAGGAAAAGAAAAGCGAAAATATATCCGAAAGAGAAATACAGACAACTAAGCCAATCTCCAGCAGGAGACTTCTCCCTGCAAGCAGACTGTGCAGAGAAAGGTACCCGTGCCCATCCACTGTTGGGTGTGGATGAGTGGCCTAAGCCAGCACATCCTGCCATTTCTGCCCCAGGATTTCTGGCAGGTGATGGACATACGCCTGAATTACAGAGCCTCTCTTTCCTGAATCTCAGCAGTGACCAAGTGCATATTCAATACTGCCCTGCTTGTCACATTTCTGTTGGTTCCTAGAGGGTTATTTACCAAGCAGAGGAGGTAAAAATCACAAAATGGTTTCGGTTGGAAGGGACCCTCAAGATCATCGAGTTCCAACACCTCTGCCAAGGGCAGGGGCATTTCCTGCTAGACCAGGCTGATCAAACCTCTATCCTTAGAGGACAACCCCAATGGCATTCTTTAAGGAAAATGCCATTTTTCTGCATAAGTGTGAAAGGTACATCTGGCATCATGTTGGGTCAAGAGGGCTAGACAACCTATTTAATTTACTGTTATCCAATTAAAATAGTGGGGTTGATCACTGTAACAGCTTGCCAATTAACCTATTAAGGCCACAAGCAGATTCTCACTATCTGGTTCTTTCTTGGACTCCTCTATTTCTTTCTCTGCATTCTGCTGCCATTCACTGATGTTAGAAGGAAAAGGTGGGATTTGCTATTGTATACGGCCAGCACAAGGTGCTGTGAAGCTCAGGCCCTATTAAATTGATGTTTTATGGAACCATCAAATAATAGGAATAGGATTTTTGCAACTATGGCCAAAAAAGCAAATAATTAGTTAGCTGAATGTAACACTGACGGGATATTGAAGCTCTGCATGCAGTCCAGCACTGGAGGAGATAGTGAGATTTTTCAAAAGAGCTTTGATTGAACATCAGATACACAAAAAAGTATTGATCAGCACTTTTACATACTACACGCAGAATTAGGTAAAATTCAGGGGTTTGTATGGATTTTCTGGGGGGGGAAGTACTGTTTTAAGTGGAAAACCACTTTTTTTTCAATTTTTAAAGTAACAAAACAGTTGAAAAAATAATACAGGTCAGCTGAAATGCTTTGCTTTCAACAACAGTTGTCAAAAATATTAAACGAAACATTGAGAGCTCAAAATAGAGAATATTAGTCTTGTGAAAAATAAATTCAGATGGAAAGAATCTAGTTAAAGTGTACTTAAAAAAAAATGTCATTTTTTTGGAAACTCAAAGTGTGAAATAAGTGATTTACATTTGGTTATATTTTATGGTTCCTGAATCTGTTTCTTATTTTTTCCAGCAAAAGAATTCTTTATTATCTGAGGCCTCACCTTCCAAGATGGGATTTGCCTCCAGGACCTGCTGCTCAATCCAGGAGTGCTGACCACTGATTGCTGCCAGGAACTGCAGAATCAGTTTTGTGCTTTCTGTCTTCCCTGCTCCAGATTCTCCACTGCAAAGGCAAGAGGAGTGGAGGTCAGTGAAAGCCATGCTGCATCCCTGCCAATGTCCCTCCCTCTGCCTCCGAAGGAACTTCTGTCTCTCTGTCTCTTCTGTTAGCATAGACAGGATGAGACCACTAAGGATGGGTTTCCAGTATCCCAAGAACTGACTGTGGGACAAATGGTAGGACGTGGTACCAGACAGCTTCCAGCCAAGATCCAGATTTGCTCCGTGTTCCATTTGGCCCAAGCGGTTGCTTGAGTTTGGGTATCCCCAGCAAATGCCATCATTCAACCAGCACTAAGAAGGTCATGAAGTACTTCCAGTGAGTGCTTTTCCAGGTATGATCACCAGACCACGACCCTGTGGTCCAGGACTGAGCTGTTCCCACGGGACATCTTCATCACCAGTCTCGAGCTGTGATAAGGCAGACTGTGAAATACAGGCTTTTAACAGCAGGGACTTCCACAGGTCTCCTAGGCTTGTTCTAACAAGGAACCGGTGGGAGAGGAGAAGCTTATAGGGCAGGAAGCCAGCGTTATTCCTCAGACTTTTCACTGAAAGATAACCTCAGTTATCTTGTAAGGGGCTGGGCACAAATATTTGGGTGATATGGCGTGTCTGATACATGGGGTGGCCAAAATAAGCGACCGAAACAGACCTTCCTGACTTTGAGTATCCAGCCCTGGCCTCATGGGCAAATTGTTTCACTTTTCAGGCCACTGGCACACTGCATTGACTCTCCTATGGGCCCCACATGATGCTTTTTCAGACCAGCAAAATAAGCCTTACTGAATGGCCTTTTCAGACTCTTGTATCTGAAACACTGCACATGGGATGTTCCAGAGTTATGGTTTTTCATTCAATGAAACTTAGGGTAGCCATGCCTTGGGGAAAAGGGTGCCTCAAACAAAAAAGACTGTGGGTTCAGAATTTATAGGATCGTTTTGGAGGGCTGATGACATCACATATGGCTCATACCACCATTTGGGATAGATACTGGAGGGAACTATACCCATAACTGTGACCAGGCACTTAATGTCTAAGGTTGATGGGTCCAGAGGAGAGCCATGCATGGAGACACTGTTCAGGAGTGTGAATGACCACAGGTCCAGTGACCAAGCTTGTTCCTGACCCTTCCTTGTGCAGAAAGTATTGATGTTCGCGTTTTTGATGTCTGTAGGAGTACTGAGCTTACGTTTGAAAGTGGAGGTTAAAAATTAATATGAGGAGATCTATTGGGTTGTAAGGGTAAATACCAAAGTATTGATAAAGCACCTTTACTAGGAACAGAGTGACTGCGAACAGAGACCACCTCTGCACTGGGAATATGTGGATGGAAGATCTGATCAGTCATGCAATGTCTGATTCTATCTGATAAGCTGTTCCAAATCAAGCATGTTGCATCTGCTCAGCATCTGCTTTCAGGATATGGCCCATTTGGAAACTCAGCAACTCACCTTATGATACAGCACTGGTCCTTGTTGTTGCGCTGCATGTTGAAGTAGCAGTTGTCAGCAATTGCGAAGATGTGTGGTGGCATCTCACCAATCTTTTTGTTGGTGTAGAGGCGTATCTGCTCAGGTGAGTAGATGGGTAGGAGCTGGTAGGGGTTTACTGCCACCAGTATTGAACCAGTATATGTCTGGAGAAGAAGCACATGAAGGTTTATGGGGACAGTGAAGTGCAGCTGAGAGACTTTAGCAGCTTGGATGGGATGTGGATGGAGGCCAGAAAAATCAAGGCTTTTTAAAAGCTGGATGAAAGATGATGCTCACATCAGAGATGCTTGCAGGGCGAGCCTGGAGTAAAATGGGAACAGAAATCCCAAAATACTTAAATCAGTTCATATTCAGCCTTGCTCATGCACAGCATGGTTTCAAGCCTTAATTCATATTTTGTGTGCTCTCAGTTAAGATTCAGAGTCTTAAGAGAAGCTAATATTTGCAAAAATATCACCAGAGCCAGCATATATGCATACATATCTACTGCATTGCATGTACAATGAGAAACCATAGATGAAAGAAACCTTACAACCATTCCCATGTCCCAAGGCAGGACCAGTTCGATCCAAACCATTCTGACAGATGACCATCTAAGCTGTTTTTACCAATCCACAGCAGCTGCTAAACTTCCCTCTGCAATGCATTCTTCTCTACCATCTCTGCCTAACCAAATCTCTCCATACTTCACTTTAAACCCTGTCCCGTGAAGACGGATATTGCCCACAAAGTCCTGACATATCTCTTCTCATCTATTTCTGAAATTTTGTAAATGGGCTTTGGTCCAGCTGTCCTGGGCCTTGCGTAGCAAACTTCTCTGTAGTATCTTGCTCTTTCATTTCTGCCCTTCCAGAAGCTGTTTTTCTTAAGTTTCTCATCAAAGGACTCATTAACTTTGTGATCTTGCTCAGATGCAGTGCGGAGGTTAGGAGGTTTGGCCACATCCCAAGCTCAAGGCAGAGAATAAGGATCTCCTTCCCCTGTTTCATCTGTCTAAAAGTCAGTGTCTAGAGCAGGTGAGTCAATGGGCCTCCACCTTGGGTTGGCCCAGGGGCATGAGATGAAGGCTACTTTTACTCTGTGACTTCAAAGAATTCAAGCCACTTTCTCTAGGCTAATTTTTAACAACTGAAGTTACAAGATTAATCTCACCTTCTTTCCTGGTGGAACCAGCTGTAGAAGTGTCCCCACTACTGCATATATTTTTTCAGGAAATAAAATAAGTAATTTCAACATTCATATAATCCTTATGGGTTTTCATCTGCATGGCCTAAACCCAGTAAGGCTTTGGCACAAAGCAGCAAAGTGGCCCAGCCAAGGATGCTTGAGAGAGAAGAAATAATTTGCCACCATCTCACCACCAGTTCAGGCTTCCTGAAGGCAGCCAGTAGGTGGCAATTGTGTCCCACAGCAGGGAGGATGAAAGCCATTAGGGGTTCCTCACCTTCTACTCTCATGGCCAACACAAGAGAGCAACTTTCAGTTCAGTCCCATATGAGGTTTTACTTTACAGTGCTAACTGAGAAAGGACACAATACTCTTCTCTATAACTGGGGATTATGTGCCAGTAAGGGAAAAAAGCTCTTTGAGCTCCAGAACAATGTTGTCACAACTCCAAAGGATAGAAATTGGCTGTGAAATCATGTAGACTGGATTTTAGAAGAAGAAGGCATTGAAAAAAGGGAGCAGAGACATCCCAGAGAAGCCTTCAAAGGGGACAGAACAGGTAACCTCAGTGCTCAGAGGAGGAGGGAGCTCAATTTCTGCACAGGATTATGACACCAAGATCCCTAATGAAGACTCCTTTGAACCCTAGCTGAGTTATTTGAAAAACTCTTTTCCTCTTTACAATTTATCACCAGGTTAATTTTAGGGACATTTTTCATCTTCCTTGAGCCTTTAAAACAAAAAAAATCTAACTCCTTGCAGAGGTCTCTGAAATCCCTGCATTTCAGTCACACTGGTCTGCCCTACCACAAATGTAAACAGAGAGGCTTTTAAAGGTGTTAACCATTAGGAATTCTTTCTGGATGCTCTCACTGACCCTTCCCTTGTGATCCACAAAACACTCTGTCAGCATGAACTCTTGTACTATTGCTTGTTTTCCTAGGTCATTCCTAGTTGATAAATAATCACAATTTGCCCAATTCTCACAGCTGACAGAAGGCAAAACTTTGTTCATTCTGTTGATGAGGGGGCCAAAGGGCACTTCCAAGGAAATAGTAGCTCACTGATTTCTATTGCTGGGTGATGTCAAAGCCCTTTTCTATTGGAAAAATAAAGCTTTACTGAGAGCAAGGACTCTGCCGTAGCTGACCACAGGAACCGCATCTCACAGCAAATTCATTACTGCCTGCATGACCTACATTTTAATTAGCCCCAAACAAATCCTTTCTGAGCCTGCTTCCCTCGCTACCCAGAACACCATGGCTGACTTCATCTGGATTGTTATGGGGTTAAAGCTCTACCAAACATTACTGCATTTTGGCAGCCCATAGAGAGCACCAGCAGGCACTGGTTTCATCTCCAGACAAAGAGCTTTAACCTTACTCATGAGTCCAAACTCCCCACCAGACTCTCTTGCTATTCAGCATAGTTTCTCTTGCTGTGTGCAAGCCAAACTAAGGGCAAGAAGCCCTTGTTGAAGTTTTTCATATTTTGCTGTAGACATTTCTTCCCTTCAAGTTAAGGTCATTACTGAGAAGCACTGAAAGCTTTAACCACGTTCACAGGTTGGGGACTTCCCAGCTCTGGGAACGTGTCACAACTTCACCATGTGGGTCAAGCTCTGCACCAAAGCGGATGGATGCTCTCAGTGCATTTATGAAGCAGCAGCAATGGTGGTGCAAAGTAAATGAGAAGGCCACAGCGGTGAACAGAAAAAGGTGATCCAGTGGAAGGCATGACAGCAATTGCAAATGACTTTGCCAAGAGTCATACTCACCCTCCCGCCGCAGTTTGTCTTATGAGTAAAATGTGAGGGAGAAGAAAAAGGGAAATTATATTTTATTAGAGCAGAACTACATCCTCCACAAAGCTAAGGACACGAGGAAACAAGAGGAACTGAAGTCCCATTGGAAAAGTAATCATTTACTCAGCAGGCTCAGAAATCCTTTCAAGCAGTGAAACTTCACTGTCTTTAAGACAGTGCTAATTATATCACAGAAAAAAAAACACCTCAGGGGACTGGGTGTCCCCTGCATACATGGCATCCATATGGTACCCTGGGTTTGCAAAACTGTCATCAGTATTTACCACATCCGACACAAATCTACTCCTCCTAGTGTCATCACTCTTAATAGCTGAGATCTAAGGTTGGGTTCCTGAGCTCCAACTACACACCTGTAGACAGAAGTGGTTTGCATACCTCTCTATCAAGCTCTGCACTCTCTGTCATTTTTGAGAGTGTCATTCTGATTTTGAGATTGCACTAATTGCTGTGCTGTGCCCAGTTCCTGGGCTGGCACTCTAAAGCCATTAGCGGTGTGGAGAAATCAAGACACAGTAACCTGGAACCTCTGTGATGCAAATGTCCTTGTGGGTTGTGGCCATCCCTTAGGCAGGAACTCTGTAGGACACACTGCACTGTCACCACGGGACCAGAAGAACTTGTAGAGAAACTGATGTGGTTATTGTGTCACTTCAGCCCAAATCACCACCCACACTCACCTCCAGGCTAAAAGCTGCCCTTTGCATCAGCCCTTATTGGGATGATGTTGCCAAACAACACTTTGCACAGTGCTTGTTTGTGTTCCTAATCTTCCTGGATGCCTGTGAATAGCTTGGCAAGGGAGCTCAGAGACAGAGCTTTTTTGAAGGAGCTTGGTGTACTCACAGGCAATCTGACAATACTGTACACAAGGAATTGTATCTGAGGACCTGAGGTCACTTAGAGAGGTGACAGGCACTTGCTGGGCAACACAGACACCCGAAAAGAGACACATGGACACCACTGAAAAAACATCCAATATGATCCAAACTTTCTCAGAGAGAGCAGCAGGAATCCACTTTGTGCCACTGCAGGGTGCCCACAAGCAGGGGAAAAAGAGGCAATGCTCAATGGGTAAATTCAAGTTCCTTGAATGAGCCAATCAGCTACAAATTATTGGCCATCTGTACTTCTCAAGTGACATTCAGGTTGCTTGAATTCAGTTATCCACATGAGTGCTGCACCTAACCTTGAAGATGGAGGTGCTCTGAGCTGGGGGAGGTTGGACTGTAGACCTCCAGCCTGAAGTTTTGTTCCAACATAAACCCCTCTATGATATCCAAGCTCCAGTCAGCTCTAAAGCATCTGAGAGACACTTCTGTTTGCATAGCTGAAAGGCAGTCTTGTCTCTGCTGGCTCTATTGACACCTCTGGTGACTGCCATGGATGCCCAAGGAGACATCCCCTCAAGCATGAATTTGAGCTATTAACTTGATAGTTTATCATTATAAATGGCAAGAAATTTTGATTATAAAGGGAAAAACTCAGTTCATCTAATGTGGGAATAATTTTCTGATTATACTATTTTTGTCTAAGCTGACAATATAGGGTCTTAGGCATCATGCACAACAAACAAATTGAGTGAGAGATGCATTTGGAGGTCTCTATTCTCCTCTAAGCTTTGGGGACTTATGGGTGCCTTTTCAGCACCCATGTCCCCTTCCTCCAGGATTGGACTCCATCTCTGAAAGAAGAGATGGATATCTCCCAGAGAGGGGCAAGGAGCTGTCAATCATATTAACAGCCTGTGCAGCAGAGTGGTGTCTTCTCCATCACTGTCCAGCCCTAATCCAAGATCATCCTATCAAAAAGCACTGGACATCAAGCAGTGATGAACAAACAGACTTGATAGATAAAATCCCACCCACACTCTGTTAGCTTATTTTATCTGTGAAGTCTGACTGTCTTGCAAGTCCCTCCTGAAAAATCTAGTAGTCTCTAGAGCCTTTTAAAAATTAAATGTCCAGGAGGCTTTGAAAAGGCCTTCAAAGGCACAGCAAGCACTTACCTGAACATCTGAAAACTGTAGAATTTTAGAGTAATACCAAATTTTCCGTATTTGCAGCGGCTGTTTGAGTACATTATCTAGCAGCAAACATATGTGCACCCTCAATTTCTCCCTGAAGAACATGCAGAAGACTACACAGCATAGAGAACACTGATAAAACCAGCACAGAGACTTGAATTCTGACTCCTGTCCTTCTGGGGAGGTGGCCTTTGCAATGCTGTCACACAGAAGAGAGATGCAGCTCTGACTGGCTTCCTGTAAACCCCTCAGTCTCTGAATGTCTGTTTGGATTGGTAAGGCTGCACTGGGTCCACTGGGCATGACATGACTGAGCTGACCTAAGGAAGGACACTGCTGTCCTCAGAGATCAACTGCCAGGATCACAGGCAGCCCATGGCTAATAAGCCATGAACACTGACTGGGAAGGTTTTTTAGAGGTGTTCTGGGAGTTGCTCACTTCTTTGTTCCCAGCTATTTCATGTATGCCCCTCGTCATCCTTTCTCCACCCCTTCCAGCTCCAGCAATGGTTGTCTTCACCCCCTTGGGTTAAATAAATTCATAGTTCAGGGGGAGAGGCCAGAAGGGTCACATTCAGCACGTAGTTTACACTCTACAGAAATTTTTGCTTTAGGATGACTACAGCATGCTCATGGCCTGGGTTGAAATGGTTACTCTGTGTGCAGAAAGCTAATGCATATGCCCAAAACTTCTACAGGGGTGAGACAGCAAGGTGGTGTGGACTTTGCCCATCACCTAACTCATGGGGTCCTTCACTGGGTCATCTAGGAGCTCTGCAATGCCCCCCAAAGTCAGAAGCCCTTCGCCACCTGGGACAAGGTGAAGGTAGAAACCCAGATGCTCAGTTCAATCAGGGTTCCCCCCCACATGGGTTCCCCAGAGCTAAGGAGAGCAGGGGGTGGAGTGCAGAAGCAGAGGTGGAGATGAGGTGAACACTCACATAGATGAGGTGCTCCCGATAGCGAATCAGCAGGTTCCTGAGAATTCCTGCCTCGTTCAGGTCCCCCAGGCGGATCATGTCCTCCACTCCATGGATGGAGGTGGGGTGCATGGGTTTGATGTGGCTGGCATTCTGTGGGGAAATCCAGTGCTCCTGGGAAAAGAGCGAGGCCATAGAGAGGTAAGTCAAATGGGAGACCACTTGGATGAAAGACACAACCAGCCCACCACACAGAGAAGGACCAGATGGAAGAACATACAGGAGAAATCATCAGGACATGGGCCACAGCTTCTATTCCTGGGGCAAGGCAGTGATGAATTTGAAAGATTTGTAACAGAAGAAGGAAAACATCTTTTTATTGGAGTTTTATTGGAGCAACAAGAGACACAAGCCATCCTGGCAGGAGCCTCCTCCAGGGCAACATGGTCATCCAGCACATCAGGGGAGTTTCTAACAAAAAGGAGATTTGTCTTCCCCTTCACAACTGCATTTTCACATCACTGATTAACCCTCTCCCACAAAATACTGTTGAGCAGAGAGAAGATGATTTAGAAAAGGAGAAAGGGATGGACAGGGCTGGTAAAGTCATACTTTTATTGGCAATGTTATTTAGACTCAGCACTTCTAAGGGCTTCAAAAGCCACTACAAATTGCCCAAAAGGACCCTGCCGAACCAAATCTCTATTACCCTTGAAGGGAGTGAGAGCATTTACAATTACTTCAGCAAGAAAAAAAAAGAAGCATAGAGAACCACCTTGATACAGATCTTACTCTAAAATAGTCACTACTGCACAAAAACAGAGGTGGGAAATTGAAGGAGAAACAGTGTTTGGGTACATCAGGTACTGGTAGGAGGTCAGGAAGGACTGGATAACAACAGAGGAGCCTCAGGTTGAAGTGGATTTGCTCAAATAACTACTTAAATATATTTTGAGGGCTTCTGCTATCATTGTTCTCAAGAAGGTTCTCAATTTTGCACTCCCAGTACAGCCACAAAAACAGGGACACAACATTGTCTTGTCTTTACAAATGGAAAACTATGGCAGAGTTGATTCCCAAGGACATATGGGAAGTCCATAACAAAGTTGATTATCATGGCCCTGGGACCCCATGCTTAGCAAGGCCATAGAGCTGAAAAAAGGACATCACAAGCCTTTGTACGTACATTGCCTTCATCATCCACGACCTGGATCTGTCCAGAGTCACACAGTTTAACCACCGCTCCAATGGGGACGTCGAATTCCCGTCCGGTTTTGAGGTCCATCCACACATAATCCCCCTGGAACCAAAGACAGCATAGTTACACTCAGCGCTGCAGGGAGTTCAGCATCCCTTGGGATACAAGTTGTTGATGTTTTGTAGGCAAGACATTAGCACAAGTCAAATGACTTCCCTCGCAAACCACAAACCACAAACCACCCCTTTTCACAGAGGCCCACAAAAGCAGATGGCTTGCATGTGGCACTTGGGGATGTGGTTTAGTGGTGAACATGCTGGTGCTGGGTTAATGGTTGGCCTCAAAGATCTTAGAAGTCTTTTCCAACCTGAATGATTCCACAAATCTGTGAAATCCCTAGCAAGGTGCCAGCAGCAGAGCATGGTCCACACAGCGTAGGGACCTAAATCTCTGCTGTCCCACTGCCCTAACTCTCTATTTCTCAAGATCATGTGTGGTTACAGAACAGTGATACAGGCAGAAAACCCCACCCAGATAGAGGTTTTCCTCTGTGTAATGCACAAACCTAGGAAGTCACATTTAGGACATGGTTCTGATCTCTACTAAGCCTTATCTGGAGGCTTGGGGCACCTTTCTTCCTTGCAGAGAACCCCTATCAAATATTCCTTGGAGACTGCTGAAAAGGGAATGTCTAAAGATGGGTTAAGAACATAAACAGAGAGGCAGACATATGTTCTTCTTCAGGCGTTCTTCCAGCTACAGCAATGTGTAGGTGGGCTGTTTGTATTTATTACTTCTTAGTGGACTTCATCTGCTGCGAGCACTTTCACTTGAGTCCTGAAGCTGTGCAAAGCTTAGCATCCCTAATCCCAAAAGGCTGTGCCCTTTTACATGTTTCAAATGTTCTACCTCTTTTGTTTCAGACCTCTGTGTTTTCATTTTGAAAGACATGGCAAGCAGTTGACCCCAATCCACTCACTTCATGTCACTACTGATCCTATACACCTCTGTCAGTCCTGCTGGGCAGGGACTATCTGCTCATCAGCTCTGTGGATATTAAATTACTCAAATGCAAAAAAGCTTTTAAAGAAGCTTTTTTCCTCAATACAAAAGCAAACTCCAAAATAACTCCAAACTAAAGCCCCAAGGAGGACCCATGCTGGAACAAAGCAGAATTACCTCCCACCCCTATTCTCAAGGTGAAAGTGTATTAAAATAGGGAGCAATCTAGTTGTCAGGTATGTTTTCATTCATGCACCTGAGCTTAATGTTGTAGACTTGCAGCCCCACCTAACACCACATTCTCATGGACCAGCTCCACTTGTACCTATTAAGCCTGATGCAAATGCGATATCTACCTTTTGAAGTCCTGAAAAACTGCTGGGAGAGGGAGAAGGGAAAACCAGGATGCATCACTTTGCATGTGCTCTGATATAACTCCCTTCCTGAGTATCCACTATCAACCACTTCTGTGGACAGAGCATATTTATAGATTTGGTTTGGCCCAATAGCTGCTAAACAGTGTTCATCTCTGTGCTGGGCAGTGGCAACCAGAGATGTCACCATCCAAGTCATCATTCATTAAGTCTTCCAAGAGACACAAACCTGTGAGTATCACCAGGATGTAAGGTTACACTCAGGGATCATGGAGAAACTACACACCAGGAATTCCCAACCATTTTGTGGCAGGCTCTACCCTTGGCAGCTGCTTGCTAGGCTTCCACTAGGATATCAACAAAGTCATCCTGCTTTCATGGGGCTCAGCATCCAGTCCTTAGTCTGGATTTTCATTTCCTCAGAGGGTTGTGCTACTGCTCTAAGTATCTTTATCTAGCTCATAAAAATATAGTATTAATACATTTTTCGCATTAACTGTCTTACCCTCACATCTCGTAACTTAGTTAAAAAGGCAAAAAAATCACAGCTAATGAAGGCAGTGTCAGGAGCAGATACGTTATAAATCCATTTATATTAATATTTATTTTTTAGTTCCTTTGATCCAAGACTCTCAAAGCATTTCAGAACGTTCAGCACTGTTATCCTCTCTGCATCACTGGGCAAATTCATGCACACAGTGGGTAACCTGATCAAGGTGTCAGCAAAAGATGAGCCGGGTTGCTCAGTTCCTGCTCAGCAGAAAACCTTTCCAACACCTTAGAAGCTCTGTAAAAATTGCTCTTGATCAAAAATCCAAGAATTGTAATGCTGTTTTAAAAAAAAATCCCTAATATTGAATAGCTGTAAAAGCAGCCTGCTTCATATGGTGTAATACAGCACAGCTGAGATAAAAGGCAGTCTGCCCTCCCCAAGGTAAATTGATACTCTGCTACCACTAAGACAACTTCTGTGCTTTGTCTGCCTAATGCACAAAATGCTCATCCCCTCAAACTGCTCTTTTTAAACCCATTAAAGTGCAGTTCTTAATACTGGTGAAAAAAGTCTTATGGGATGAGCTAGGCTGGTAAGCTCAGGAAGGTCGAGTGGGTTATAAAATAACATCACTTATTAAGAATGCCGACCTATTTCCTTTTCTGACTTTAATCAATTTCATATAAACCCCATGGAAGTCAGTTACATTCCTTCTGCTAAAGCAATCGCCTTCGGATCAGCCCCAAATCCAGCAGATGTATTGGGGATTTCAGGGCAAATCGGGGTGATTCATGCATTTACCAGCTGTGGCTTGTGAGTTGCATAACCTGCCTCATGCCTACACTGGTGCAGATTATTTCCCAAAATACATGACAGAGTACTGGAGAGGTGAGAATACCACCAGACCCTTTACAGCATCAATATGGTCTGCCTCTTCCTCCTCAATGCAGCCAGTGGGTTTTATACCCTTCCAAACTAGCAAAATCTTCCATATTGCTGTGGGGCAGACCCTCAGGACCTCACAAACTGGGGGCAGTGACAACCAAACAGTGATGCAAGAGGAAGAAACAGCGCACACGAATCCATACAATTCACAGAAAGGATCTTTAGGAGGAGCTTCCAAATGTGAAGAGCAAGAAAGTTGCACTGCAGGGGAGCTACAGTGCTGGTGGGGGGGGGGGAGACAAAAGAGGAAGGTGAGAGAAGCTGGTGTAAGCAGGACAAGGATCCCATCAACAGCAAGACAGATTTCAAAGCAGCCTGAAAGCTTCCAGCCATGCTCAGGGCTTGGGACCCCCTATCTTACCGCTAACATGGTCGTGGGCTTCAGGACCTGGTTCACATTGCGAAGGAGTGTCCATCTGCCCTGGTCTCTCTCCTGATCTTCCACCACCTCAGGGCATGGCTGCACGAAAACGACTTTCTTCTTCTTCAACATCTCCAAAGCTTTGCGGTGGTATTTGTCCCTCTCTCTGCTTTCTACATGTATTCCACCATGAATGCCTGAATACGGTGACTCGTTTGCTCTACACCTGCAGCGTGACCATGCCTGCGGCTCACAGGACACCCTCTGACCTGATTCACAATGTGGCTCTTGGTAAAGATCTTCTCCTAGCAGGAAAATTTCCACACACCAGCCATGGTCCTCCGCTGGCCAGCTGACATGCTCACTGTATATGACCAGCCCTGTGGGAATCTCAAAGCAAACTGTACAACTTTGCTTCTCTTCACTTAAATTCTTCCAGTCTCTCCAGCAAGGGCTGGTACTCGGTCAAGAACCTGAAGGACACTGCAACTACCCGTTCAGGAAAAACAACTGCAGGATTAACAGGAAACTTCTTCATTTCCCCGGGACTTCTCCCTGCTATCTTCCTGTCTTAGTGAAATAACCGTCTGCCAGCTTGAGGACTTTCAGCACAGAACACTCTGGGATACTTATTAATCCACAAATGCAGTCAGTCCCCATGCAACACATGGCATTTAATTAACCTAATACCTTTACATACCAAATTAACCAAAGTGCAGCGGGAACTCAAAACCAGAGGCCATCTGCATTTTCTTTAAACTGATCGCCTTGAGTAGATCCATAGCAACTGAATTTTAAATAATTGAGTGGAAGGCGTTCAGCGCAGCACGGCCTCTGTGCCTATAGGTGAGAGGAGAGCCTGTGCTGTGGATGAAAATGGGCTCAATACAAGGACCACGGAGACAATGAGGTTGCACTGACTCTACACCTGCCAGCTCCAAGGACCCATTTCTGCAATCACTCCTTCTCTATAGAGAGAACTGTTGTAGTAAGGACTAATCAGGACCACTGGCCAAACCAGAAGAGCATGAGGCATTTTACAGTCACCCCAGATTTGCTTTTTTCTTATCCTATATTAGACACACTTAAAATTTCTCATTTTCATCTAAGAAAGGCTTTTCTGGTCATTTGGAGAATTTCAGACCCCTATAGCTCGGCCCCTGTTTCTTAATTTAAAATTCTGAATCTAAAACAGTGCCATTTATAGAGACCAGAGCAATGCATGACTAGATAAAACACTGCAGCTACCAAGACATTCTCATTTATCACTGTTTTAATGCAAAGCTCTACTGATGCCCTGATTCCACGGGGTTTTGAATCCATTTGTCCATGAAGAACAGGGCATAGGGATATGGTTTACTGGTAGGCCTGGCAGCGTTAGATTAAATTAATGGTTGGATTTGATGATCTTCTAGAAGTCTTTTCCAACCTTAATGATTCTGTGATTTTGTATGCTTGAAGGTAAGCTTTCTAGACAAAGGAAGGCTTCATAGGTACCCTTCATGGGACACAGTCTCCAAGGACAACAGCAGATGATGGGTACATTAAACTCAGAATTGGCTGGTTCTGCTTGTCCACGAGCAGCAGTGACAACAGTGAGGCAACCCGTGCCCAAAGGGCAGGCAATATTGTAGGTTTAAGCTGTATTACAAAACCCCAGAACAATAAGGTGTATAATTCTTGTAGCTGTGCAGGGAAAGTAAGGAAGAGATCATGTCTCATGGATAAGAAGCCAGGTGAAGATTAATTAGATGGATGTCTACCAAAGAAGCAAGTAAAAATGTACATGAGGCATGATAGTAATGCAGGGAGAAGGAGACAGAGTGAATGTAGCAATCCCAGGGGAGATGTCTACCTCCAGCATGACCTGAACACACAGAGCTGTAAAGGACTGCAGTTTTGCTGCCCTAGAAAGTAGAAGATAGATGTCAAATCAAAGCTAAAAAACAATGAGAGGATCCACGTGGAAGGAAAGACTGATTAAATATGTATAAAGGGACCCATAGGACGGGCTCTTTGGATTTGAGTGGGGTCCCACAGAGGTTCTTTATGTACCAGAACACCTCTCCTCACTGCTGTGCCACAGAAACTGGAGCAGTGTGGGAGCAGCAGATCCAAGAGAGCAGCTGAAGTATTTATCTCACCTTGCACTGGAGCAGACAATACCATCATTGCTCAGCCATATCCTGTACCATACTTCTGAGGCTGTGTATCCCGGCGTGCTGCCAAAGACTAAGCTAAGGAGCATCACTGGGCAGAGGACTGCAATGATTTGCCCTAGGTTATCCTTGGAATAGGATCCAAAGGACAGATGGGACCCTAGAGGGCTGAATCCTGCCTCTGCAGTCCTATTACATGAGTGTGCTTTTTTTTCTCCTGGCACTGGGGCTGCCGAAGATCTGTAATTTCACACATTACCACTATATTTTTTGCATTGCTCCTCTGCTAGCAGCAGATTTTCTGAGGACACTTAGGCAGAGTCACACGTCAGCCAGAGACATCTGGCATTTGCAGTGAGGTCTGCCTGAATGACCCGAGCGTGTGGCCTCCTGGAAATGGGAAACCCCATTCCTTGGAAGGGATGACCCAGCTTGGAAAGCAGCCTCCCTTCTGTATGCATCAAGAGGCAGAGCAACAGCCTTAAGCCTCATATCAGCCTGCTTTTTCTGAGGGGATGTGCTATGCCTTATGTGGGAAACAAATAAACACACTTAGCACAATAAGGGGAGGGCCACAGTGGAGGAAAATAAACCTTTAGCTGGCTGGCAGCCTGTCAGCAATGCCATCCGGTTTAGATTACAGCTCCCCAGGGTAACATTAGACCCTTCCCTGCAGAGACATAAGTATGAACCAGAAGAGCCATGCTGGACCCTGCTCAGATGATTTACTACCCCTCTGCAGCAGCAGGCACAGCTGAGATCAAGGTCCTGCTGTGACACGCTTTGTGCATACTCAAAGTAAGGGGTAAATGTTTATCCTAAAGAATTGGGGTGACACAGGCAATAAGTTTATGCTGCTGCTGAGGCCTGAGCTCCCATTGAGTGCTATTGCAATGGCATGGACCCTACTGCTGGAGAAAGAAGGGAAATTCCACCTGCAGGAAGCACCCTCACAGCAGGTGAAACACCTAATTTAATGAAAGCTTGGCTTTCTTTGTCTCAGACTGATTTTCAGTCCCAAAGAAAATGCATCAGACACTAACAGGGTGGAAGAAGTGCTCTTGAGTCAATTATTTTGCAGCTAGCACTGAAAAGCTAACCTATTCATTAACAAAAGGTCAGGTACAACTCAACTAACCCCGTGTTCACCTCTCAGCAAGACATCCAGACCTCTGCTAGATGATCATCCCTTTCAAACAAAATATCCTAGCCTAGTATAAGTCTAGCTTATTCTACATTCAAGGGGAAAAAAATTGACTTCTATGGTCACCAAAGCAAGTAATTAAACTAGATCAAATGATGCTGACCTAAAGGAGTGTGTGAAGAGGACAGTTTGGAGCCACAGAACTCCAGTACATGCGTCCAAGGCCAGCTAAGGTGGCCCCTACCTATTGCATGGATACTGAAAATCCCTAAGGGCTGATACTCAGGTAAATTGCTGAAGGATATGGAAACATCAGCGGTTAGCAGGGGCTGTCTATGGACTCTGGCCAGCAGTTACTCCCTGCAACTCTAAAACTTGCTTTTCTAAAATAAGAAAGGTGACATCCTGCAAAATGACTGTTGATGCACTGTGTGGGCCAAACCTCTGACAACTGATGTAAACCCGTTTGTGCATTTGTGCATTTGTTTGTTGGGTTTTTTCTTACGGGAACAGACACAATCACATATCCAGGCTTCCAGAGCCGAGTCCTTTACTCCCTTCCTGCTCATTTTTGAAGAAAAAAATCCTTAGTGCACATGACACCAGTGCAAACATAGGGTGTTCTCCCAGCTCCAAATTTCAGTGCGATTTAGAGAGCAGACTGAAATCCAAATGTACTGGTGCACTGCAGCTGATTATGCCAGTTAGGGCTTGCAGCAGC
Source organism: Irena cyanogastra (assembly GCA_013397155.1). Taxonomy (NCBI): domain Eukaryota; kingdom Metazoa; phylum Chordata; class Aves; order Passeriformes; family Irenidae; genus Irena; species Irena cyanogastra. The sequence continues at coordinate 374,098 of VWZV01011715.1, forward strand.
TACCTGAATCCTTCAGACAGTAGAATGTCTGTGCTCTACTAAAAACACATATCATCACCTCTAGATATCATCTGTCTGATTCAGTTCAGCTCTCAATTACACAGGTGTACCCTGCTCAGTTTAATGGAGCTCCTCTTGGATTCACAGCTGTGCAACCCAAGGGAGAACCAGGACTGCTCATCGCTATTCTGTGCACTCATCTTTAGTTGTGCATTTGCCACTCTCATCAGGAAGAGGTAGAAAAGGAAGAAAAAGCTTGCATTTCTGCTTGATAACAAATTACAATGTAGAGGAGAAGGGCACACACTGGTAGCCAGTAACACTAATAATATTCCTGTTTCAAAGAAGATTCCATTCACAATTTCTTGTGGCACATCAGGCACCAGCTGTCAGCCAAGGTAATGAGCTACACACAAAGCCTTCCTGAAGCAAGGGGAGAGATACAAGAGGAGTTCTTAAATAATTCAGTAATTGATGCACTGCTTACTCACCCTGTAACTCCGATACTGACAGGAGTGAAAAAAACCTTCCACAAATGTGGCACTCATCCCAACGTTTTCCCATTTAGTGCTAAGGGATAGTCAAAGGCTCTGGGAGCAAGAATTATGGATTTAGTGTGATTTACCAGGACCCAACCTAGTGTGGTGTAACGAGGCTCAGCTCCCAGTGATGCTTGACCTCTTCCCTGGCTTTTGGCAAGGAGCTTGTTGTTGACTGTTCGGGACCTCTTGGCTCAGGAGAGGAGTTTAAGCATGCAGACAAACACGGAGATAGAAGATTTAATCCGTGACTCTTACGGCATTACTGCCATGGGTGAAGTGGAGAATCCGGCAATCTGTTGATGCTACAAGCAGATTAGGCTGTCCTCGGGTGTCACCCACCCAAAAGCCATGCCAGAGCCCTGCCTATCAGGTCTCATACAAAAAGCTGATGGATGCTGCTTGGGATGTGATTGAAAAATCTGCTAAGATGCAGAAGTGGAACAGGAAATGAAGACTGAGCCTTTTAGCCCCACGGCCGGGTCCTGCCCTAAATGCAAATGGAAGAAATCCAAATGAAGACAACAGAGCAATCATAAGAAGTACGAATCTGGAAAACTGGATTGAGGGAAAATAAGAACAGGAGGAATCAGAAGGGGAGCACTTTAGGACGGGAGCACGTAATTCAGTACTGTTTGACCAAGACATATTCCTTCAGGTCCTAGGAGTAAGAGGTTGCCAGGTAGCCTTCTGGGAACTTTCAGATCCACTCTGTATCTGCCAGGAGCAGTCAATCCCCCAGAGAACCAAGGGTGCAGCTAAATCTTTCTTTAGTTTGCAATAGCAGGCATGATGGAAACTCCTTGCCCTTACCCATCCAGAATTAAATACTTTGGATATTTTTCTATAAATGAATGTTGTTCTATATGTCAAGTTTTAGGAAGATGGTACTAAGGGAATGCCATCTCCTTCTCTAAGCATAGTTTGGGAGGAATTCCAACAGGTCCCTAAAGGTGGACAGTACCCCTCAGCTATCTGTTCCCACCCCTTTGAAGGTACCAAGCTCTGTAGTGCAGTAGATACACCTTAAGGATGAGATGCCACCAGAGGGACAAGCTCAAGGGGTGCACCCATGGGAACCTCATGAGGTTCAACAAGGCCAAGTGCAAGGTCCTGCACCTGGGTCAGAGTAACCCCCAGCGCCCACACAGGCCAGGGGATAAAGGGATTGAGAGTAACACTGAGAATGGCAGGATAGATGAGAAACTGAGCATGCCCCAACAAAGTGCACTGGCAGCCCAGAATTCCAACTGCATGCTGGGCTGCATCCCCAGCAGTGTGGCCAGCAGGCCAAGGGAGGGGGTTCTTTCACCTCACCTCCATTCTGGTAAAACCTCACCTGCCCTGGGGCCCCCAACATAAGAAGGACATGGACTTGGAGTGAGACCAGAGGAGGCCGTGACAATGCTCAGAAGGGTGGAAAACCTCTGCTATGGAGACAAACTGAGAGAGTTGGGGTGTTCAGTCTGCAGAAGAAAAGGTTCAATAAGACCTTAGAGCCTCTACAGCACCTAAAGAAGATCCAAGAGAAAGCTGGAAAGGGACTTTTGACAACAGCATGTAGTGGTATGACAAGGGGGAATGGCTTCAAGTTGAATTAGGGGTGATTTAGGCTACAAGAAAGCTGGGGATGAACTTTTTAGCAGGAAAAGGGGGTAATGGTTTTAAACTAAAAGAAGAGAGATTTAGATAAGATGTTAGGAAGAAGTTAATTTACAATGAGGGTGGTGAAACACTGGTACAGATTGCCCAGAAAGGTGGTGGATGCTCCACCCGTGGAAGCTTTCAAGATCATGTAGGACAGGGTTTTGTGCAACTTGATCCAGTTGAAGATGTCTGTGCTCATTGCAGGTGCTCTGGACTAGATCAGCCTTAAAGAATCTGTGATTTTTTCTTTGATTTGATCCCCAGTGGACCAGCTCAGATCACTAATCCAGCAGTAACATTTTCATGTGTTTCTGCAAAGTGTTTTGCTGGTTTAGTCCCTAAACTAACTCCCCAGGAAAAAAGCAAAGCCCCAGTGCAGGAGCAGAGAGAGCAGCAAGAACAGAGAGCTGGCAGCATGGCCAGGGGGGTGGAGCTGCTGCCTGTGAGGTACCTGCTGTGGCATCACTGAGCAGAGCTGATGGATGCTCTGCCACACTCATAGATGAGCTTTACTCCCTGGATGAAGGCAGAGAACTGTTTGATTTGACTCATGAAAGCAGAATCCCAGCTGATGAGCATGAGAGCTGCAGAACTATGTAACAGATGGAGTAAACAGGTATGTCTACAAAACATTTTTCTGCCTCTGAGGCACACAGCCTTTTCAAGATCACAGTGATTCACAGAAAGGACAGTTGGAATTACACTGTACAGTACTGATTAAGGGGAAAAATAATAACAAAAGAAGATGATACACAGAAATGTAAATTGGAAGGGATGTTTCTAATCCTGGCTCTTGCAGAGTGTTCAAAGAAGCCTAAAAACAACCGCATGAATGTAATTGCTTTGGCTGATTTTATTCCTTTGGAAACAAAGAATGTTTTTCCACCATCTGCAATAAAAAAATCTTTTACTTTTTGCACGCAACCTGTCAAATTGACTTTCAGAGTTTTAGCTTTATCTTCCATGCTGTGGGAAGATGCTTTCTGCTTAATTTCTTTACTTCAGGCTCTGCTTTGCTCCTCCCTGCATTTTCACCACCTCACTGAGACCTAGTCTGCAATTAGTTCCTGTGTACCAAATAGATGTGGGACTATTGTAATCTGCACAGCAATTCCTGCACAAAAAAAGATGCAGACTTAGTACAAAGAAGTGCTTAATCATACTGCAAATATATTACTTTCCTATATAGTAGTAGTCTATACTTGTGTAAATGTAATTTTCCCAGCAGAAATATGTCTGTGCTAAGGGTCTGCACTAGCCAAAGTCACACTGACCTGTCTAGACAAACCCTACTACTTAAATAGAATATCTCATCTTTGGAAATACTGAATGAAAGGTAGTAATGCTACTTTTCCTTCATTGTCACACCAGATCTGAGCAGATCTGTCCCTTTTGCACACCATCTATGCTTCCCCACTGAGGGTTGTGATGATTACTGAGGAGAGTGAGGGGTTCTGGAGGGAGTAGCATTCTGAGGGAATTTGTGATGTGACTGCTGAAGGGAGAAGCCAGCTACTCCAGGGGTATGTTTGAAAAGCCAGCCCTTGAGAGGAATGGATGGCAGCAGAAAGCATAACTGAAAACAAACAAACCATGCTTGCCATGTTTGCGATGCAATTCTAAACATCTCAGTACTGTTCTTTGTCCCTTAGGTGCCAGCAACAAAAGTGCAGAGATGCTGCAATACAAGTAGCATCCTTCCAAAAGGAGAAAAGATATTCCAAGATGTAAAAAACATGGCTTTAGATTAGTTATCAGGGAAAAATTCTTGACAGTGAGAGTGGTGAGGCACTGGAAGAGGCTGCCCAGCAAAGGTGTGGCAATCCCAAACCCAGAAGTGTTGAAGGCCAGGTTGGGTGGGGCTTTGAGCAACCTGATCCAGTGGAAGGTGTCCCTGTCCATTGCCAGGGATTGTAAAGAGATGACCTTGGCTTTCAAGCCAAAGCATTCTATGACACTATGATTCTATGAAAAAAAGTCTTGAGAATGTGAAGCACATGGTTCTTTTTTCACAATGAAATAGAAAACAAAAGAATCCTGCAAGTACTTCTCAAAACCCAGAAAAATAATTCGTATTTCATTACTTGCTTTGTGGTTTTGAAGACTCCAGAGTTGCCTCATACAAGATCACCTTAAAAAGGAAACTCAGAGTAGGTTGCTAATTGCAACCACTTGCCTGGATTCTTCAATCCCTCTGCCTACAGCATTGGGAAAACTTACCAAAGTGCTGGTGGTGGGTCCCTCTGAAGGAGGAGGTGGACCAGCTGCAGAGCTGCACAGCACAATACCAGCCCCATCTGCTGTAACTCTCTGGAATTACCAAATGCATCAGGAGGCTTGTTTCCATGCGTTTTAATTAAATTTTGATGCCAATAGTATATGAAATTCCAGGAGGCTCTGGAATAACATAGAGACCACAGAGGACAACTTGGCTTATTAAGGGTCTGAAGGGGCCAGTTGGCAAGTTCAGCTAGACAAACGTTAGAGGTTAAAAACAGAGGTGGAGTTTTTAGGCTGGCACAAGATGACAGAGACTGGGACAACCATCGCTGTTCAAATCACACCTGCAGCTGTCAGACTCAGCCAAGACAGCTGACTTGTTGGATCAGGAGACACACAGATATGCACTGTGGATGCCTTCAAACTGTGAGCTTGGAACAGCTTTACAGCTAATGGTTTAGAGCTTGTTGGGCACACACTGAAGAGACTTGGCCTTCAGAAAGTGTCCATCAACCAGACATCAGACCTTTTTACACACATGAACCCAGAAACCTGTTTCAAAATCCAAGTCCCACCAAATAATCCCCAGCCACTGCAAACAAAGCAATAGTCACAGCTTGGAAAAGGCAGTTGGACCTAAGTCTTACATGAAATTTTTAGGGAATGGTAAAGGAAGTTGGACCTATGTCTTACATGAAATTTTTAAGGAATGGTCACTAGTAAGATTGCCAGTGGGATAAGATTTTCATATGGGCATCCTGAACTCTAGTAGCTATCAGAAGAATGAAATCGTAAAAGAAATAAGCTCGGCATTTTGGCACAGCAAATAATTCCTGTAGTTTTGGTACGTCTTATATTCCTCATGGATATTTTATTACATGGACAGTCCATTCTGCGCATGCTGCACAAGGGGGATATGGCCTCCAAAACCCATCTTGAGAAGGGCTGCATCACAAATAAGTTTTGTTAAATGTTACTCCTGGAACCAAAATTTTGGTTTGGTTGGGGCCTTTTCAGGGAGCCTAGCATGGCATAGAGGCTTGTTCAGAAACTGGCAGCTAATAGGTACTCATATGCAAACCCAAATCATGTGAAGGGAAATTAATTCATGTGAGTAATACTCATCAATTTTATACTTGCTTTGAGAAACTCAGTAATTGCCATACAGCTTTAATTTTGAGACTGTCAAGAGTATTATCATATAGATATATTAATTAAGCCTATGTTTCAGGAATTAGCTGACAGTATCAGCATGGAAATACAGTTAATGTCCCCACTGCATTTTGCTGGGTGTACATGTTGTTTAATTTCCAGCATCTATGAAATTGGAAAGACTGCTTGTTTGTCTCACACCGAATCCAGCAATTTTATGGGGTAAAGGGGCAGTAAAATGCCCTCACAAAGTGATTTGTAGATCATGAAAATGCGGTGTGTGACCTTAAGAGTCATTTGCCAGCAATGGTGCTGGCAATAAAACGCCTGGCTGGGTGGTAGGGGATGCACATAAATGCTCACATTGCACTCTCAGGGGCTGCACAAAAGGCTTCTGAGTCATGATGGACAAATCACTGTCCCACACAGGTGTTTTGCCTGACCTGAAAACCAAGCATCATTTGGTTCTTTCTTCAGCACACAGGATAAGCCAAACTCTTCTTCTCTTGAGTTTGGCTAAAGTGGCCCTGAGGAAAGGATGCAGGACATCTGCTTCCTGGTAGAAGATTTGGGAGGGAGCAATACTATCAGGATGCAAGTGGCATTGCCTCAGGCAGGACATGCAAATGGGTGTGCAAGGTTAAGGCACGCCAAAGGACCATCTGTGGTAGGTAGCATCTTGCTTCCTATAGGGGCCCATGAGGTTGCTAGGGCAGAGTGAGAGGGGCCAGATGAGATACTTCTTTAAAATACTCCTCTGGTCCAAAATTAAGGGGATATCAAACTCAGTGGTGGGTAGGTTCAGAAAATAGCCATGGAGGTGGATGAGAAGTAAGGACATTATACAAGTGTTTGGAAGGGAGATGCATTAGGGACTGCTAAGTAAGTCATATCAGGCTTGGGAAATAACCAAGCTGAAAAGTCAGAGGTGAAGGCCAGGAAATTAGCTGAAGGATAGGAAAATATTTTGGGGAAATAACAGTGTATGCTTACTAGTCCCTTGGTGTTCAGCAACAATCATTTTGGATACAGAATGCCAAATGGGAGAATGCCTGGGTCTGAACAAATCTGAACATTTGCTATACATTCCCAACTTCAGCCCACTGTAACTCTCTTAAGAATTTGATAATTGTTTCTGTTCAGAAACAGAAGTCCTTAAAATTTACAGCTGGTGAAGTTTTCTCCTTTCACAAAAATTGCCTTAAGGAGGAGGAAATCCTTCTAAACTTTTAAGATTGACCTTTGCCCAGTCCAAGAAAGCAGTTGTTTTCTGTTGCCAATGCCATCTCCCTTCTGCCACCTCCCAGACAGGGCTGATTTGTGAAGCAGAGAAGAAAAGAACTGATCCACCATCATATCACCTTCCCATCTTTTTAAAACTCATCCATGTGGGTGTGGCCAACAGGGAAAGGGCAATTCCCTTACATTGCAACACTGATGCACACCCCTTAACGCGCTGGGTAGTACTGCTCAGCGCTAGAGCAATATCTGGAAATATATCCACAAGTAGCAAACTGGAAATATCAGAATACAAAAATATCAGAATACAAATTCCCAAGTCCCAGTCCATACTTACTCATCTCACTCCCCCATTGCTGAAAGCTCCAGAAGTATCTGAAGTGGCAGCTGGCTCACTGGCCTATCTCAGGTTATTTCACTCCCAGTACTGAATTTTCTTTGTTCTTTAATAGCTTTTGAATTCTTTTTCAGAAGTCTCCTTATGTGAATTCAAGCAAACATCTAAATTATCTGACTATTTTGGCTACATTTGTGAACCAACCCAAAACAGATTTACTCTTCAAAAATTCTCACTATAAATTTTCCTTAAAGATTGCCATTTCACCAAAACCTATAATGCAACAGGAAAAACATATAAACAAAGCCTTCAGGGAAAACACCTGCATTTCACTAAAGTCTGACATGGAGAGTATAATTTTGATGTTCTTATTGGAATTCTGTCTCCAAATTCAGCTTTTAATTTCAATTGAACTGTTTTATTTATTAACCAGGAAATGACATTCTGACAGATATTCTCTATACCCCCATCTCAACTTCCTCCCGAGAAAGAAATGCCATTTTTCAATTTGTGCTATTTGAAAAGGTCTGTTATTGCTTTTCTTCCCCTGGGCCCCAGGAGATGTGCTCAGCCTCTTGAACTTGATTGCAAAAGCCAGAGCTAAGTGGGTTTCTTCAGGAAAACTGCTGTCAAGTCTACCCTGTGCTAGCAAATGATGCTGTGTCTTGAGAAGGGAATGAATTTTACACCATAAGAGCCAAATCTTTCACTGGTGTACATCAGAGTCATTCCACAAAAGTGTCTGTAACCCCAAATCCATGAAATGTTGAGGGTTCCCTTTTTAATGCCTTGCTGTCAAATGTTTTCCAATCTTGCAAGAGGAATTTGATGAAGAGGAAAGTCACCTTGAACAGGGAGAGACACCAGCCTGCTGTGCAGCCTTTTGTACAAGGAGAAGACAGCAAACACGATCTCACACTCCACTGGGGATGTCACATCACAAACACTCCTTACAGCAAACATCTTGGCTTAAATGTCTACCTTTTACTCAGATCCCTCCAATTGTCAGTCCCTATATATATATCCCACCTGAGAACTGACCTGAGTAAAAATAACAGGGAAAAAAAAAAGAAATCATAACTTATGTAAAAGATTTTTAAAAGTACATGTGAGTCATATGATTTTGGTGAAATTATGGACAAAGTTGTCCAGATAACAGCTGTCTCACATCTCTGGGACAGAGTGGAGGGCAGACAGAGGCAGGTGGGTAAGAGAGCATGGGGATGGGATGGGATGGGATGGGATGGGATGGGATGGGATGGGATGGGAGCTCCTTTGCTCTGCTGCTTGCACAGCTGGGATGAAGATGCTTCTCTCCCATTAAGAACAGTAATCAGAGGCTCCACGGCTGGATGACCAAAGGAAATCAACACTTGTGTTGATCCATAGCAGCAGGATAAGACGTGGGGTGGATGAGAGTGAAGGATTTCTGATCTCCCTCACCAAATCTCACTCCTGACAAAGGGATTGATAGATGGGCCAGTAGCCCCCAGCTGGTGCAGAGTGGCCAGGTGAGGTTCAAGATTCACAACAGGATTTTTTTTTTTTTTTTCCTAGAAAGCAT